>JAABNY020000040.1:5718078-5728773 GCA_015164015.2 Brevimyrus niger | reverse complement strand
CTAATATAACCAACACAATTGCAAATTGGGGTGGTTTGTGTTTTTTTTTTTTTGTGCCCCCCCCCCCCCCCCTTTTTTTATTTTCCCCCCCCCCCCCCCCCCCCCCATTCATTTTCCACTGGCGCTGGGTCTGAAATCCTCCAGTGCTGTCAAATCGAACACGCTGCCAACCGGCCTAAGGAAACCCTAGGGGCACTGACCCCCCCCACCCTCCATTGCCATATGATTTAAATGGGGAGATTTTTACTGGGGCACAGCTTATAAATACTAAGGCATGTGCTCCAGTAAAAGGGGACCAGTGACGGTCGATGTGGTACGTTGTGGCATCATGAGGTATCGTGATTTCATCCGAAGCTGGTCCTTTTCCCGATGCTGAATCTGACAATTGCTCGCTGGTAGTTTGTGGCTCGTGGGAGGATGACACCCAGCAATGTCACAAAGGAAATTGGGGGCAGGCCAGTGCAGCAGAGTGTGTAATGAGAAAACTGGCCACTGATACAGGATTCCATGCATCTCGTTCTTAATTTAAACAGTTTTCGAAAAGGTGATAAACCAGCAGACAGTTGCTTGATAATTCATCTACTACTCTACAGGCAGAGTGTGGAACTGCAGCCCTCGTTGGAATGTTCTTCATCAATTGAAACATATGCTAAGGTCCACCAGGAAATGAGCAGGAGTCCCCTGATCCTCAGCACTTAATTACAAGGATGACACAGCTCATTAATTTGATGCAAAGGAGTAAAGCACTTTTTTTTCAGGTTGCTGTGTTGAACGACCACCCGGACCTGGTGAGCCTTCTGCTACGTAACGGAGCAGACCCAAGTGTGAGAAACAAGGTAAAGGATGGGCGTCAGGCAGCTTCCGCACTCTCTGCGGTTTCAGGTTACACAAGTGAAGGGCTTAAATTTTCCGGGTTACTCTCAAATCCACTCATTTTGCTCATTTTTTCCTTCTTCAAATGCAGTTTGGCTCCAGCGCTGCAGAAATGGCAAGAGCGTTTGACAGACAAGTGAGTGTTTGAATAATGGCATCAGTAAAAATTACTTGGAAATTACAGTTTAAATTACAATTGCTTTTTTTCCCAGAAAATTTTGCACATGTTGGAAGAGAAGGAATCATGTTAGGACAAAGTGGCAGTGTTGTGTCCTGGCCGCCAACTCTACCTGACCCTCCTGTCTCCTCCCTAGTGTCACCCTAACACCCTAACTTGTTCCTAAGCCTCACGTCAATCACTCCAACTGCCTCTCACTAGCTCCCTTCGTTAGTCTAGTATATACGTGCTTCCCAGTCCTGTGTTCCCCGGGTTGGTCATTGACGAACCTCCATGTTGCCTGGGCCCTTCCTAATGTCCACCCCGTTCGTTCGGTCCCCCGCAGTCCAGTTCACTTCCACGGTTAGTTAATTTCAGTCCAAAATAAACTAATTTTGTTTTGCTACAACGCCTGCCCCTTCGTCCCTCATGTCATGACAAATGGTGGATAAAATATTTTTGTTATATTGTCCATTTCTAAAATGTTTTTTAATTACATGGTTAATTGATTATTCAGAGTAACACCAGATTGTATTTAATTGTTATTTAGATCTGCGAGTGATTAAAAAGATTAAATGAAACGTCTATTAAATTGCTCTTTAAACGTCAGTTTGCTTTTGCTAGTGGTTTGATTTTATTTTAATTTTTTCATGAAGATGAAACTCACAAAAATAGTTAAATAGGCATTATATTTATTGCCAGTCATTTACCATATTGACCAAATATGAATGGGAAAAAAATGGAAACAAGCTATTTTTGTAGAACAAATTTATTAACTTAGATGTATTTTCTTAACATTTGAGTCCTTGTAATGCTCCAGATGGTCTCCAAATTTCAAAATACAAAACCTGGATAGCCAAAGTACCTTTCATACATGAGTATCTAATGCTCATTGCACTTAATAGAATAATTAGCTAATTGTTGTGTTTGCCTGCAACACTGTAAATGGTAATAAAAAAGTATACACAGGAACAATGTAAGAATACTGATGATAGTGTACATATGCAAGACATAACAACCTTCAATATTAGAATAAATTCACAAATTGACTGGAACGTGTTGATAAGACAATGGCGCGGACATTGCTTGTTCACTGTACTGTTTAACAGTTTTTTTTTATATTAAAAAAAGAGTTTTTTTTAAAAAAGAAAAAGATAATGGGGAAAACGGACAATGTGGCTGCAGAGCAGTTATTTTCCAGTAGAGGGCACTATGCCCTAATCTATTTACACGGGGCAAAGCTATTTAAAAGATCCGTACATGTGTCCAGCAGAAAAAGTGAACTGTTAAAGATGTATACACCGTGTAACACTGTAAAAAATATTAATGCAAAGATGTTAAGTGAAGGTTATTCAGTCATATAAATGTCCCAGACTCCCAGCTCTGGTGAATCATTTGCTTATAGGCAATGTGTTTGATGGGAATAACAAACCCCAATTTAACTTGGTTCAAGTGATGTAGCACAGCGATAGACAACATAGCATGTAAACTGTATTTTTCATCCCTTGTGATGCTTCCCTTTCCAGAGGCTGTCCAGTACAGCTGAGGTCAGTAAGCCTCTCTGTCCAACTCATTCTCCCCTGTGGTTGTAGAGCTTGGGCAGATATGCCTTAACACCGTTCTTGTGTGACCCTGTCAACCAGATTCACAAGTACATCTGCTAGCATCTTCTGTACAAAGTGTGCTTAATGGATTCTTAATTGTGCATTTAGGTTTGGGTCAGGGAACCTCTCAGTAGGCAATCAACCTATCGAACTTTAAGGTTCCAGTCAAACCTCGAGGAACAGCGTCGACATGCAGGGCAAAATTTTTTTAAAAAATGTGCATCCTATTTTCAAAACCGGCCCACGTTTAACAGTTAAAGGAAAATAAAATCGATTTCATGGTGACTTTCCCTGAGGGCCGTCTTGAAGGATTTGCTCCATGGGGGGAGAAAACCTTGATGGATTCAAATTTATTTCCAGATAGTCATGGTTCCCCTTGGAGTCGACTCTGCTTGGTTGTTTTCTGTGCTGGGGGGGACGCAGACTGACATTGTGCAGGCAGGATGAAGGTCAGTGTGATCTGGCACGTCTTCCAGAGAGCTCGGCCAATCAGATTGTGTCGGCACTCCCTCGCCATGGCGACCGCATGGCTTCTCAGTTAACGTATGATGCTAACGGTCGAGTTGTTTCCGACTCTCCCCATGTTCTGTTGCTGCGAACTTTTACTTATTATTTTGGCTTTTTTTTTTTTTTTTTTTTGCCAGGACACTGGGGGCGTTCCGGTTCTGGCCAGAGATGAGTTGGGAAATGGACCCGGTAGATTATGACCTGCTTGCAATAGCCAACGCCATCCATCAAATATAACAGCCAATAATTGAAGTGAATTTGCTGTTTTTGAAGACCGATAACCACAGCATTTGCCCGTCCTGCGAGAGCCTTTGATTTCAAGCCACGGCGGGCGGGGGCATTCGGATTATTGTGTCTAACTCGTGTGATTCCATCTCAAAGGAATGATCCATCCATCCACCTTTTAACCACATATCTCAGTCTGGGTCAGAGGGTCAAAGAAATGATCCACGTCCTTATTTCATCACAAAACAGGCCGCAGGAACAGTACACTGGAGAATCGTGGTTGCATCGTCTCGTTGGCTCGTCCCTATAATGTTGGCAGCATTCACGCTTCATTCGACCACAGGTTTTAAAGAATAAACTACGTAAAACAGTGCAGTCCGTCTCCGATCTGCTTGTCACGTTCCTCCTCGCGGGGAGCCGCTGACCTCGTTCTACGTACGGTGAAATGAATGTAAACAGCCATTTGAGTAGCAGATGCTCCTCCGTAAATCGTCGAGGGAACCGTCTCGTTCCCGTTCGACTCTTCAAAGGCTTCCAGTCACGCCTGGGTTCCGCAGCCCCAGTGTTGCTGCTCCACCAGATCGATGTCACAGATCTCAAACAGCGATATTCAGGTTTTTTTTTTTTTTGAACCCTTCTCTCCTACGTCTCCCGCTTGAAACGACACGTCGTAAAACACCAAGGTAGCGAAGCACCGGGTTTAACCCAAACGCTCCCTCAGTTGTGGCGCCAACACTCTGTCTTTGCTCGTCAAAAGAAAAAAACGGACGACAGGAAATCGTCGCCAAAGCTGTTGCTGAAAGTGTCCACCATAGTGCACTGCATTTTAATAAATACAGAACGAAAAAATAATTTACATGTACCTGGACGGGCTGATCTATAGCACCTTACAGAGGCCAGCGCTCGTGTGTCGGCCGCTTTTGCAAACCTCGGGGATTCGCCGGGATTTTCCCCCGAGTTTCGTAGTGCAAACGGGTGTTTCTGCCTGTGGGCGGGGCTTCAGCTGGAGGGCTTGGTGTCGATCGGGACCCGCGGCTTGGGCTGTGTGGGGGGTTTCTGGGACGCGGGTCTGAAAAGGACAGAGGAATCCGTGAGGTTCACACCATGCTTATGAAACTATCGGCCGAGACGGTTTCCGAAACCCTCACCTGCTCTTGAGAGGAATGGCCGGCAGAGGTTTGGGGACGGGAAGGCAGGGGACGTGGATGGGGACGGGGACCCGGGAGTGGGCAGCAGAGGGGCTGCGGACCGCCCTGGGGCATCTGCCCACTGGATCTGCCGGGAGAGGCTTCTGCGGCGGGCTGGGTCTGTCCACGTCCTGTGAGCGACACGGCGTTAGAGCCGAACCGGGCCGTGCTGCCATGGCAACAGTGTAAGACAAGTGTCCAAGCTGTCACTCAGGGTCACACTGGGATTGCCCTTGGCCGGGTTCGAAAGACAGCTTGTCAAAAAGGATTCACTCCGTCACGTCTTTTTGTCCTGTTGAATTCTTATCATTTTTCACAACCAAGTTTAGCGGAGATGGCCTTTTAATACTCCTTTTTTTTAATTGCATACCAAAACTTACATCAATATATAAGGTATATTAAAGTCCTTGTCAAAGTCAAAGAAAATGTTTGAAGCTATTTATCTGGGTAGTAAATACAAATTTGCTCAAAAAAGCACTATAGGAAATGCCAATTAAGAGTAATACAATAAAAACCAACAAGATTTTTTTCTTTTCTCCAAAATCTTGTTGCATGGCGAGATGAACGTCGCTTCAGGTGCAAAACCTCCCCCAGAAATTCCATGTTAAATTTCACCACCATGACTTAAGTAACTCGAGGTGCTGATTAGCTGTACCAGCCATGCTAGTGATTCGGCCTACAAATGCATGTCACATTATTACAAATGCTGAGGCGACTATAGGAGAGGTTTTGCGAAAGCTGACACACGTTGAAAGACATAAAATCATAGTTTTACACCAACAGGGAGATCTTCTAAACAATTTTTTTTTGACTGCTTAAGTCTTTTTCACAGCGCTGTCTATTTAATGTAACAGAAACACAGCCTTCCTGAACTACGAGACAAAAGACATTGACGCAAAGTCTGCCACGGCCACTAGGAGGCGCACTCATCCCGCCGCCCCATGCCTGGGTAGTCCCAAGAGCCGCATAAACGTGATGCGACAGAGTGCTCTCATGTGTCGCTAATCTTCTCGGAGGAGATGAGATGGTGATAAACGTCTGGTAGCTACTTCACAGCTGCTCTGTGCTGATTTGTGTAGAGAATGTGGGAGAACGCCATTTCCTGTTCGTAGGTGCCAACCTCGAGTGCAGCGAGGCATCCATAAAGAGGACAGCTTGGCACGGGTGTCTGCCGTTCAGGCGGTGCTTATTTATTTATTTTATCTTCTCTTCTCTGCTCTTTGGGGCAGACCTCTCGGCCTTTACCTCTGCTTCGTCATTCCCAGCCTTCGCTTTCCCTGGTATTCCGCACAGGCTGAGATCCGGCTGGTGTTGGGCCACGTCTCTGTCCCTCTGGAGGAAACCTCAGGCACCTCGTCCACCTGCTTGGATTATGGGCACCGAAGTGGCGCAATGCCAGGGGTGGCCACTAGGGGTGGGGGGGGGGGGGACCGCTGTAAAGCTTTACCCAGGCCACTGCCCTCAGATCGCTGCAGTGCTGCGATAACGGCATTTTGCCTCGGAATTACATTTAACCAAGGACACCAGTGGGCGGCTGTGTGTGTGTGTGGGGGGGGGGGCAGCCTCAGTGTCTCACGTCACTGAACCATGCAAGTGGAATCCGGTGTGGGGGGGTGGTGTTGTTTTCATGTAGGTGTATACAAAACTGCTGACAGAAAAATTCTTCTGTAATTCTGTTATTCTTCGTTTATTCTCTCTCCTTCTTCAAAAAAAACCCTGATAAATTGAGACGACTGCTTCCTGTGAAATTCCAAATGTCATCGAATAATGGAAATGTGCTTGATGTATATTTACAGTTAACCGCAACCAGAAGCTAATGCTCTCCGCTATAAACCTGACGTAGCATCATTTAGGTAAGGGTACAACGGGCAGCGCGGCACTGGCCAGTCCGCTGATCGGCACAAGTGTATCGACATGCTGTAATGTTGCCGTCGCTCCACGGGTGACGCTCTCAGCCTCAAATGTCATGAGGCTACATCCAGAACGTTGTGACCTGGGAGGTGTGGGCAGGGAATTAGCCAGATGGGGGGCTGAGTAGCAAGTAGGTTACAGCGTTGTTCATGCCCTTGTTCGGTGAGTCCGAGACGTGAGTGGCCTCGCGCTTTTACACGCACGACAACTTCTCAATGGACGGGTCACAACAATCCAGCAGCTAAGGACCCCCCCCCTCCACCGACACAAGGGATCCTGTGTGTCTCAAGTATGACGGAAGCATGGGAAATAAAGACTTGGATTAGCATGATTTAATTCCTGGGGGATTATGGGTAAGAATGGAGGGGGGGGGGGGTTTGCTATAGTAATTATCCAGCTGCATAAACAGGCGCGATGTGAAATTGCAAGCAGGGTTTGGTTTAAGATACATGGGGGGGCGGGGGGCAGCAGTTGTTGGTTCAAATTCCAGGGGGGCCATTCTGAAGTACCTTTGAGCAAGATATTGAATGTGAATGGCTCTAGTGAGACATCCAGCCATGTAAGTGAGCGAGAACCATACGCTATGCTGGATAAAACGTCGAAGCGTCTGCTGGACATCGGAAAGAAAATAAGCCGCTACTGAACTATACGAAGAGTGTCGTGTGTGTGACCGCAGCCAGGACACTTACCACGCCAGCTCTGAAGGACGCCTGACACGGAAGATTCCGGAAGGGCGCAGCCCGAGGCAGAGAGCAAGCATGGGAGGGGAGCCCTCTGTGCAGCGGGGATGGGGCAGGCTGTGGCCGGGGGCTGAGATCCGGGGCCAGGGGGGATGGCTGGCTGATGAGGATGGGCTGGTACTGGGGCAGACGGCGGAGGTTTTGGTGGTGAAAGGCGTGAGCCGGCAGAAGGGGCGCCTCTGTCCCACAGGGGACCGGCTGTGGGCAGACAAGGCAGAGGCCACCATCAGTCTCCTCCTCGTCCTCCTTCCAATCTCAGCATCTAGTTGGCCCGAGCCTCTTTAAATACTTACAGGTATCGCCGGGTACCAGGATCCCGCTCGCATTTCCAAACATCGTCTTCGTCTCATTTTGCTCACCAGCTTACACGCTAACCACGCTTGACGCGCACGTTCGCTCGCTCAGAGCAGTCATTCGCGGGTGTCCCATTCCTCTGATCAGCCAAGAACAGGGCGTGCGAAGTACACTTTATCCACAGCTTGGCAAATATCGCATGGTAACGGCCTTTTACCGGCTTAAGTATTTAGACCACAGTGCACTGACTAATGTTTACATCGCAGGAGGAAGTCAGCCAGCTTATCCGAGTCCGACACGTCTCTAAAGGAGTTTCGGTTTAAATGTGCAGAGCTGTATAACGGCAAACACAGCCAACACAAATAACAACATAGCTGCAGTGTGTTTCTTGTTTACCTTTTCGTGTATCAAGTGTGTCCCATTGCTTTCAGAAAATCCCCGCACACTTGGGCTGTTCACATTCACTTGCACACTTTGCATCTTACATCAACATACAACATCGAAGTGTGTAGTACACTAGCCCTTTATTGGGGCAAATGGGACACATTTTCACCACTTAAATGTGAAAATTGCACATTCAATATCCGCGGTCAATGAGTTAACCAGCCAGACGAAACGTTGCACCCCTCAGAGGAAACTTCCTGCGTTCCCCAGCTGGAAAAGCAAAGGGACTCTACAGACTCCCCCGGGTGGTATGTTCCATAAGAGGTAAGCCTCAGCACCTCAATCTATGTGCACCATGCACACCTTCTGGAATATTCTCCCTTCCTGAGCAACATCCCCCCATCTGTCTTCTTTCTGCTGCAGCAGAAACTTTTCCAATTTGAAATTTAACACATGTAAAAATATTTCTGACATCCAGGCAGATTTTAGGGGACCATTTTCTACATCCTGAACAAACAAGCGAATGGAGCAGTAATCACTGGATTAAAATGATCGCCAGTTCTGTCGTAACTCCACAAAAACGCTAATCATGCTCATGGCACACTCACTTAGATTTGAAAACAGTGCAACCATGTGTTTAATTGCACAATGCAACATCAAACAATTGAATGTGAACAAATGCATGGCATTCTAAAAGAACTCTATTTCACCTTAAAACAACTAAACAAACACACTACACTCCAAAACAAATGTATACTATCTTAAACTAAACAAACATACCGGATTATAAAACTAATGTACACTACTTTTTAATGTATACAAATGAACTACAAAATTTTAAACAAAGTAAACAATCGTGCTGAATGGAATAAACAAACATCTGACACTTGAAAAGCAAGGATATGCAACTAGAGAAAAGGTCCTATCGTTTGCACCGAGCCAATGGATTGAAATGGAACGGAAGCCGACTTTTATTTATTGAGACCGAGACAGTTGCAGCGGTGACAGATTTAAGGCTTTTGTGGTGACCAGAGTACTTGTTAGCAGTCAGAGAATAAGCCAGAGAAGGGGTTAATGAAGAGGGCGACTTGGAACGTATACGTGGATGCCCCAACCCCCCCCACACCGCACGACAGGGGAACATCTTTGGCAAATTCAGAGAAGAACATAGTGTGGGAAAAGAGGTTCCGAGAGACATACCTTATATATGCTGGGGCTCTGGGGTTTGCCTGGGGTCAGATGAGACGGGGAGGCCCGATACCCAGAATGCATCTGGCTGGATCTGGCTGACCTTTTCTGACCCATGGACCTTCACAGAGTACAGCCATAAAAAACAATATATATATATATCAGGATGGTGCTTTTTTACCCTCACACTACTGGAAAGCATCATAAATTCCTTTCTGTTCCATTCTCTTTTCAGGTCGTGTATGAGGAGGTAACTGACGCTCCAACAATACCCGATAAGCGTACCTCAGCTTCTCCATGGTGCTCTTCTTGCTGCTGCACAGCAGACCAATGAGGGCCCTCCTCTTCAGGCAGAGGACCAGGCCGCCCAACAAGAAGCCCAAGATGGCCACCGGAACACCCACCGTCACACCGTGGCCGTCACCTTAGAAACAGAAACACGCGTCACTACAGGAAGCCTGCGCCATACTGACTTCCAAGTAATTATATAATTGAGACATAAAAATCATTCAATTAAGGGGCTGTTTTCTGCAAATATAAACGCCTAATTGAATCTCTGTTAAAACATGTTTAATAGGTGTTGCTGGTTGTACAGCCGGTAACCGGCTGGAACTGGAGCTAGCTTCATATCTCAGGTGGAGGTTTGCTGTTGTGCCCTTTTAGCAGGGGAAATTCTAGGTAGGGGGGCATAAGAGGGGTCATAATTCTTACAGAAGGGCCAACCCTAACATTAGCCAATGAAATGTTTTGAATTGGTGAGTGACAGGGGAGGCGGTACTATGGAGGCCAATCAGCTTTCAGCTAGGGTCAGCATCTGTCCCGCTCAGAGGTAAAAAGGGGAGGATCCCATTGGCCGTACCTGCCAGCCGCACGGGGCCGCTGTCCACGCTGCCACCAAAGCCTGACTTATCACAGAAGGGAGGGGACCAGTGCGCCTCACAGTGGCAGTTCTTATTATTGTTACACACCTGCGGGGATATTAGAACTTGCGTTATGGTTACAGGTCAAGCACAGAATGACACAAATGTCACTGTTACAAATCAGCTAAGTATATTGGAACATAAACATTGCTGTTATGGACCAGCCATACAATACTTCACCGTAGTTGTTGTTAAGAAACAGTGAAACATGTTACAATATTTCGGTTTTTGTTTCAGAGCTTCCAAAGATTATACAACACACTGGTTGCTGTTGTACACCAGTAAATCAGGTAACAATCCTCTCTTTGTTGTTACAGAGGAGTGTTGCAGTTCGCTGGGCGTTATATGATCCAGTCAAACACATCAAAACATACCGCGAGTAATAATAGAATCCTAGTACCGGCCTTCTGACTGCAGGATTCGGTCTGGTGCTTAACCCCAATTTACCGCAGTAATAATATGCACCGATATAAATGCATGAAGTAGAAATGTAAGACATGTGAGTCACTTTGGGTAGAAGTGTCTGATAGGAATCCAAATTAGGTAATTAATTAGGGTATGGGCGATGGCTCATCATCGTCATGGTGAGCGACTCCCCCTGTTTTTCACACGGTCACAACGGCAGCGCAGTGGAGGGGGGGGGGTGAAGAAAGGAAGTAATTAAGGGCAGCTGCAGGTGGTTTAAGGGTGACAGCGTTCAGTAGG
>JAABNY020000040.1:5626965-5647648 GCA_015164015.2 Brevimyrus niger | reverse complement strand
CGACCTGGCGCCAAAGGGGAAGGGGTGGGGCCCAAAAAAACCAAAAAAAAAAAAAAAACCCCCCCCCCCCCCAAATCTCGGGTTTTTTTTATGCGTTGCCCCCCCCCCCCCCCCCCCCGGGTGCCTGTTTCAAGGCGAGCCAAGCTCACGGAATTCGGAGCGACGTGTGTCTTTGAAAAAAGTCAGCTTGGCGTATAGATTCCCCTGGAGCCTGTCTCAGATTAGACACATCCTTCATCTCAATTTATAAACACTGCTTCGTTTGTGGACAATTTCTCCGTGAGGATTCTTTCTGGTGTCGAACGCAGCATCAGGTGACGTGGTCAGGGGATTATGTCAAATCCTGGGTTTATCCCTCCATACATTTTCTATCCATTTATCCTTGCCGGGGTCATAGGGGACCTGGAGTCTGGCCCAGGCAGCATAGGGCACAGGGCTGGAGTCTGCCTTGGACTGGAAACCGGTCAACAACCCGGGCACAAACACACACACAGACTCAGCACACACACTACAGGCAATTCAGAGATGCCAATTAGCCTAACTGTGTACCTTTTTACTGCAGCCGGAAGCCAGAGTCGCGGGGAAAACCTGAGCGATGCAGGAAGAACATGCAAACGCCAGAGGAGGAGGGACTCGAATGCACAACCCACAGCATATGAAAATATAGCGATTACAATAATTACAATGACAATAGTAGCCTGTAATTACCATATCAACAGGACAAGATAAGGTCAAAATGACAGAAGAGGTATAATGTATAGGCAAAATAAGTAATTTTACACATTTGACATCCTTTCAGTATTTCACTCAGTAACGTGAGGGTTCTAAGAGGTAGCTGCGGGAGCCTCAGGGGATCCAGAAATTGCCAAAGTACATCTCGAGTCCTGCCAGTTTGTCAGCCTGTCACAGGCTGCAGCCATGAAATCTTACAAGGAACATCCTCCTCAAGAAGCTCAACAGTGACCTCTGCTGGACAGAAAGTTAATAAACTAAATATATGCGCCTCACCATTCAAACGTTCTTAATCCCTAAATAATTTGACTACTTGCCATTTTTTGCATTAAAATGTCCATGAATTATTTTAAAAATATATATATCAGGAATGAGGGTGTGGTGCATTGCAGCATACCTTGCGATGTTAATGGAAAAGTAATGAATTAATATTTTTTAAATGACCAGATGGGGGCGGAGCAGAGTTCACGGCCAGACAGCTGAAGGCCAATCAGATGGTCATTCTGTCACATGATGAGCGGACAGGGGACAGTGCAAATGAATGCTCCCCTACCTCCTCTACAATCTGATTGGTTGTCCCCCTGAAACAATCATTTTTCATTCTGCCCTCAAAATATTTTTGTGTAATTAGAACGCTCATGAGTTAGTCCCAGAGCTGTGAGGCAACAGCGCTAATCCCCGAGCAACCATGACGACCCACCTCTGTATGAAATGTGTTATGTAAATAAAGTTTCATTACCTTGAATGCAATTCATGCAACACTTAATATTTGAAAACTTTTCATCGGCACAAATCCTGCTCATTCTGCCTGAAAGAAACCCAATGCAAGAAAATCTACCTCTTGTGACTGGTTGGTTGTCACTGTTCGTGTGAAAGGGAGCGGAATGGATTTAAGTTAGGCAGTGAAATATGGACACAAAGATAAAAAGAGCGGCTCTCAGGTACAACTTGACTCCTTTCATCATTAATGCCAATGAGCTCGGAGAACTGGACCGTAGGTGAGTGTGACATCACCACTCAACAGCAGCCGCAGGTAGCCCTCTGCGAAGGAAACATGGAAATCACCCAAACTCCCGCACGTCCCAAACAACTGTGGGCTTTTCACGCCTGACAATTCATTTAATAGTCCTATTTCTAACAGACAACTTAAAGTGTAGAGAAAATACTTAGAATATAACTATAAAAATGTATGGCTTTTTACAATTTTTTAAATTGTAAGATCAATATAAAGGATATTGCTAATCCAAGCTTGTATTGTTTTATTACAGCTGGTGCTGCTATAGAAAACATAGTTCGCCTGTCGAGAGAGATGCATTATAATAGATGTTCATAATGTTTATAAGTAACACACAAAGTGTCTCTGGATTCAACAAGATAAGCAACACAAATTATAATCATTAACGAAGACAAGACTGTCAGCCGCACTCAATCCTGGGACCAGACGCTCTGGTTCCCGGATCCACCCTGATGGGCTGGGACGAAGCCATCTTACCTTTTTAAAAATCTCCGCTCTCATCCTGTTGGTCTGCGTCATCACTCTCTTTTTTTCCTCCTCCTCTCCCTTCTTCTTGGTTTCAGACGGGCGTCTGACATTCCTGTTGATGTTTGGAATCAGCGCAGAAGGCTTAGTTTTGGAGGGAAAAGCGAAGGGTCTCTGCTTAGGGATGCTGACGCCTCCCACTCTGACAGCAGCCGGGAGATTCTGGTTTTCAGTTTCAGGTTCTCATTCTGGTCCAGCTGTCTGGCACTTTGGCCCTTTGAGGTGACCTAAGATTAGGAAGTTCCCCAACCTTCCTACTCGTCCTCCCAAGGTAGCAGACCTGGCTGCATGCCACAGCCAATCAGGTGTCAAGCTTGCGAGTGGACTTTCAGCCAGTGTTAAAACATTTCGGATGCAGTACTGCGATTACGATATTTGGCTTTGCAACTAAAGAGAAAAAAAAACTTTTAGGAAAAATATGAGTGTGAGTTATAGTCTCATGTAGAGCTGATGTTGTACCCTTGAGAAATGTGCTAGATCTGAATTGCTTAACTTGTGAAACTGTGAATATGTAATTGGCTTTGCATAAATGTATATGCTAAGGAATTATATAAATGTCACTTGATTCAGGTCACTCAGAATAAAGTCACAATTATACATTTCCTGATATTCTTGACAACAACAGAGTATTTTTATACCATGACATTACTTTCCTCGGGGGTATGAAAGCAGATTGCATTGGGGACCTGATCCGAAAACCTTCCGGTTACAAGTGCAGGTCTCTGTGAAAACAGCTACCTGTTGGACTGTTCAGGAATTTCATAGGGGAGTTGGTCCACATCTGCTGGGCCTCCAAGTCTATAGCGCCCCCACCTGTTTGGTGTGTGTGTGTGTGTGTGTGTGGGGGGGGGGGGGTTGTCATTCAGCATTCGTCTGCCATGACACTCACCTTCTGCATGAATGAAGCACCTTCTCGCCCCTGATGGCCCTTTGCTGGGGCTTCCGAGGGTCACCTGCCAACACACACAGAAACGTAATCACACACAAGGCCAGGGAGATGCTGATGTCAAACCCCACCCTCGACATCGGAGCGGAAAGCCTGTCTGATCATTATCAACAAGCGGCGCATGTGAACTTGTACTATGAACTTCCACAGTTGCTGTGCAGTTTGCATATTTTGTTTATTTATAAATATTTACAAATCAACAAATATTTTGCATATTTGATACCAGAAATAGTTAATTATAGGAAAAAAGTATTTTTTAAAAATCAGTGCAGCTTCTGGGATAGGCTCTGGACCCCTGCAACCGAGCATCGGAGGGACAGGTACAGAAGATGGATGGATGGATGGATGGATAAATGGATGGATGGATGGATGGTTGGTCCATTATCTGATCTTCTTCAGTCAGTTACCTGTCACCCTATAGATGGTAAAACATATCAGGATATTATTGCACCTTTTAGGGTGTCAGATGGCAAAGGGGTTTGGTAAAGAGTCACCCACGCCGACGGCACCAAGACGGCAAAGACGGCAGGTGACACTCCGCATTCAGCAGCTGCATGTTCAAAGGTTCCTTCCCTGCTGCATTTAATCAAGCCTAATTACGCAGATTTTTTTTTTCTAGAAGACTTCATCAAAAATGATATTTCAGAGCTAGCCTCCGCATGTAACGTTGACTCTTTTGGAGGAACTGCTATCGGAAATGGTGTCCGGCAATAACTCCTCACAGGACACGTCTGCAATTGCATGAGGAACAACAAAGCATTTGCTGAAATTGAGTTATCAGGGAAACACAATGCAGCTGAAATAGAGGCATGGATGCAATAATACAGGCACTTAAATTTGGGCTTGATTGCAATTCGTTTTTTTGTTTCACCCAATTCACTCGCTAAGTATATCTCAAGGATTCATAATTGCCCAACTTAGGCAGAGTAGAATGCCGTATTAGTCACAAAGGACTGAACACAGAGAATATCACAGCTACATCAGACTTTCACACATTTAAATAGGATCTTCGGTCCTACGCTGGTTGGGCTATTTAAAGGAAAATCGCCCAGGTTTTCACATAAGTGGCTTGTAATTCTCAAATTATTATTAGATAATTTGTTTTTATTAGATACAGTTCTGACTGATTTTCTATCACATCCTTGACTTGTTTTCCCCGTGTATATATATATATATATGAATGTATGTATATGTATATATATATATATATATATATATATATAGAGAGAGAGAGAGATATAGATATAGATATGTATATATATGTATGAATACATTTTATATATTTTTTATCTATTTATAAGATTGACATAATTCATGTTGAAATACTAGAGAATAGCATCACTTTTAAATGTTGTTTTCATATAAATAATTTATGTTTGCTAGTAATTTTACTGACTAACAGAGTGACTTGAATAATGCGTAATTTTACTAGAATAATGCAAAATATTGCAGTCTAAAGAAGTAAAATTTTAGACAGGTGCAGTTCAGCACTATTCCAGCAGAGGGCAGGAAACACTACAAAATTAGAATTTTTGACAACGATATACTAATGCCTGGATGGGAGTTGCTTTCCATCTTGGAGAATGGCAAATTACATTATCAACTCACTTTAAAACCATCATGGTAAATGTCCTAATTGGCAGTATATCTTAGTGACGTCTTGACCGCTAATATTTCTTTCCCCGAATATGAATTTTAAGCTGGAACGCTGCCGGAGGCCAACACAATCGTCTATTTTAACTTGCGTTTTGTCCATTTAGACAGACAGCCACGGCTTTGTGCTGCGTCGCACACAACAGGCCAGACGGTGGCACCCTGCCAGTGCAGCTGCAGGTGGACGATGGGGGCCTGAGTAGGAACGGGGGAGGGGCGGACATGCGCGGACAGGACAGGGAGCCTTACTGTGGAGAGGACTGGCTGTGGCGCCACCGCGGCCCAAGGTCGGAGCAGGGTCCCGGGGACCTGGCTGAGCGCGTCTCTCCCGGGCACGCTGCTCCAGCTCCTTCAGGCGGCCAAGGGAGCGACGGATGAAATTGGGCCGGAAACGCTGCAAGGCCTCCTGCAAGTCGATTGGCCGGACCGTCAACCGGGGGGTAATCTGCAGCCCAGTATTATTTTTAACATATCCTCCGCATGCAGTACATCACATTACTACTGACTTATACAAACATGAATTGATAAAGGTTGGATCGTAACTCCTTACTACAGAACTCTTACAGAAAGACAGGATTTGGCTTTAGAGTCATGGAGGCCAAGAAGGAGACCAAACCGTACTTGCAGGGTGAGGTCTTTCTGAGGGTTATCCGGCACCTCAGGGTGGGGGGGGCCAGGCACCTCCTCAGTCATCCGGACACTCCCAGCATCCCCCACCTCTGGGCGGGGTCCAGAGTGGTCTGCTCCAGGGAACCCCAGACCTGGAGGACAGAGAACATCATTTGGTACAACTAAGCTCTCCCGCTGTGACCAGAAGCAATCCACTCTTTTTTTTTAATGAAATATGATTTTCCATTTGCACAAGTACGTTGTACGAAATATTTAGTCACATACCCGAACGTGATGTTCTCTGAGACATACACACACACTGCAAAGCTGAGAGCAAAGCTGAGCATCCAAGCAAAACAGTCAGCCATTCATCTGACACCCCCAGAATCCTTTTTGGGGGAATTAAAGGCCTTGCTCAAGGGCCCAACAGACACTATTCTGCCGACGATGGGATTCAAACTGACAACCTTCCGGTCACAATCACAGAGGCCACATGCCCCCATTTTCAAAGCGGGGTTTTGGTCATATTCTTAACTCTACAAAGCAAACTTTTCACCCGTTTGTCAGTTTAAAGTTCTGTCCTGTCCATGCCTGCCACCTGTACCATTCCAATCAGCTTCTGTTTAAAGTGGTCCGCATTTAAAGGCTCGTGGCTCCTGTCGGTTTTACAGTTCGGAATGGCCCTCTGGCCCAGTCTTTGAGATAATAACTTTAATTCACACTCACGCATGGAGCCCAGGGGGGAGACGTGACCAAAAAAATGTGAGAACAATGTCATATATTAAAGGGACGACTTAATAAGTCAAGAAACATTTTATGATCTTTGAGAACATTTTTATAAATCGGGGGAACGTTTCATCGTCTTACAGGAACCGCCACTGTTTCTGAGGAGTATTCCATCAGCGTAACTATCCCCTTATGGAAGATCTCCTGTCCTCGAGTCACGGAGGATCAAGCTGGACTGGGAGTATGAAGCCGTTACCTCACTATGAAGTATAATGGAGTATATTTCCCTGTCTGATGTCATTAATCAGCCAGTTTAAAATAAAGTCATTAAGTGAACCATTTCTAGCTGTCTGTGGTATTACAGTGATACCATATATCATCAGTGTTGGGGAAGTTATTCACAAAAGTAATCCAGGTGGGAAGTTCAGGCCCAGAAAGTACAAACCCAGGTTTTGTTTCAACCAACCAGTTGAGTATAAAGCGCCGCAGTCACACTGAGTACTCAGCAGGCTGGCTGAAACAAAACCTTGGTCTGGATTTGTACTTCCTGGACCTGAACTTTATACCTCTTCCCCTCAACGCTGCGCATGTCATGGTATTTTTGCAAACACCCCTCCAATAGCATTACCAGAATAGCATCGCCTTTAACACAACGTCAAAATGCCATATGCCACATTATAGCAATATATCTGGACTGAAAACGCGGCGACAGACTTGCACTCCCTGCCCATCATTCACAGGTGGCAGGAAGCTGCCGTCAGCTTCCAGGAGCCTTCCAGAACGTCCAGGATAGTTGGGACGCCGGCTTGCTAGGTTAGGCTGTAGCTAATTGCCAAGAATACAGTATTTACCACCAGGGTGTCAAATATAGGAAATCATTTTCTTTAACAAAGTTAACTTTAGTATGAAACCCTTCACCTTGGAGTGAGAGAATTATACATTTAACACCAAGCTGCAATACTTGATGAGTATGGATATGAGTATGGGTACTCCTTCGAATCAACCAATCAGTTTGCAGATCTGATGTCAGCAGTTTCTTGGCGAGGATGCAGAGTGTTACCCAGAGTGCAGGCGGCGTGGGGGGGTGCCTCCAAGCCCTCGGTCTGGGCGCCAGCTACCATCTTCCTCAGCCGACTCTGCCATTTTATGTTAGCTATAACCGCAGCGGCACTCAAGGCTACATCCGGACAGCGGCATGCGGCACGATCTGCGGGGGGGAGAGAAGCGCAGAACCTGCTAGCAAACTGAAAGGACGGAGAATATCTCATCCGAGATCCAGCTTTTGGAACGTTGTGGTGGAACCACTGCACGCGTCAAACGGCAGGACGAGATGAAGAGAACGTGAGTCACGAAAAAGGGAGACTGTCTCACTCCAGGAAGAACCTCCATGTCGCTTCAAGGTCACCTGCGAGTCCTCTCTGCCTAAATTAATGTCGATCTAAGCGACCTGGAGCCAAAGGGGAGCCAGGCCAATCTTTGATGGCATAACTGGCCCTGACCAGTGTCACACCTGGACTGGTCACCGGCTGACGTTGAGGACCTGCAGCTACCTCACTTGTGTCCTTAACACAGCCTGCCAGTCTGTTTCCCGTTCATTTCAGAGGTGCATCTTTATTTACTAATTATCAAACATTCATTTCAATGGTATTTGCACTGAACCTCTAACATTTATGCCGAGAATGACGGGCAGCCAAAACATTTTGGAGGGAGAGAGCTGGAGCCTTGTGAGACATTTACCAACGAGAAAAGGACTTTTATTAAAGTTCGAAGTTAAGAACCTTTAAGTGAGTCACTCATTTCCTTTAAAGTGGCACCATCAGCTCCGACCTGGTTATTGAAAGTTGGATTAAATTCGCCTCTCTCACGCCGGCCTTGTTCTCAGTACTCTAAAAGGGTTTTGCTTCCCCAGCGGCCGCGTGTGCGGGAGGCGTGTGACACATTGCATGCTGGGAAATGCGGCGGATGAGAAGCATGCATGTGGCAGCACGTTGCCACTCCAGTGCAGCGCTGCGGCATTTATCAATCGGCGGGGTTCAAGAGAAAAGGCAGCACCCGGCACCAGATTCAGGGAGCAAGGCGTGTGAGCAAAACTGCGGCCAGTTAGTTAAGCAAGGGATGCAACAAAACCTGCAGCCAGTCATGAGAGTAGAGCAAACAGGTGGAGATAACAGGGCGTGCTGGAGGAGAGCGTCCGCAGCACGCACCTCGGGCTTCGGCGAGAGCCTTTTCAGCAGAGCTGCGGGGCTGCATGGGAGTGCAGGCCGCATCGCTGCATGGCAGTCCCGTCGCAGCAGCGAGCGTGTTCAAACTGCGGCCTGTCCCGCCGTGCCCAGGAAGCTGAAGGCTGGCTCGCCTCGGATGCAGCATTTCCGCCTCGTACGGACCAGTGCCGCTGAGTCCGGGCCCTCCAGCAAAGCTCAGGGGCCTCCTGGGCCGGACTGAGGCCTCCGTCTCCTTCGCTTCCAGGGCTGACCCTCTACCAGCAGGGCTTTTTAGGTAAAGGGATAAGGTGGACCTGTGTACCGTCGGTTTGCCCTCCTGTGACACGTCTGGGTTACTCAGGAACAGGGTGGGGCGGGCAGGGGGCACCAAGGCCCCTGGAGGGGCACCGACCCAAACACCATGCGGATGCATGGCGGCAGGAGGCTGCGCCGCAGGGAGGCTCTGCCTGCGACCGGTCACCTTGATGACAGTCGCCTTTCTCAGACGGGTGACCGGTTGCATGGAGGGGTCCACAGGGGAGTCGCACGGCGGTCCGGTGAGGATGGGGGTCCCAGACATGACAGGCCGGCTTGTCCCCGGGGGGCCAGTTGAAAGGGGCATCTTCCGTGAGGTGATCGTGATGGAGGAGAAGCCTGATCTGGACTTGGGGCGATTCGCTGTGCCGACAGCAGGTGGCGCCACCTCGGGTGATTGCCCAGGTGAGCTCGCCATTCCATGGAGAGAGTAGCCACCCGCCCTCGGGCCGACGCTCTGCCAAGTCCTCTGCCGCTCCTTCAGCTGGCCCCCCAGGCCTAGTGGAGAATGACTTGCCCCCGGAGCAGGACTCCGCTCCCATGCCTACATGACGGAAACACCGATTCAGCGAAGCAGGCTCATTACCGCGGAGATTCTCCACCGCCCCCGCCGTCCGGACAAAAGCCCCCTCCCTCGGTGATATCGGAAAACGACGGCCGGGAACAATCAGCACTTCTCTGTCGCTGTTTAGGATTCCGCCGGTTAGATCGTGATGGGATGTTGTTACCATGGTAATGTATAATCCGCCAGGGAACACTTAACCCGGAGAACGATGTCTTGGGGAGGGGGTGCGGGGGGGGGGGGCATTTCTACGATAGTTAGCAGAACGCCGGCAGTTAAATGACAATATGCTCATTCTCATAATGTAGGCGTTTCCATCTGGGTTGACAAACCATAAATGAGACGGGCCCTTTAAAAGCAGGACAAGAAGTCCCTGTTATGAGAATAGGTGCATCTTTCTCTCCTAATCATTCAGAACAGAAAATACACCACTGTGATGGTGACCACAGTACTGGTATTTAAAAACAGTTTAAAAACCAGTTCACGTGCAACGACTGACCTACTTGCGTTTGCAGCCACGTCAGCCTGGGACTGTATTATTTGATCTGACTTCAAAAAGGCAATAAATAAGTAAACGAACAGAAATACACACCATAAATCTACTTAATGGAAAATCCTGTTGACTGTTTCAGGAAGAAAAAAGACTTGATCACGTAATATAGGTGTAGATTTTTTTAGGTTAGGCGTAGATAGTGAAGCGTTACATATTCAGGAATTACAGAGCGTCTACCTGGTTGGTTCGGACTGGAGCAGGACCCAGTGTACTGGCCGGCCCGCGCCAGCGGGGGCACGATCCCACCATCTCTTCACCTGCGTGTAAAACGGGAGAGGCGGGGGGGCGGGGGGGGGTTCATGGTGACACCATAGCCGTGCTGTGACATTCGAGTAGGTGCTCTCAGATATAAAGCAAGCGACCCCCCTTCCCCCCACCCCCCGGGTGTCTGCTGAGGCCTGTGATCTGGGTTTTTCCGTTGTTTTCTCCTTCCTTTGCTGTCAATCACGCGGGATGTCGAGTCCCTGTTGCCGTGGCGACGCGTCGCGATACTTCGGATTAAAGCGCGCGCCGCCGGTGCGCGGCGAGACGGGAGCTGCACATGGCTGAATATACTCCAGACCGAAATAAAGAGAAAAGCTAGACAAACAGATCACACTCTCCACCCCTATGACAAACAACCACCATCCGAGAGAATGATGAATATGGTGCCTTTGTTTTGCAGCTAGGGCATTGACTCCTTTATAATACATACCGGAATACCACGAAGACTTTATACATCTCCCTGGCTGTTTATTTGATTTTTATACATTAAAACATTCCCACCATCTATGCACAAAGAGCAACTACTCACCACACAGAGTTCCTTTGAATTTCACTTCCTCCGCAGCTGAGATGTACTCATTACGGTATCCGTATAGCCACCCCCGCTCCTTTACTGATACACTGAGGCTTTTTCTCTGTACAAACACTGACCTGCCCGACTATTGCTGCGAATCGGCACCGTGACTCCGCAGGTACCCGCAGCTTGGCACCGCCCCGCACCTGTCAGGTGCGCGGGGATCAGCCAGCGTCCGGCCGTAATCCAACCCCAGAACTCCTCCCCCCAGATCATAAAGTCGCCCTCTTCTTTCTCAAGCCTTTCCTCGCATCCTATTGTCTTAATAATATGCAAGCTGCCTTGAGAAACGTAACATGCATAAATTAATCGCCGCGTGTTGTTTAATAAATAAATTCACTTATTCACCCATTAATTGGAATAATTTTGCAGTGGGACCTGGGAGAAGGGAAGCTGCGCTTCTGGCGTTGTTTTTTAACTAAATAAGTTAAACGTATGTGAAATAAATATATGGGGCAGGAATATTAATATAAAGTGCTTAATAAGTATTAGCGCTACCTTTTGCCTTCAGATCAGTGCCAGTCCTTCTCAGAACACTGTCATACATGTCCTGACGTTGGAGCATTCTTCTAGGACAGAGTTCTTCAAATCTGGACCTCGATTCCAAATCCAGGCCTTGTTCTCAGTTCTCCCAGGTAGTTAGTTTAATAGTTACTGATTCTGATGGAAGGGTCCAACACCCCCAATTAACACATGAGGCCCCCTGTAAGCCTCAAATGCAAAATCGGTATTGGACGACAATAGGGAGATGCCCAAACTTAATATCACCCCCCCCCCCCCCCCCCCCCCATCTCCCAAAAACATCGGCACTGGCCACTGAAAAATCCGTATTGGTCGATGTCTAGTTCCTACATTGGTGGCTGCAAAAGCTATTGATCAGCTTTCAAAACAAATGCTAAATCAATCACTTCCCTGGGCAAGAGCTAGCTCAATCATTCTTTATCATCTTAATGGCAGTAGCTGAAGCCCTCGTTCTCTCCCTGCCTACATCCATGGTTATGATTTGCTATCAGTGTCCATAATCAAATCATCAGCCAAGAGTGCTGGAGCATCTTCAGTGCATTTCCTTTCACTCTGATGTCACTTCCTCTGCCAGAAGCATCCATTCTCTGCCTTCTCTGGCAGCTCCAGTTTAAGCTTCCTTGGTGTTGCAACACAAAACCCAGCATCAAAAACTGAGAAGATACAGATAAGGCTGTGTTTTTTCAGGCTGATATGTTGTGAATTATGGACATTGTGTCCTTAATAATAAGAACTGTGTCAAATTCGAGTTTCTCCATGGAAATTTGTCACAGGCCAAAAATCTCTGGCCAAGAAGGTTTCTTCTTGGCCGAGTTTTCAAGGCATCCACGGTTTGGTCTACTCTTCCGCTGGTAGTGTTCTATTTCTCTCTTTTCCAAGCCCTTGGATGGGAGCGTATCATACATCACAACAATATTGTTTTTAAGCAAACATATGTGCTTAAACAAAAAGCTGTGTTAGATTTTTAAGAGGGAAAACTCAAATGGCTCTCACTTTACATTAATTTGGGGATGGAGATACTGATCGCTGGGGTCACAGGTTTGCTGCAGTTTAAAGCTTTGAGACTTTGGCTCAGTGGAGGAGAAAAATAACACGGTACCTCACCAGAAGCCTATACTCGTAGGTACATGCATCTTCCAAGACGACGAGTCTCTGAGGAAGCCAGAATCTGTGACTTATAAAGCAAATTTCTTTTTCGAAACTCAATTTTGGTCAAGGTTGGGTGCCAAGCTGAGGCTGCTACCAGAAAGCAGTATTCCAGAAGCATCTCAACCACTATTCATCATGTCCTCCAACCAGGAAAAATAACTTACCTTTTTTGTAAACATCATAAGAAAAGTAAATATTTTGTAGCACACGTCGTTACTGGTCCTACCGGCATGAGCATCCATACCAGTTTTGCCGTAGCCACTTCAGGAGAATGTGCTGTCCAATATCCGACTTCCCCATTAAACCGGCGGAAACTCTGCAGTTCCTGCCAGATGTTGTAAACACGCAGGAGGCCGTGCAGAGGGGATGATCTGTTCACATCTGTCAGCAGTGATTCAAGCAGCCTGTTAATCATTAGCGGCCTTGGCGCGCATCAGCAGTCGCAGAGAAAAGGAAAAAATCACCACGTTGTTTTTGGTTCCCTAGGTAAAAACGGAGATGCCCACGTTAACATCACAACACTTTCTACTTTGGTCCGTATTTCCAAGGTTCCTAAAATATCTGCTGCTAGACCCAAAGAATAGATCTGTGTAGGGTGATGGTGATGTGCAAGAGCGTCAACTGGCTCCAGATGTTTAAGTATGAGAATATGACTATAAACTCTGACACTGGCAACACAAAGACCATAATCACTGTGATTTCAACAATCCAATGTGCCCAGAATCCCTACAGCACAATAAAGTGTGTGAAAGACCACATTTATAAGTATCTTGCTTGGACGGAGCCCAGTCAGAATTGGACCCACTATGCGTTTTGTCTGGCTCACGTCACCAGAAAACTGTGTTTTTCCTACTGATGGTCAGTTAAGTAATTAAATAATGCATCTTTTGCTAAGGCTGACCTGCTTGTACCACAGACAGGGGGCCTTGGATGTGTTGCAGTAGGTTAGCGGTCATGTTGTCTGAGCTACACTGATGATATTCTCATGAACTTTGGCAAAGAACTGGGTATTCAAACGGTACTGAAAGAGGTTCGGACAGGACTGGTAAACTGGTATCCACCTGTAAGGCAGAGTAAGGTAACTGGGTCAATGTGCAGCATAGCCATGGGGTTTTCAGTTTGCTTCTCTGCTTCCATGAGAATAGGGTTTCTTCCTCCTTGTTTAACAGCCAGACCAGTTGTAAGGTGCAAATAACCCATAACCTTTAGTCTAACTCTTAAATCATTAAAATGTAGTACTCAGCTTTGGTTATATATTACCATTTCATCACGGTACCCAGAACTATGAGATAATTTAACATAATCCTGGTATTTTATTTTTTGCTTGTCAGTATAGCACATGTGACATAAAATCAGCATGTGGAACATGACAAAACAATTGCCAGCTATTGAATTTCATTGGCGTTTAAATTTCCTATTTCAGCCTCATTTTGAAAGGATATTAGGCAAATATCAGGAATTTCTCAAACCACACAAACACATTCTAGCTGTCTTTGTGCTTCTGATTACGCTTAGCTTTGTTTCAAGCAGAGAAAAGAAAAGAAACTTCACTTAAAGGTTTGGTCTCAACAGTCCTTTGATAAAAGTTGGCTTCAGTGCAATATGACACAAGGGAGACAAGGAAATGCTCAAAAAAGTTGAAGTGACAAAGATTGAAAGTATTTGTGGGTCAGCGATTGGTCTCTGATGTAATTATTTAAAGGGCCCAAAAGCAAACAGCTGTAGGGAAGAACGGTATGAATGTTTTATAGAGTTATCATGATACGAGCATTCTTCTGTTGGCTGTTAAAATGTTTAAAATGCTTTTTTTAGGACACTGTGCCTGTCATTAGAAGGTCAACGGTTCAGATCCCAGGATCAGCAGAAAGGTGTCACTGTCAGACCCCTGAACGAAGCCCTAGACCCCAAATAGTTCCAGGTACCAGCTGTCTGTCACTTTGGATAAAAGCATCTACTGAGTAGAAGCAAACAGAATGGTAATGTATATGTGGAGCGCCAGCCGCTGTCGTGGTGATGTAACAAGTGTGAAAAGCTAAAAGAATAATGAGCGCCGTGGAAAGAAAATCAGAGTAGAATGTGCAAAGGCAACACTGTGGAGTGCTTTAGCTAAAGCAGGGGGATGTGTGGGAAATGAGATGTACAATAATCTGATGATAAATCACTGAAATGCAGTCACATTAAATCAATTTCACATACACCCTGAATGCTCCTTGTGTATTTTAGACATGGGAAAAAAACAACACATTAATCAGTCAAGAAGTCATCCAGTCCCACATTGTGATGGGGGAGAGATTCACATCCCCATGACGAAACAGTGTAAACCATCATGTAACAGCTCTGACTTTACAGGTAAATCATGGCTGGGCGGGGACTCACAGGGAAGGAATCACTA
The DNA here is from genome assembly GCA_015164015.2 of Brevimyrus niger. Taxonomy (NCBI): domain Eukaryota; kingdom Metazoa; phylum Chordata; class Actinopteri; order Osteoglossiformes; family Mormyridae; genus Brevimyrus; species Brevimyrus niger. The sequence continues at coordinate 5,632,910 of JAABNY020000040.1, read as the reverse complement.
AATCCATTAATTCCCCCTGATGCCCAGGAACACCTGCCACCGGCACAGTCTGGTACTGGTGTGAAATTATGACAGATGTCTAGCTAAAAAAAAACAGGAACAATTATTCAAACAAAGGAGAGAGATAAGGGTCTTGTTTCAGCACCAGCGCCGAGAGTCTGAGACTCATTTTGCTACACATACCGTTTGCAGAAGTGACAGTTACAAAGATGAAGATTAGAGGTTACATGCGCACTAAACTATTGATCGTACAACTGCTGACAAATTGCACTTTCAGTATTATTACTGACACATTACTGAAAAGGAAAGCAGATTAAGATAAACCTATTCACTGGTTTGCATCTCTCTTAATTTTCAAAGTGTAACAACACAGACTTGTGACATACACGTAAACAGTGATTCTTCGAAGATTTACAGAGAAGGCTCAATAATGACTCACTCCTTGTGTTTCCATTCTGCTGGGACTGTTAAAGAAAGACAGAGTGACTTTAACTCATGCAACTGCAGGAAACTCATGCCAATTTGTCTATGCATTTTAATAACCTTCCATAGGTTACTTACAGTCAGTGTTATTATTACAACTGCGATGGGCCAGCCCTCCGTCCTGGGTTGGTCCCTGCCTTGTGCCCGTAGCTTTCGGGATAGGTTCTAGACCCTCGCAACCCAGAAGGATAAGTGGTTTGGAAAATGGATAGATGGATTTTTATTATAACGTAACAGTTGCAGAGTACAATTACACTAATCTTTTTTTCTACTTTTAGTCAATTTTTCTAGTTTTAGGTCACTTTGGGATCCTATTGGTTAACACTTATCCTTTATTTGTTAGGTTTTTTTTTATAATTATGCAACCAAGCACAGTAATACAATTATAAATGTATCATTGCCAAAGCAGTCACACTCACTGTATGCCTGGAACACGTCTGGGGGTAATACATCTTGCTTTTCCGTTTGTACCCCCAGTGAACCATATTTTAAAAATGTATTGTTTTTCTTCCAGACCAAGAGCGGACTGTTCCCAGAATGACACCATGACGCTTCCACTGGGTTTCAAAAATCAGCTTAAGGACTTTCAAAGATAAGGATTGTATTAAGGAAGGATTAACGTGGTACTTCCTCATCTTGGGGATGCTTTTGTGTCTGTCCAGCCTAGGTGCTAAACACTTTTGCATCACCGTCATAGAGACATCAAAAACTGGGGATGTTTCTGTATTTCCCTGCTAACATTTATTGATCATATGGATCAGGCTGTCTTAAAATGTCAGTACTTCATTGATTAGGTAGTTTTGCATATTCCATCTTGCTCTCCTGGATGCACACACAGACACCTAGACACACACACACACACACACACGTTCGTGTTCATATCTATGTGGGGACCGTCCATTCATTTCTAGGGGAAAACCCCTAATCCCAGCAATGACAACCTTAACCCCTACCCAACCCTAACCTTAACCATATGTAACCAAACAAAATGCAAGATTTTTGACATTTTTAGTTTTTTCATTGCAGTGACAGGTGTTTATAAAATTGACTTTCCAGCATCAAAATCACAGGCTTTTATTACACAATAATACATAATACACACAGAAGCTCAATCTAAAGACAGAGGTCGGGGTTAGCCAATATCTAGTACCACCGGGCTTTACATATTTTGCTCTAGGGCCCAACTTTGATACGATTACTTAGCAGTGAGATTTGAACCCATGACCTCGAGGACATGGGTGCAGACCTATACGCTGCTGAGCTGCAGGCAATAATATGTACTCTTCTTGGCCTCTGTTAGGATTACAGATATTGTATATAAAGATGGCAGTAATTGTGTAGTGGAGTAAGATTTGTGGTTGAAGACACGTCCACGCAGGCTAAACGGATCCAATGCCAGCAGCCTGGCTGCTCACCTGGGTCACTCCAGGAAAACACAGAAAAAACGCAGGAGGACAAGCAGGTGACAAACTGATGAGCCACTGAGGTTGGAGTCTCGAACAAATGGAAGTTGATAAACCTCACCATGGTAACACGTTATTAGGACATTGCGCACCTACGGTAATTCAGGGAAATTTTCCGATCATCCCTGGAATTTGCCACATCATTATGTGAGTGGCGGAGCTGCGGGAATGGTACGTTTCTGTGTGTGGCGGCTGCAAGGCCTGTTATTCTTGGCGGTCTGGGGAACGGGGGTGCTGGTGAGGTATTCACGCACCATTAACCCAGGGAATGTTTTCTGTTATGGTCCACGTGAACTTTCCATTGTCACACGTTTAGCCACCCTCAGAGACTAAATTTGCTTTTCCAGACTCAAAGACTTCACACAAGTATCTAATATATATTAGTTATACTTTCTTCAAACATTAGGCGGTATTATACTCCTGACCAATCACATTAATATGTATGGTGCTGTAACCAATCAGGGAAGAGAAAAGCCACACAGGCACCAGGGGTGTTTCTCAATACCAAGAATGCAAAGATCGTACTTGTGGGCTTGGCAAAACTGGTCTCGCTATCTTGTCTCCCTATAACAAACTTGCAATGAATCGTGGGAATGATTGTCAAGGATGCAACCAATGCATTTTTGAAATTTAGGGTGGGGCAAGAACAGCATCTAGCGATTTTTACTGTTTACTGACTCCATGTTTGTAGGGTCTGCATGTTCTCCCTGTGTCACTAGTGTGACTCCATGTGTGTAGGGTCTGCATGTTCTCCCTGTGTCACCAGTGTGTACTCAAAAGTGCTCTGATTTCCCTCCACAGTGCAAAAACATGCTGAGATTAATTGGAGTTACGTTCACCATCCTCCATCCTGGGTTGCTCCCAGCCTTGTACCCATAGCTTCTAGGATAGACTCCAGACCCCCTGCAACCCTGAACAGGACAAGCAGCTACAGAAAAGATATGGATGGATGTAGAGCTGCTACTGGTTCAGGATTTTCTGGGACCACCCCAGAGTTTGGTCATCTGTCGTGGAAAAAAACAAATTTCATTGCAGCACACGGAATCTGAGCCTTTCGTATTGGTGCGTTAATAATATTCTAAGATTCAGTCAGAGTTGCAGCCGATTAATAGAAAGAGACTAAACTCTGTCTTTTTAGGCAATGAAATACGCTCAAAGAATGTACTGCTGTCTGTAGCAAATCAAACAACTTCATGACTAGACACGCTCTACACGCGCAATGCAGTCGGCGATGATCGCAGCACTGCGCACTGCCACACTGCCACACTGCACACTGTCACATTGTTCAGAGGTAAGAGGAACAGTAAGTGATTAGTGACAAAAACTGAAGCTACATTAAAAATGGCGACACGGACAAGGATAATGACCGGCTACAAAATAAAGATCCAGCCAAAAAAGATGAAACGTCTTACATCATACAAGAAAGAATGGGAACAAAATGACATGTCATAAAAACAGTGATTGATGGAAACTGTACTATTGCAGACAAAAAAAAATTTAGCGTTTGTATTAACTAGGGTTAGAAATAATCAGAAATCATCTAAATACTCAACCTGCTCTCTGTTCCATACAAGTACTGTACAGGCTAGGTTATTTTATGGAAAAAGATGAAGGTATGAGGTATGGGGTGAAAATTAATAGGATAAGCTATTACATTATAGAGCAAATAATCAATTATCAATGTATTGCTGGGTGTCCAGGAATTTTACAGGACTGAGGTGGCAACTCTGGGTGGGTGTAATCCTGCAAAAAAAAACTGGACTGAGGACTACATGCAGTTACATGGTTTGTGCTAAATTTTTAGCACTGCAGAATAAAGTCCACTAATGGTTAACAGCATAATAACAAAAATGTTCCAGTGGTCTTTCTCTGTAGCTGCAGTGGCAACCTCACCAGCTTGTGACCAGCAAATTGCACACTAACACTGTGATTCCCCTCTTCCAAATGTGCCTGCACCTTGAAAGCGTACTTGTCTGCGGAGGGACATTCATGACCTTAACACCCGGCACTGCACTGTTCATGACTTCAACACCCCAGCACTGCACCAGAGGCACTACGCGCAAATTAATCCCATTCCATGGGTCCCACGATGACGGCCGGTATCTCTGGAGGCCTGAAAATCCTCATAAATCACGGCGACCGCCGCTCAAGGCCGCTCGCCGTCAGCTGTGATGAATAGGCGACAAAACAAACTATTTACATAGCAAATGTGTCGGATCGGCAGCTTCCACTGCGCGGCCTGCAGGAACTGCGTAACGTGCTTTCTGCTCCGCTTCACAGAAACACGCACGAAAGGCAGCAACATACCAGCCTGTAAAAAGAGTCACACATTTGGCATGTATTCATCTGTTTGTGCAGGAACATGTACACACGTAATACGCCACAGGGGACATCGTACCCCTCCCCAAAACCATGCACTGTTCTGAGAATCCAGACGATGGCTAGAAGCTTCACTCCTCCAACCAACGACGACAGTTAAGTGCTCTATGTTACCAATAACCCAATTAACAAAGTTAATGAAGTTTGTCTTGACATTTCAGACAGTAATTAAATCATCCTCTCCAAGACCACAACAAGCAAGAGCAGAAATGGACACTTCTTCTTAAACAATCAGCGTCAGGATCTGAACGTCTGCAATGGGGGGTGAATAATTCTTCCCCTGGAGATGAACTTTGACCTGCCACATGGTCTGCATCCCAGGCAGGCACACGAGCAGAGAGGCAGATCCGCAGGTCTGCATGCATGCCATTGGACAGCAGCTGTTTCAGGCTGTTTACAGCCCAGTAGGCCTCTCCTGTATCAGCACACGGCATCTCAGTTAATCCTGTTAATTTTCCATTCACATTTGATCGATGTTTAATTCCGCCAGAAAATGAGATTCATTGCAATGAGATAAATTAACAACAATGTCAATATTGCATGTAAAACCCAAGACTTCCATCAAGTCACGTTGACTCAAAAGAAGCAAAATCAAGGCCCGAAGAAATTCACAAGGCATTCATATGAATACACACATTATTGGAGGGACCATTTTCAATGAAATAGCAAGCATGAGGTGGTTAGCTGAGATGATGCTGCACTCGCTCCTCAGGTCATCCACACTACATTCCTCTCTGTTCATTTTCTGCTGCTTTTCACACTGAACCATCAGGTCCTCCTCACCATCTTGATAAATTTGTAATCAAAGCATCTGCATTGACCTGCTTTGAGTTCTCTGGGTGTCTCTGGTCTCTGGGAGGTCGTGTGTAGGGCCTGGCTTTGATCGCCTCATGACTTCTCATATTATTGCTGTACAGAAGACACAGAAACCCAGAATCTTTCAGAATTGCTGCCTGTATAGCACATCAAATTGCCGATTGGAAAAGGCAGATCACCTAGCAATAATTTCTTGAGGTGCGTGTGTGTGTGTGTGTGTGTGTGTGTGTGTGTGTGTGTGTAAGAGTGTAAGATCTGGATGTTTTCCTAGAAGTAATTTTTCCCTAGATAAATCCAATTTTTATTCTGAAAACCATATAACCTTTTTTAAAGCATATGACCTTAGAGCATACAACCCTAAATCATTTCCCAGTAGGAGAAAAAAAAGGTGTGCAAAAAAATGTTATGAAGAAATTAATTTTCTAAAAAGCAATCCTCAAACCTCGAGTGTTACCACAACCTTATACAACACCCGCTGATAGCTTTTCAATTTTACGAAACCATTTTCTTGCTGGCTCAGTAAATATCATGGAAAACAGGTGAAAGGGGTAACATTTCAAAGAAAACAGAAAGAGAGATGAAGAATATATTTTTACCCTTGTGAATCTCTTCAAGGGGCGGCATGGTGGTGCAGTGGTTAGCACTGTTGCCCCCCACCTCTGGGACCCGGGTTCGAGTCTCTGCCTGGGTTACATGTGTGTGGAGTTTGCATGTTCTTCCTGTGCCATCGTGGGGTTTCCTCCGGGTACTCTGGTTTCCCCCCACAGTCCAAAGACATGCTGAGGCTGATTGGAGTCACTAAAT
>JAABNY020000040.1:5613401-5624363 GCA_015164015.2 Brevimyrus niger | reverse complement strand
CCCCGGGTTTCCGGGTTTTCCGGGGGGCCCCCAAGGCCCCCAGGTTGGGAAATTTTTGGGGGAAGGGGGGGGGGGGGGGGCAGGGGGGTGCACAGGCAAAGAAATGCAGTTTGTTAGACCACTTAGATGCCCAATGGCATTTTGGTGAATTTCAGTCCTGAAGTAACATGCCTTTACGGAAGCGTGCGTGAAACCTTTGGTTACTGGAGGGTCTGTCAAGGTACACTTCTCTGCTTCACTACGTTTCCAAACATTTGACATGAACATTCAGGGGGGGGGGATGAGCGATATGCAGCTACATCTATCCCAGCAGTGTTATTTTTGAGAGCAGACATATTGAGCTGTCGGTCATTGCATGCCAATATTAAATCTATAAATTCTATCCCTCTGTCCATCCGTCCATCCATCCACAACACAGGGTTGCGGTCAGCCTGGACCCTATTCCCAGGAACGCGCACTAAACGGCGGAGGACTCCCTGGACATCGCAGAGCACACAGTCACATACACACCAACTCTATTTGGACAAGGTAACTGCAAGTCGTTGGATTGCAGCGGGAAACTGGTAAGCGTGGAGCTAATCTGTGCGAAGGCAGAGAGAATATGCAAGCTCCCCCCACGACGAGCTGGGGGTTTGAAACCTCAGCGCTACCCACTGAGACACCATGCTGATTATGCATCAAACAATGCATAATGTTCTTACGAATGCATAATACATTCATATATACTGTACAGGCCTAGCTTCCGCAGGGAACAAGTGACACCAATATTCAATGTGGATAAAGACGGAGCTGATTTTTCCACGGCAGTGCGAAATGTTACACCGTTCCCCGATATTTTTTCTGCTCCAGTCGGTAGCATTTTTGGCAGGAAACATTAGCTGCCTACCTGTATGTCCGAAAGCATTCTTTCTTGGGGGAAGTTCGGGGATTCCTGAGGCAGTGTTGGGATTCAATGCGGCCTGAAAGTCAGAAGGTTAAACAGCTAGTTGGTGGAAGTTCTGCTAATTACAAGACTTGGCAGCTTAAATAGAATATTGAATTCATACTTGATGCATAAAACAGCATACAAAATTGTTTTAGCTAAAAAATTCCAAGAGGCCGTTCTCTCCTTTGATGAATCTGCAGGCTATTTTAAACAAAGGACTGGGTTTGTTTCTTTTGCGTTAATTTAATTTAGAACCTATTAGCAGGTGTAGGGTTCAGGGTAGCGTTCACCTTTGATCACATGTGAGAAAGCCTTGGGGATAGTGCCTAGCCGCTAGCTCGTTAAAATAGAAGGCTGGTTAACGACGTGCTAACGCTAACCGCACACCTCCGAGGTTCTCTCAGGTGGGTACCCAAACCCTTGTTTTGTTGCCGGCTTTCCCCTACATCACCACAACCAGTTGCCAAAGTACCATCTCTACGTGAGTGAGCAGTTCCCGGACTGTACCAAAGGATATGCCTTTCCCCGGGGGGAGTGACAGCAACTGAGCAATGGTTTTGACCAAAGCAACAGCATTTCATGTAAAGATGATGCAAGCTGATTAGCCAACTCCTCCAACTATGTCCTGTGATGGATTCGTACCCCTTCTATGGTATCACGTGCCATATGCTTCCCAGGTTAATTTATGTCATACAAATGCTTGCTCAGGTGCTGCTTTTCTTGATATGGCTTGCAGATGATTTTATCCATTTATACAGGCTTTTTCCATTGAAGGGCTGTTGGAGGTTAAGTACTTTAGAGACGCAGGGAGACCTTTGCACGATCTGGCTGTGATGGAGTTACAGTCTTTGCCTGTGGAATTCCTTCAGAGTCCGTCTGGGATTTGAACCCAACCCTTGGGTGTATTGCTGCTTTTTCACTACTGCTGACCCACTATGAATGATAAAAATCCGCTATTATAAAACGCCACATGGGAGAATGAGCTTAGTGGATTTAAATATATTAAGAATAAATAACAGATATATGTCAGACCTGTCTAGTAGGCTTGCCTGAAACAACTGCAGTTCTCACACACCAATGGGGTGTATAAGCTATTGTAAGTTGTTTTTATTATAGCTCATAGACCACACCCCCTACAGGCCATGTGTGTAATGATTGGCGTCATGTGACCCATTTAACGCAGAAAATGTTTTACCATTTCACATTTCTATCTCACATTAGTGGTGGAAAATACCATAGTTGGGTCTCTGAGGATAAAAAATCTCTTGTTTTTTTTTGGTTTACTAAGATCATTTTTTTTCTAGGCTTGCTGTGACCCTGTGCTGCAGAGGCAGTAATGGAAAATCTTCAAATTGCTAATCTAGCCTGGGCATGGACATTTTGGAGCCTTTCCCAGACAGCTTAGGGCACAAGGCAGGGTAACACCCTGGATGGAACATCAGTCCATCACGACAGACACACACACACACACACACACACACAGGTTTGTAATTATTTGTTTGTGGGGACTCTCCATTCATTTCTATGGGAAAAACCCTAATCCCATCAATGACAACCTTAACCCCTAACCCAGCCCTAACTTTAACCATAAGTAACCAAACTAAATATGAGACTTTTGGCATTGTTACTTTTTGATTGCATTCACAGATCTTTTTGGGGACCTGTAAATGGTCCCATGACATAAAACACAGGTTTTTATTAGATTTTGGAGATATTTTGACCCTACAATGTAATATAAACTTAATCCACACACACACACAGCCACAAACTGTACAGTCACACTCTAAGGGCAGTTTAGAAAAGCCAATCTTTGTTTTCAATGAAAATGTCAAGCCCTTGATTTGATATAATGCACGGTTAACATACACATTTATCTAGTATCTTGTAACAGAACAAGAAACTAAATCTGGTTTCATTCAGAACCATGGGTGTGACAGTGGACAAATGTCCCATTATTATATTAGGAGAGTTTTTGTATCTAATAATAGCAACTTAATTATAGAAAACTGTAGCAATTAGTATTTAGCGGAAAAGCCTACATTTTGCTACACTGAGGGTCACCCGGTTGGGGACGGCTGCAGCGACACAGTCAGCTCGGCTCGCATGGCGGGAACACGGCCAGATGGGCCTGTTAGTCTGGCGCAGGCGTGTTCCTGCGGACCCAGCCGAGTCGGCGGTATCCCGCGCGTGGCTCTGCGCTCTTACCCAGCAGTGCGGCTCCTCGGCGGGGGTGGGGCAGCCGGGGACACTGCACACCGCCGCCCTCTTCTGGCTGGGTAGCCAGCCGCTTTTAATGGCGGTCAAAGAGCAGGGCCTGGCCGTCTGGCTGCTGGGGAGATCCTTTACGCGGGCGGTCTCCCAGCGCCCAAAGGCCTCCAAATTCCTGCGCCGCCTCCCAGCCGATAGGAACTCTGTGTCACCTTGGGGAGTGTCACATGGGCTGGGTGGCCAGCAGCTCATGGCTCTCCAGGCACCTGCCGAGTTGGGTGACGATTCCAGGACAGGCATGGACATGGTCTTTTCAGAGAGGAACTGCCCTGCGGTTTGAGGGGAGGTGCTATGCTTCCTCCCTGGGTGCTGTAGCCAACCGTCCAGCCCCCCTACAGTCCCCTCTATGCAGCTTTGTGGCCTCGAACCCCGGACCCGGGCCTCAGCCGGGCTCTTTAGGTGCTCCCTGTACCCCTCATCCTCAGATCTTCTCCGACCCTGTGCTTCTCCACGGTGATGCCCCGCCCAGGCCCAAAGATCGGGCGACTTCCACCAGCTCTCCCAATCCAGCGCCGCCATCCTGGGCTTTCAGGCAACCAGCCAATGAGATTAAAGGAGGTGTCCCCTTGGTTACCGTGTGAAATGTCAAAACTGTCCTGCTGGCAGGGTGGTACTTTTCAGGCTGCACTGGACGGCTCGTTTTCAATGTTATAAGCCTGCAAGTTACCTACCAAATATCTCAAATAAGTAAAAAAAATATATGGAGAAAGAAGAGTTAAAACGTTAAAACATTTACAGGCAAAAAGTGTTGCAGTCCAGCACATTTCACTGTAATCTCAAGTCTAAATCTGACATGTATATTCATCTGCTAAATAGCAGACTTGTTCACTTTTTGGCCTTATTAGGTTTTAAATTTTTGCAAACTCACACTGTAAGATGTATATTTGAATGCTGAAAGATATTCAGAGGTTTAACATTTTTCATAGTTAGTTTTTAACCAAAGCTTACGTCTAGATCTCTAAAGCAATATGATTTGAAGCACTAACATTATATTCATTATTCATCCAACAATAAGCTAATCATCTAGGAATACACGACTTCCACACATACACTGGCATCTTTATTCATAACACTATCTACCTGAATTCTGTGCTATCTGGGAAACAGGTCAACATTGACTTACTGGTTAATTGGAAATCAGCAGCCACTAGCTTCAGATGCAACAAAGTAATCACGTAAAAAGCTTGTTTTGAGATCATGCTAAAGCGATCCACGCACTGAGTCTTGTATGGAAGTTGCTCCTGGTACTTCCATCTCCAGTCAAGCAAGAAAATAGCTTTGCAGCCCCCCCCCCCCACCCAAATGAACAAAAGAGCCACAGTGGGGAGAGGGCAGGAGAGAAAGTCAGCAGAGAGGGAGTGTGTGTTTAAGGCCTTGGGGTGTTTCCTTAGATTAAATGCCCCGTTTAGATGCTTTGGTCGCATGCCCTTCCTCCCCAACAAAAGAAAACATTCTGAAAGTTACTGCCCCCCTGTCTAAATTGTAGGTCGCACTTAAACACGGCAACTAAACCCATGACATGTTTTCAGATGCATTGGGCATTTGTGTAATAGGTTGGTGTTCTCTTCCCGTTTTTTCGCATGTGGTTTGTTGTTTTCTGTCAGCTCCTGTTTCTTTTGAGCCGTAAAAGCTTGTGGCTGCCCTCCACTTGCCTGCTTGCAATTCTGACTTCAGTCACATGTAAGACATCTAAACTAAAAAAGAGAGAGAGAGAGAGAGAGAGAGAGAGAGAGAGAGATAATTATATCACTTTTATGGGTGCTAAAATCAAGGTGCCAGAGAAGCATAATTGGAAATCAGCAGAGATATTCACTTATAGAAAAATAACAACAGTAGGAAGAAATTAACAGGCGTTAACAGGCATTAACAGTTCTAGAAATTAACAACGTGGTGAAGCTTGTTACATAAGGCAACAATAGAAGGAGGACTGTTACATGAAAGAAAAAACACAAGAAAGACACACAAAGTAGCAACATGTGTAACATTGTAACATAATGTAACAACATGAAGAGGAAAGCGACAACAAAAGGATGACTTTTACAAAAAGAAAGAAAACAAGAAAGACTGTTGCAAAAAGTATAAATACTATGAGGAATGTTTGATAAATTCTGAACAGGATGTTTAATGATATATAGGCCTACATCACCAACAGTGAAAGTTTAACTGTTTAATTTAACTACCCTAAGGTCGTCATTTCATGAATTAAGGTCATAAAGAGTAAGATGGCATTGGCACGGTGGCTCTGTTGGTCTGGCAAAGGATTACTGCTTCAAACTATTTGCATGAACATGTTCATGAGTCCCCGCGACCCAGCAGGACAAGCGGTCCAAATGTGATTTTCAGGTTCCCCTGATTTCCCTTTGCAGATGTGTGCGTGCATGATTACCCTGGGGGAACCACACCTCATGTTCACCTCCAAGGGACTTTAGATCATTATGACCCTGTGGGAATAAGCAGTCATTAACATGGATAGATGGAACAGGATTTATGAAATAAATTGGTGGAACATAGTATAAAAGGCTTGTTGCTTTTTTTTGGTGAACTGTAGTGTCTTGTTTTTTTTTCTTCCTTTAAGTCTTATGATTTGTGCAAGACCCGTCATTTTCAGTCCTTGCCTGAGTCTCTGGCATGTGATACATGCAGTGACTTGTCTGGGGAGCCTGTGCAGCATTAACTTCCCTTGTTTTTGCTGGTATTGGGATGACCCACACAGTGTCCTGAGGCTTGGCTTGATATGCAGATGAGGGAAGTGTGGGCCCCGCCCCCCTACCCCACACCTCAGATACGCTCCACAACACATCCTCTCAGTCATGCAATTTGTCACACTATCCGTCGTTTAATTTGCTCATGGAAGGAGAACAAAAACCACCCCTTGTGTTTAAACAGGCTAATGTACTGGCTTATACTTAAAGCTGGATCAACTTTGAAAAGCCCCCTTTTCCCAAATCAAAATGTCAACATTCATTCACTGGCATAAACAGAATGCACTCATGCATTAATAATCCTGCAAAGGCAAGATAATCATCAGCTATCTCTGTTTAAAATAAAATAACTTTTCCCTTTGTTTTTTGTTTTGTTGTTCTAAGAGGATGTTTTCCAAGTGAATATATCTTCTGACTCTCCTTTTAGTGAGTATGGAAATCCACAGGCCAGCCGATGGAGATTATGGAAGCAATTCCGTCGCTGTTGATTGATTCCTGCAGCAGTGTCGACTGGATCACGGGTCAGGCGGCACTGAGATCCAAATACGCAGTCCAGATGGTGGCCTCAGAGTCGGAGAACACCCTCCAGCGTGACTGTCTCACATCACAAAAAAAGTTAATGTGATGGTGGTGCAGGCGGTAGTGCTACGGTTTGGCAACCGGAGAGTTGCAGGTTCGAGCCCCGGGTCCTCCTCACCCCATTGAAGTGTCCTTGAGCAAGACACTGAACCCCAAATTGCTCCCAGTGAGCTGGTAGGCACCTTGCATGGTAGCCTCGGCCTCCGGTGAATGTGAGGCGTAATTGTAAAATGCTTTGGTTAAAGGCGCTATATAAATGCAGTCCATTTAATGCCATTTCCATAGGAAATCACTCAAGTAGCCACAGATTCACCTTACACTGTTCCTTGGTCTGTGGGCCATTGATGGTCAAAGAATTAATACTGTGTAATACCATCACATGCATAATAGCTCAATAAAAAATAAAATGTCTGGTCTTATAGGAATTGCATCAGAGAAAAACAAATGATTTTAGGCATCTCTCACTGTGATCTGTGACCTACATAAATGTATGACTTCACTGTAGGACACTGTACGTGAAGGCCAGGTGCATATCATTTACAGAAATGTATGAAGTAGATTATTGTGATAAGACACCGTTACCTTTGGGAATACTGGGTCTCAACTCAATACTCAGACCTCAGCCAGTTTACGTTTTTTGTTCAGTTCCACCACCTACACACCAGATTTTATGAAGCAAATAATTATCGAGTCCTTAATTACCTGTTTCAGGTGCAGGTACAGTGGGCTGGAGCAAAATAATGTGTTAAAAAAAGAAATGTCTTCATTGAAGTTAACTGTATGAATGTATCTGTATAATATGGCAATACTGTGAATAACTTTGGGCAAATACATAATAATAATGCTGAGAAAAGGGGAATAAAATACTTCAGTAAATAATGGCCGTAAATATTGTCATTTTTAAGGGGTACGGTGAGCAGTGCTCTCTCCAGGCTTTTCCCATAAATAAGAAAAATCAGACGTATCAGATGAAAGATTTTTCTTACAGTCTTAAGGGGATGAGAGAAATGGTTTAATCATGAGAAATGTAAGCAGCTTCAGTTGGGTCGAACTGTTCACGGTACTGGAAAGATTAATAAAAGTCAAGATTAGCAACGCCCTCTGGTGGCCGTAGTACTGAACCATGTAACCCTGGCGCTGCCCTCTACTGCAAATGTTTCATTTTACTACATTGCAATCTTGATGAAAACCCTACTGTTTCATAAAATAAAATAAAAAAATACAAATAAAATACGCAGCAAAAGGCAGCCTTAATCTGAAAAGACTGCCATTTCACTGAAGGCATATTACAGCTTTTGGTAGATTACCTTTTAAGTAAAATCAACAGATCTCATGGTTCAGAGACAGAAACAATTGTGGTAGTCATGCATGCATGCATTCATCCATCTATCCATCTATGCGTCCGTCCATCCATCCATCCATCCATCCATCCATCCATCCATCCATCCATCCACCTGCTTATCCTGGTCGTGGGTGGGGATAATGCCATATATATTATAAAGGTGCTGAAACCGAAATGTATTTCTTTAATACTTATATCTATTTTGCTTGGAAAATCTTATTAAGAGCGTAGATACTCTAAAAGCACACACACACATAGACACACACAGACACAAACACATACACACACACATACACAGACACCCACATATACACACATATATAGACACATATAGACATATACACACAAATATAGACAAACACGCACACACAGACATACACACACATAGACATACACAGATACGGATACACAAGGGCACCAAAAGGTTTGTGTGTGTGTGTGTGTGTGTGTGTGTGTGTATGTGCGGGGGGGGGGCACCAATATCCAATATTCTTTTGTGGGGCCCAAATCCCTAGTGCTGCTCCTGTGTATGTATTTCCTTGGTTTTGTGGTTTATGCATCTGGAGCCTTTCTTGTTTTTTTTTCATTGTATATATCTTTTTATATATATACTGATGTAAAAATAATCTGGTATGAGAAAATAGGCAATAATGCACGTTATTCTCCACGGTTTGAAAAACAGTCAAGGCCAACAGTCCTCATGGTTTGCACTCAAAAAGAATATTTATGATTTATAACAATTTCTTGATAGATAGGACATTGATTTGATGGAGAGGTTTAAAAATATAAGTTACAAAACTCAATGCCGCTTCAAAGCTGGCTTGATGAAAATAGCAGAACACCATTAGTTAGAAAGATCATAGTGAAAATAGTGTCAAAACATGCAGCAGATGGTGGAGAATGAAATGGAAGAAATCATTACCCTTTTTATTATTAAAGAGTGTCTTCTGGAGGAAGTACTTCGATATGCTACATGTAAACGATGCATTAAGTTCAGTCGCATTCAGCTGTACAAGATAGCTGTCTCTATCTTTTTTGGGGTTTTCTTTCGGGAAAATGGTTTGGCTTGATGTGATACATGAAATTATGACTCAGTGGACATTGTTTTGGTGCATTCCAGCACAACAACGCGGAGACTTTTGGGAATGGAGAACTTCTGTAAATAAGCAGCCCCGCGAGCCACATTTCCGCTCAACCCTGTGAAGGCGACGTCAGCCTCATACCGCTTCTGATCTCGGTGAACGTCCTTCACCGTGGGAAGCAGTAAGACTACGTGAAAGTGGCGCCCTCTACCTACCCTGAAACTCCGTTCCGTGCTATTTGATACGAGAATACTCGAGCCACGGATAATAATTGTCTGGGGGTGGAGTCCAGCATCCCACAGTTTTCCATTTAATCCACTATGAGTCCATCATGCATCCAGCCATGGATAGACATACCAGGCCCTAACTACTTATTGATACTGTTTCCAGAGCGAACAGACAGAATTAAAGAACCTGAATCGCATTACACATGTTCTATTACCTTTTACACAAATTATAATAAAATGAAATAAAATGCTATGAATAGTATCTGTACTGTACTGTGACTACATTTATGAGATTTTACTTTATTTTACTTGCATTTGAATGATTACACTAACTTTTGAGCTGATCGGGTTATTGTGAAAAGGCTTTTGGTGTTTTTAGGAGCAAAACAGTACTCAGAAGTTATGGATGTAAGTACAGGTGTGTGCATAGGTGATGTATGCCCGTGAAGCAGCGACCGGGAGCGGGAGCGCGAGCCGCCGGCTGCGAGGCTCGCGGCCGCTGCGTGACGCCCAGAGGCCACATGACACAAACTTTTCTTTTGCGCTCATTCGGGCTTTGCTGCTACTCGCGGAAAATGGCGGCGCGGTGAGCTCCGGCCAGGCAGGAAAAAAAGTGGGAATATAAAGGGGGAAAAAAAAGTAAAAGAACGGGGGAGAACGCGGCGGCTTTGTCCAGCGGACTCAGCGTATCAGAGAGAAAAGTTTTCTTTGGTAGTTTGCGAGGATGTCCCGTTGGGTCCCCACTAAGAAGGAAAAGTACGGCGTCGGTAAGTAAGTTGGGCGTCCCAGCGCTCCGGCTCACTGCTTTGCTCCGCTCTTCTCCCAAACTTCGCATGCAGTCGGCGGACAGCTTGCGCTGCGTTTTATCCTCACTTTTTTTTTAGCAGTTCGGCATTTTCTCCCTTTGCACGGGCAGCGCCAAGCGACGGCTGCAGAATGGGGTGCGGTGAAGCCCGGCGCTTTGTAGCGGGACAGCGGGGGTCCGGGACGCCGGTGGGGGCGCGCCTGGCCACTACCCCGTATCCAGTCACCGGGCCCGCGGCCGGGCCGCCCGGAACGCGCAGCTACCCGAACAGGGTTAGATGGCAGGACTGAAGCGGGCGGGCATGATGGTCGGTTCGCCTTGTTAACCGAGCGGATGCCCCCGGTGTAGGGGCTTATAAATAAGTGCGGCACTCTGATTTTTTTTGGTCTATTACGTGTTGTTTTATGCTTTATTCTGCAAAAAAAAACTAAGAAAACGGTTTGTTTATGTTTCTTTGTGCTTTTATCTGAGTGTAAATCCTGCCGACGGGAATCAGCCTGATCCTGGCGCGTATTATCGATTATTTGGACGCGCTAACTCAGCGCTGCTCCAGGAAAGTCCCGGCGCCGCTTGGAGAGCGAGCCGGGGCCGCATTCACGCAGCCGCCGCCCGGGCTGCAAACGGAGCTTTAACTAACCAGTGTGCAGAAATTTAGTTCAAACATTTCCGTCAGACTTACTAACTAGTCCATACTGTGCTAATGGACTGTACGCTGCGCTTTAAGTCATGCAGGTGGTGTCGGTGGACTGGACAGAATGCGTAACTAGCCCAGACAGCGCTGGTAGACTGAAACCAAGCTTTAAGCAGTTCTGGGGGTGCCAGTGGGCCGGACACCATTCCTTAACGCAGGGGTCTCCAGCTCTAGTCCTGGGGGAGCCCCAGCACTGCCCATGTTTGGGTTTCATCTAATTTTTTGCGCCTGATTCAGCTTCTCTGATAATCACCACGTGGTTCGTGTGAATCAGGTGTGGTGGAACAGGGAGAGATCTAAACTGTGCGGGGCTGGGGTTCTCCAGGACTGTAGCCGGAGAC
>JAABNY020000040.1:5599820-5610008 GCA_015164015.2 Brevimyrus niger | reverse complement strand
GAAGGCAAGGGGATGGGGGGGAGGAGGGGGGGGGGGGGGGGGGGGTGTGGGGGGTTTGATTAGCCTGAGTTCTCTGTTAAGCTCATCAAAAGCTCCGAGCTTTATGGTAGGGTTCCGCAAATCCAGTCCTGGAGGGCCAGGTTGCCACACGGTATGCCGAGTTCCCTGCCCAGACGCACGTTATTTGGCCCACGAGCAAATTGCCAGGTTTAGCAGGTGCGTTTCAGCACTGAAATCCGCGAACTGTCTTGCAAACTGGCCCTCCAAGGCGGCATTTGGTAGCTGCGGGCCTATGGTAGCTGCGGGCCTATGGTAGCTGCGGGCCTATGGTAGCTGGGGGAATGTGTTATCCTTTATAAGAGAACACGCCGACCATTCACTCATTTTTGTTCGCCCAGTGCCATTTAGTCAGCCCACAATCATTACTAGCCTTTTGCCGCCTGCTATCATTTATGCAAATATGGTGGCATTAGTAGTGCCTGATAGAGCAGATATCTGCAGGGCCGATCTGCATGATTGAGATTAAGGGGTCGAGGCACTGCTGGTGGGGTGAGAGATGCGCATTCAAGAGCTTTAGCCGGCTGCATGGTTTCGCTTCTTGCCGTGACTAAGCTGCTTTGCTGATGAAATTCTGGTTTTACGTGTGATGCTGGGTGGTCAGACTTCGTGACTATTGGTGTGTGGTGAGCAGTGACACTACTGGTGTGCTGCTTTTGGGGCACAGAACAGCTGAACTCTAAACCCGTGACGCACTTGTTCACGCTCGCGCCGGTATCTGGTTACCTGTTTGACCCCATTTTAACCCAAAGCAATTAGGCGTCTAATTATGGGACATGGTGTACGTATGTAGAAGGAAGCCCTTCAGAGAAGGATTTTTGAAGGTTTTGTTGGGGTTCTTTTTTCTTGGGTTACAAGCTCGAGACGGCAGGTAGTACAGCCTTTGGGGAGCTGGGCATCGAACCCGAGGCCTGTCGATTACCCTCTGGCTGCTGTACCGTTGAGAAGAGTACTTGGCCTGAATTTCTGTAAGAAGATATTTGTCTGATTTAAAATATTTGCGTGTTTTTAAAGGAGTAAAAACAGTAAGCTGCTTTGGATAAAAGTTAACACCTAATGAAAAGTATTGGATTGTTCTGACTGCAGCCTTAAATGGTGTTTAATACAAGCCACAATACTGCAGGGAAGTTATTTTCTGAGAAATCCGTAGGCTGGCCCTTCATAGTCTTCCTCGATACTCTGCTGTGGAACATGTAGCCTTTGTAGCTGGCGGATGTGTTACTGCATGCAGCTTATCTTGCTGGGTGCCTGCAACTTTTTAATCAGGTTCCGTGCCCGCCTTCCAGGACACATGGGAGGTGTTGGGTGGTTTTAATGGCAGTGCTCATTGTGCATTCCTCAAATGAGGCGTTTGGGCTTGCCTCGGTCTGGTTGCCAGTCTGCTAGACCTATTTGTGTGTAGTTTTGTGTTTCGAGAAGGAAGTACAGTGACATTCTGTTTATAAAATATCCTAGATTACCTTTTAGGGATGAATTAAAAAATTGGTTGACTCTGGTCTTGTCCAGGTGCCCTGTCCAGTCTGACGAACAAACCAGTGTAGTTGGCGTTGGTCCTCCTGGTTCCTCTCCATTGTCCCTTGCATGTGTGTTCTGCCAGCTGGCTCCTGTGCTGTTAAAGACTTTGCCCGTTGTTCTTCAACCACGGGGCAGATGGCTGGACCGGTGTCCAGAGTCGGCGTGGACACAAGAGTGTGACTCTAGAGCATCTTTCAACTCGCACATCAATTATCCTTTATGCGGATGGCTTTCTTATGTCGGCTTGCATAGTGCTCATGCTGTGAAGACCTCCTCTCTTTTTTTTTTTCCCCCTCCCACCATGTCTTCCAAAGGTCTTTGTCGGTAAGGTGAACCATCTGTTTCTCTCCAAGGCCTGGAAAGGGCTTTTCTTTATCCGTACGCGCGTGTTCAGTGTTTCTGGCTCAGCCTTTCCGCTGCAGTTGGCCGCCGTGGGACACACCAGTGCTCCCAGTGGGTCTCACTTTGGCTGTCCATGCGGTCGCCCTCAAGCTTCGCCGCATCCGAGAGCCGCAGTTGCCTTCCGTTTATGCTGCATCCCACTGCCATGCATTGCTGCAGCAGTTCACCAAGCATCTCTTCTTTCTTCATGCGATTACTGCATTGCACCTGTAGTTGTGTCATAGTAATGTGATGTACAGATGTTTCCTGGGGCAGAACAATTTCAGATTTACTTGAATTATAATATCTGCAAGACCGCATCTATTCTTTTGTAGACAATGCATTTAGTCACTGTGATTCTTTCTGCATCTTGTTCACTTGATTTACTGTTTAGGTTCACAGAATGACATTTTAAATGTATATGTGTGAGGAACACGTGTGACTCTTTAGAGTGATGGTGTGAGGGGATTTAAATTGAATTCTTATGGAAACTGTGAAATTGGGAGTAATGAGCATGAATACGGAGTGCAAGGTACATATGCTATCTTTTCATTTAAAAAATCTGTTTTTGGCTTTCATCCACATTACCCTGGAGTTTTCAGCCCCCCAAAACACTCACTTCTGTAAAAACACTCACAGCCATCTACTTCTGAAAACTGTTTTGGCCTTGCAGTATGGATGAGTGACAACGGAGACTTTTGAAAATGGGGACACTATGAGTGTCCTAATTGGTCCTTACTCATCATGTGACCCAACTCTGATTTGATCCCACTAGCTATGACCTCTCATTTTCATATTTATCTTGTAGCTGGCATACCTAATGTAGGCTTTTGGCAACGTCATACACATTTTTGCTCGTTTTAGTGTACATGGAAATGCTTTCTTAAACGATGTGAAAATGCCCGTGTAGATGGAGATTGTTTTTGATTGAAAACAAAGACGCGGCAGCGTGGACGTAGCCTGACGCAGCCTTTGATTGTGCAACGTTGGTAAAGTGGTGTTTACAGCCAGTAGACAGGCAGTACAGTACAGTGCTTAAGGATACAAAACCCAGCCAAATGACAATGTGGTGGTGGTGGATGGCTGTCAGCGTGTCGTCCGCAGGGTGTTGAAGCCACAGGAAGTGAAAGTCACTAACAAAATGGGTTTTTCAAAAAAAAAAGAAAAACAAAAAATTGTCACCCACTGTGCTCACCAAGTCCAAACAGAGCTCCGTTTCCTGCATTCCATCGTGCTGAATGTCTTCCGCAGGTGTTGCCGTGGAGACGGGTGAGGCTCTCTCGCTCAGTCCTGGCCGACAGGGGAATCGTGAGGTGGCTGCAATGAGCTCTGGGCCCCCACGACACTAGGGAGATATCTGTATTAAGTACCCTTCTTCACACCTCCCCCCCCACTCCGTGTGTGGTTAGCGCTGGGATTTCAGACATTTACCCCCCCCTGTCGCTGTGCTAAGACGAGCCAAGATGGTTTGGAGGGAATGGGATTGGGTTAGTTCATGCTGTGTTTAAAAAGCAATGCACGGCCTGGTCTGTGAAGCAGGCTGGTCTTGTTTCCACACCTTTTCTGGTGATATATATGTATGCAAAGACCTTAAGAGTGTATTGGCAGTGGGGACAGCGGCTCACAGTACATACCCTAGTATCTTTCCTTTGGGCACAAAACGCCCTTCACATGGATTGCTTCTGACCAAAAGCCACTTCTGCTCCTGATGAGATAAGGTGTAAAAACTCCCATGACAGTGGAGAAACCAGAGTGAGATGGATGTGATTTCTCTAGGATGGCTTAGACGGGCATCACTCGCGCGAGAAAGCTGCAGAAATGAGTGTCTGGCGCCCGCGGTCTCTGCGCCCGGACTTCTGTGTCCGGCCCGCGGAGATGTGTGGCCCGGCGGCCTTTTGTTTGCATGAAGCCGTCGTCGGATGCTGGAGTTGACGGCGTGGTCAGTTCTAAACACCAGGGACGCTTTACTCTGATTGTGTCCTGAACTGTAGCTGGGAAGCTGGTGTGCTTGTATACGCAGTGCGCCAAGTCCAGTCTTTATCCTCGCTCTTTGACGTAGGTTGACAGGTTTTTTGCCATTTACACATGGTGCAGTTGCTGCATCTAATCTGTGTGAGATCTCTGTCCCTATAATTTGTCGGTGTTTTGTTGTGTTTTGTGGTTCGGCGTTACCCCCACGCTCCTGTTCCCGTTCTCTGTCCGCGTCGTTAATGGAGTTAAAGCTAGAGCTGCTAACTCCGTACTTCGTGAAGTGTCGAGTCTGCCTTCAGGTTGTGTCCTGCCCGGATCGTGCTCATCACAGAGCCGCAATTGGAAGCTGCGCGTGATGCAGGTTGCTTGGCCGGTATGAAGTTATGTGGAATTTTTTTTATATGCGTTTTTTTTTTTTGCATGTTATATCAGATCTTGGGTGTTTCATTTTAAAGCCGTTTTTCTTTCTGTGCTATCAGGAGAGACTGCGTACATCATGCTGCTCTATCACCCCCAAGGCCTTTTATACTGCGCACATAGTTATTTAATGCCGGGAGTTTTTTTGCTGAGATTCTGCCCGGGGTTGCAGCAGTGAGGGACCCGCTGGCTCTGAACCCACAACCTTTTTGTTTATGCTTTCAGTTACTGCTTTTTTGTGTGTTTGAGGCTGACTGGGTCTGGCATGTGGCTCTCCTAAGGTTGTGGCACATGGTTACTTCACTGGAATACATCACTCACGGATCAATCCACGATCGACTATATCAACACAGTTGACAATACTTTGGCAGCTAATTTTTTTCTGTTTTTGTTATGCTTTAAAGTAGTTTTCCATCTGTCCGGTCCAGTGACTCGCACCTTGATATAGGCGGTTCCAAACCCACGCCCTCGTGGTGGGTTTGGTGACTTCCTTCAGCTGCACTGCTCACCTGAAAACTCGGAGGCTGAAAAAGCATTGCAGTTAAGCCAACTGCCATCGCTGAATTGCCCCAGCCTTAGTCTTCCTGGGACTCCTGCCCCGCAACCCAGACCAGGATAAGTGGGTGGAAGGTGGATGGATGGATGAATTAACATGCATACATAATTGAAAGCTGTGATCTACTGCATTGCTTCAAGCATGAATACATCCAAGTTGGTCCTTACAATGTATGCAAGACAGGCTTGCTGCTCCTCCTCCCTATAGCAGGTACCACTTATGTTGGTATTTTGCACTGAGAATCGCTAATCGGCAGCTGTCAATCTAAATCTAAATCGGGACCAGTGAATAGTGCAGCGGCGTTCGCGCTATAAGTTTGCGCCGTAAATCATGGAGAGGAAAAAAAAAAAATGACCCATCTGTTTTTGTGCTTTTTAGTCATAGTCACTTCAGTCGGACTGCTTCCCGACTCCCATCTGTGTGAGGAAGGCTAATCCCTTATATCCATTGATCCGCCTTTAATTACTGCACTGGCTTCTGGGAAGGCAGCGCGAAGCACCTCAGTCAGGCTACGTTATTGCAGGCCAGTGGCAGAAGTGCCCCGCGGGGCCTTCGTGTCCAGTATCGCTCTGATTTTCGTAGCGTTTTCAGCCGATTATCACAGTTGCGCTGCAGTCATTATGATTCCAAAGCCAGTTGCACAGCTCACCTGCAGACTGGAAGTTTGAAACTTTTTTTTTCTGTTGGAAGTAAATAAACTGGGTCTCCCTCTGCTGTGATGGGGGTTCGGCAAGAAGAGTGGTCGAGTCCGTGCGTGTGTACGAATGGTGTCTCGTATGCAGATTGGCTGTATAGCATGCAGGCTCAGTGGTGACCAGTTGCATCTTGGGGTGATGGCTTTTGCATTAAAACGCATGGAATTTTCATCTCTTGCCTGGGTGTTTTGATGCCCCCTTTCCTGACCTTTCTTTTGGGCATGGGGGGGGGGGTTGGGTGAACTCCTGCATATCCAGTGCATATTCTCTGCCGAATGTCCCCCTGCGGGTGATAAGATCTCTGCTGCCTGTGGACTGACCCAAGTTGGTTGTGTGTTGCTGGGAGATTTAATCAGTTGTGTATTTTTCCCAAATGTTTTCCTACCTCATGTGGTAGCGCAGTGATTTATATTTGCGGTGGAGTCTGCATATAGTATTGAAGTAAGGCAGTGAATTGGACCGAGTTTTTCCGGTTGAAAGTGAGGGAGTGTAATCTTTTTTTTTTTTTTTAATGTGTCCTCTATTGATAACAGGAAAGGCCTTTGTCAAAACAGGGGACATGCCTTTGGGTCCTGAGAAAGCCAGGCTGAATGGAGAGTAGACTAGACAGCCGCCTGTCTGCATTTTTTGCTTTCTGGGTACTTGGGAGTTTGGAATAAAATTGTGCTTTTCTGGTCTTGGCATTGGGCTGGGGGTGATGCATCCAGGAGTGTGTAGCTCTCAAACTGTCCAAATATCACCAGCCTGGTCATTGATGATTGATTGAATGTCCAGAAATTATTTTGAAATTACCTGCTTAGGTGGATCCTGTTAGAAGTTCGATACCTCTTGCACCTCGTATTGAAATGTACGCCTGCTTTTTGTTGTTGTTGCTGCTGCTGTTGTTTTAGCCCCGCCCATCCATAAAGCTGTCCACGCATGAATCTGCGTGTGGCCATTAAACTGTGGTGGTTTCTTTTTCATGTGAAGCTGTCTGTGTCTGTCCGAGATGTGCCGGTAAAACCGGACTCCAGCAGATACTTTCTGATGAATTAGAGCGTCTGCGCGTGTGTGTGTGTGTGTGTGTGTGTGTGTGTGCTTCTGTGGGTGGGGTGCATCACTGTTCTCATGGGCTACTAGACTCTGCAAAGATCTATACACTCTGTCGCCCCCCCCCCCGGTGGGGAGGCACTGCCGGCGTACTTTTTATTCCCTTCTGCCCTGCTAGCTCCCTTGCTCTTTCTCCTCCCACTTCTGTCACCTTCTCGCCCTGTTCCTCCTCTCGTCTCCCACCTCTAACGTGCTAGTATCCTGGGTCAGCTCTGGCCCTCACTGCCCGTGCCGCGGAGCATGCCGGCATGCCATGAGCCGATGACGTTGAACCACCCGGAAGTCTCCTTTTGGTGCCTCTCCTTGCAGCCCCCTAGGGGCCGTGGCCTGTTTAATTTTGGGTTAATTGCTGCGGCCCTGTCTGCACTCTTTAGGAATAAACAAACAGGCTGGCCTGCTATATGTAATAGATTTCAGAGAGACAGGGCAGTCTTTTAGTGTGTGTGGCCCTTTGTTCCTGTACTGTTCCTAATTAAAATAATCAGACCTCTATCTCAGTTGTAAAGCCTCTGATTAAACCCATTAGAAAGGGACTCAAAATTAATTATAAGTTCCTCATACTGTTTTCCCAGCAGGGCTGCTTCCGAACTGCTGTGTGGGTTGAGTAACTGTACAGCCCTCCCTGGGGGCCTTAGGGCTGGCGCTCTGCTTGCTGGTTTGTTTGGGGGGGGGGGGATCTTGTGGACAATGAGAGAAGACCTCCGCTGGGAGCTGGGCTTCCTGTGGGGCGTGGTGACAAACTAGCACTGCTTCGAAACGGAGTTTGACGGCCGCGCTCCATTTTTGTGGTTCTGTTGGTGAGTTGGGTTGTGATCCTCCTTTGCACTTTGCTTCTGTTGCCTTAGCAACCGTTGGCTGGTCTGTAAGAGGCACTTGTGAGGACCTGTTTGCGCATACTGCCTTGTACTAGATGGTCTCGGCAGTCGTCTGCCTTTACCTGAATCATGCCGGGTCGTTTACATCCTTCTTTCTATAAATCCTGCTTCAGAATTTCTGCTTTTTCCCAGATCCCCCAGTGTAGTTACACAGAAAGTAGATTGGACTCTGTTGTGACAGAACATGGTCGACGTCCCAGCTCTTGCTCAAGCAGTCACATGGGTGAATGTGCGTGTTTCTTCATGCCATTGACTGTGGATTCCTGTGCCGTGCCCGACACTTGACCTGGCCTGCAGGGGGAGCACTTCTGGGCACGCTCCTTGGGCTGTGGCTGTTAGTTGCTGTCCTGGCTGCGAGTGGGTCACTCAATGGCATACCCCCTTTTGTCCACACTTAGTTTTAAACCCACCCTTTGATCCCTGGCTGCCATGACCCTGGTTTCACTGGAATGCTCACCCCCCCTTCCCCCGCCACCTTCACAGAAGCTGTTATCAGGGTAGGAAGTGAACTCGTGCTGAATTGACACAGCAGAGTTTGGAGTGTGGCCAATATGGGCCGATGTGGTCTCCGTCCCAGTACAGTCCAGCGGGCTTTCGTGTTGTTCTCTTCTGAAGTCGGCCAGTCTACATGAAAATGAGCTGAGGCCTACCCTTGGAACAGATGACAGTCGCATGTCGCAGAAGCAAACGGGATTCGGGGTAGGAAAGGCTGAGCTGCAGTCTGGCTTCCTGTTTGTTGTCCTCATACTGCGGTGAGCAAACTGTGGCGCATGCTGTATGGGCCACGCCCCCACAAGTCAGTGTCCAATCAGATGCCACGGGCTACTGAATGTTCCTCTGGAGCCCTTTCTACGGTATTCCACTCACTTCCTCTTCTGAGGGTCGTGTGTCAGTAAATCTGTGAGGAGTTGAGCTAAGGACTTCTTGGTCCTCCTGGTTTTGAAACGGAGCTTCCCGGTTCTGTTGTGGCTGATGAACTCTGGCCCTTCATTTGCTCGTATTTCTAAATGATGACTCACGTTGCTGTTAATTCTTCTAATGTAGTGTCATTTGTCTTCCTACTGCAAGACTTCCCCACAATTACAAGCTATCCTCTAATACTGATGGCTGGCGGAAAATCTGTGTGGATATTGAATTACCGTGCTTTTGCATATTTACATTTTTAATACACTCTTTTTTTTTTTTTTTTGGTCCAGAGACATACAGAGTAAAGGTCCTTGCCAGTAGGCCCAGCGATGAAATCACTATAGCAACCTCAGATTTTGAAGGAACAACCTTCTGATGGTGGCTGAGGAATCTTAAACTGCTGAACCGTGCACCAATCCATCACTACCTACCTGGTGGATTCTGTTTACTGTTTATGTTCATGGCACAGGAAACGGATGCTCTGAATTCTTGGCGCTCCCTCAGTCATGCCTTTACATGCATGTTCAGATATGGCTGTTTTTGCTGCTGTCCCCCCGAAGTCCCGCCCACTCTGCTTGGCTTGTCTACTGGAGCCGTCTGCGGTCGCCGTTCGGTCGGTGCCCCCAGACGTCGGACCACTTCTTTCTTCTGTGGTCATTAGTCAAAGCCCGCTGTCATCGGCGACCCCCGTTATACCGACTTTTGCAGGAAATGTACGATTTCCGAGATCCTTAATCAGTGCAGTGATCTATAGATAGACGGGATGTGTTTAATCCACAGTGTTTCAGCATGGGTAATCAGATTGGAATGCAGCGTTTTTGGCCATTTCTTCGAAATTAATCACAGTTATGAATAATTAAATTTCAGGCTGTATGAAGCGGGTGAGAACTGCTCATTATGTATTCTGTCTTCAACAAACTATTTTCTTGGAAAGGGTTTTTTTTTTCCTCTTCATAATGATGAAATGAGTGTCGCGC
The DNA here is from genome assembly GCA_015164015.2 of Brevimyrus niger. NCBI lineage: Eukaryota > Metazoa > Chordata > Actinopteri > Osteoglossiformes > Mormyridae > Brevimyrus > Brevimyrus niger. The sequence goes on along the minus strand of JAABNY020000040.1, from coordinate 5,600,569 downwards.
TCAGCTGCCTTGGATAGTATTTGACTTTTTTTTTTTTTCCATCAACCTGATACAATGGTTTTACATATCCCGGCTTAAGCATTATTCTTAATATGCCATTTCAAATCTTTAATATCTGAGGTACAAACTCACTCCTCTAGCTGACAGACAGCAAGAGGGATTTTTCCAAGGAGTGATAAGCTGCAGGCCCAATTCTGGTTAATTATGAATCTCAAGCCGCTGGATGCTGTTGCTGAGGGACAGAATCTTATTGCCTCTGATTTTGTGATGAGCCGTCTGGGTGAGGAGTTCGTCCCTGGCTCCGAGGAGGGCCGGCACTCCAGCACTCCTGGAGAACGCTGCTTTGCGGCCGACTGCTTTTTTATAGGCTTGCTAGATGCATGAAGTAGTTGCTGATATTCTCTCACAAAGCTTTGCCGTTTTATTTTAAGAGTTCGATCTGTATGTAGGCCACGTGTCGGAAGATGATAATTAAGATTTCACTGCTAAGGCCATACTTGCAGTGGCCTGTTGTGAAGTCAGGCCTTGTTTGGTCATGAGTGACCATTGTGTTATTGCCATTTTTGGTATTTCTTTGGTGCCTGGTTTGGTGCATATCGAGTGACTCCTGTGAACTGTGATGAATGCATGCATATGTTACTTCAGCACACAAACACGCGCTTTTCTCCCAGGCACTCTCCCCAGTTTTCGAGCAGGAAATGGGTGCATTACCCACTCGACTTACTGGGCGTGTGTGTGTGTGTGTGTGT
>JAABNY020000040.1:5450831-5468047 GCA_015164015.2 Brevimyrus niger | reverse complement strand
CACAGGACGTGAGGAAGGGGACACTGGAGTGGGTGCCAGTCCGTCACAGGACGTGAGGAAGGGGACACTGGAGTGGGTGCCAGTCCGTCACAGGACGTGAGGAAGGGGACACTGGAGTGGGTGCCAGTCCATCACAGGACACACATCTGGCTGTATAAGAAAAGCCTGTCGTTTTATTACACTGCTGTCATATGTAGCCAGATTGCACCGGACGCTTCCATACGGACAATTAACGTGTTTGTTTCGGTTATTTGGTTGCTAACTGTCTTAGAGGCAGCTACGCTGCGATAGTACACTTATCCCATTCTGTAAATTAATAAATAGCATCATTTTTCAAAAGGATGTTTACACGGGCCATTTAACAGAGATGCAATGAATAAATCAGCTAGAACGTCACATTCTACAAACACTCAACTGAATACATCTAAGTAAGAGCATTCATAAATAATGAAAGGATCCCGCTCCTTGCGAGGATGGGGTCTTATCGGGGAGAAGACGCTTGTCTGCATCCAGAGAGCTGTGCTCTTGTCAGGAGAGCCCATGGCAAACGGGTCCCAACAGAGGTGCCAGACAAAACCAGCCACCTATATTATTGGCTGGCAGTGAACCAGGACTGTGTTGGTGCAGACGGTCATTGTGGTGACAACGACAAGGGCCCTACTTCAGACTGTGTGGAAGAATGCGACGGTAACCCACTGGAGGGCCGAGAAGGTCTTAGGGATGGAGATGCTGAAGCAAGTATAGGGTGGGAAGATGGGTCCTCAGGTCCCTAGCTGTGCTCCTGAGATTCCTCAGAGTTTGGCTCGGGATGTGTGACACGGGTCAGTCAAAGCCGTGCAGATGTCCGGCTGCCTGTCTCAGAATATGGGAGGCACGGAACGTAAAACCAGGGAATGCTGGACAAGGCTGCCAAAGACTGACTAACATCAGGTTTCCCGGATGCTCCTTCCATATGAACGTCATACAGGCCTATGGTCTAACAGCTGATGCTAGGAACTGAATCATCTAACGGTCTGGTTTCGGGCTACAGAAGAGGACGGGCAAGAAAAACAACGTGGAACTGCAAAGCTGGAAATGATGGTACTGGTGTACAGGCAGCCAGTACCGACTGGGAAGCAGAAGCGACGCTGCACTAATCAGCATCTGTGAATCTGACAACCTCTTCGCTGCCAATACGCCCTTCAAGCAAGCAGAACATCCGTTTTACACCTGGACATTACCAGATGGAGTTCACAGAAATCAAATAGACTGCACTCTCTGTGCCAAATGCTGGGACAGCTCATTCCTAATAGCTAATACTTGGCTTGGAACAGATTGTGGAACAGATCACGAACAGATTAGAGTCCTACACAGAGAGTGAACGGCCGGATGTCCCAGCTGGATCGAGGAAAGGCAGACGAACAAGAGACATCATTGCAGACGCATGGTGTACAACTCGAAGACACCAAGGAATATCAGAATGTGCGTTATTGATCACAACAGGGCTTTTGACTCTATTGACCTGTGCACCAGAGCACCGCACCATCATTGTGAATAATCTCCACACCGGAGAGGAAGCCAATCAGAGTGGAGCTTACAGAAGTGGAGCCACGTGGACCCCAGCCCCAGCTGAAAGCTGGTTGGCCCTTGAAAAGGCACCCTAGCACGCCCATGTTGGAATATGGAGAAAGTGATTGGTTGTTTAAATGTAATGAAACAAGGCGGCAAACTATCACCATATCTTCTATTCAAATATATATGCATCAGGACCAGAAGGAGATGACTATAGACTCGGCACTGGTGAAAGAAAGACACATCCAGGGCTTTCAATATGACGACACATTGTGAAGCAACCAATGGATACAGGCCCAGCATCGGCAGCCAAATTTAGTCTTGGCTGTGAAAACATAATTGCCTATAGACAGATTTCGCCTTCTTGGAACAAGCATCAAACAAACAAACAAAGGATTCAGCAGTCAAGTGATACATCTCAGGCTGACACTTGTCAGAGTTTTGAAGAAGACAATTCTATTTTATTTTTTTTAAAAGTGGATTTTTCAAAATTAAACTTTCATTTGAGTCACAAATGACAAGAATCAGTCTTTCTTTTGGCAAAATTACGACAGGAGCTTGAAAGTCCGGGACAAATGCTGTCTGTATGGTTGCCAGCGATTGACATTGACTTGATAGCATAGAAGAAGAAGAACAACAATAACAACAACAGCAGTAGATTGGTAACACTTTACTTGATGGGGCACAAGTACCTTAATAACTCAGTTACTACTCAAGTACAAATCATGAACACGTAGCATCTGAATGAAATACAGGAATCGTAATGACTGATTAATGATGAGCGAATCTTAATGACCGATTAATGATGAGCGAACTCCGAATCGGCATGTGACACTTAAACTCTGGTCAATTAGAATATCAAGTAAGCATGGACCCTGTCAAGTAAATCTGTGTTGCCAATAAATTACTGTGGAAACAAAAACCATAATACCTAATGTGGCAATAAATAACTGATTCAGTTACCTAGACAGGGCGGTGGGCAGCTGAGATGGAGGTGTTTCTCTTCTGAACTGTATGATATAACCAGATACATTTATTCCAGAAGCTTCAGTGAAAGATAGGGAAGGTGCCGGGTGGGCATTTTTATTACGGGGGTGTAACATGGGGGGGGTGTGATGCTTTCATCCTAGGTAACCCTAGCAACCGACTCCCATATTTACTGATCGTTTTTATCAGACCATTTAAATGAACTAGATTTGTTTAATATAATAAACCAGTAAGTCTTTCCAATAAGACAGGGGTGTCATTAGCCCCGTGTAGCTTAGTTCTTTCCCTGTTCCACCACAAATGACTTGGCTTATGAGCGGCGTGGTCAATTAGCACAAGGAGTTGAATCAGGTGTGTTAAATGAAGGTCAACAAAAAACTGTGCAGGGCTCCAGCCCCCCAGGACTGGAGTTTGACACCCCTGCAATAAGATGCTAGCATGCATCCATTAGGAACACGGTCCAGGTGCAAACTGAGCATAAGAAGCTGCTTGGACACTTAAGCCACCAGCCTTGAGCCTTCCTCGAAACAGTGTGAGGATCAAGCACCAATATCATGCCACTATAAAGAAAACCAGGCCTCATAAAAGTGTTTTACTGGTCTTATTAAACGTTTCAGCTAGCAGTAATGAACTGAAACCGTAAATTTTTCATCATCCAGTTGCGTGAAATGGGCCAGTCATCAGCATTATTGTGTGTGTGTGTGTTTCACCTTTTTAACTGACCTAAATACTTTGCATCCAAGAATGCAACAAACCCCCCAGGACTCTGTTTACGAGATTCACCTCAATGCAAACAGAAGTCACAGCGAGAGCCAAACAGCTCACATTTCGCGTTATTTAACGTGAGGGAAGCAGGGCGCCAGGAGGAGTAACTTCAGGCCCGACTATTTTTATCGTAACGCTGTTTAATCTTCACCTCATATTTTCAGCACTGGGTGGGGAACAAATATTGAGGCCGGAATGCCAAGAGACACCTTTCCCTGGCAGACGTTTGGCACGGCCAGGTTTCTGGAAAATATGAAAGCGGCGTCACAGCCAATGCCGAACAATGTGCGATTCCAGTAAATAAACAGGAAGCTTTTGTAGCTGTTGCGTCTATTGCAACCTCCAATAAGCAGAAACACACAAACATAAACCAAAGAGGGGAAAACCTTGCTGACTCCCTAGCTGTCTACAGACATGATCAAAGCTAAACTCAGGGGGGGGGGGGAAACATAATAAAAACGTGGCTCACAGAGATAAATATTCTCTCCATTCGCAAATGTAAAAGAGAATGTCCCAATTCGACGAAAATGATTTGTGTGATTCGGGCAAGTTTTTTTTTTTTTGGGATGGATGTTAAGGTTGTGAAATGTGATAATTAGGTGACCTTTGGTCGTGCGTCTTCTTCCCACAGGTGGATGCAAAGAGGATGCAAATTAATTTTGAATGCTGCTTGTGAAATGACCAGCTGGATTCGTTTTCCCGTTCTCATATGTAAATACCCTTATTGAATATTCATTCAGGAAGATTATCATTGATGCTGCGGAGCGAAACATTCTGGGTGAGTTCTGCCAAAATCGGGAGCAAACAAAGACTGAGGATATTAATGGAGTCCACTGGCAAGCTTCTTGCTGGCAAATAACATCTGTACAGATAGCATAGATGTATAGTGAGCAGATTAGCACATTCCCCAGAATTCTCAGTAAGCATGTAGCGAAGCCAGCTGACAATAACAATAGCTACAAAGTGATTTATTTCAGAATCAGATTGTGTTATGCACAATAAATACAATCCTATATGACATCAAATTGATACATCTCAGCATTGCACTAATACATTGTGCTGACAGAGATTAGTATCCAGTTCTGATGAATTACAGCTACGTCCTGCAGAAAGAAGCTATTTGAGTGACAAGTTGATTTCATCATTATGGGCTAAATGAGGGGGGAGGGGGGGGTGAGGGTGCAGTGGTTAGTGCTGCTGCCTCACACCTCTGGGCCAGGGTTCGAGTCACTCCCAGGATTCTGTGTGTGGAGTTGTTTGTTCTCCCAGTGTCATTGTGCAGTTTCTTCCAGGTACTTTGGTTTCTCCTCACAGGCCAAAAAAAAACATGCAATAATAAAATTGCCCAAAATCACTGAGGTTAACTGGAGTTGCCAAATTGCCCATCTTGTGTGTGTGTGTGTGTGTGAATGGGGTGTGAATGGGGTGTGAATGGGGTGTGAATGGGGTGTGCCCTGTGATGGGTTGGCACATCTTCCTGGGTTGTTCCCTGCCTTCCACCCATAGGTTTGGGATCCCCAGTGACCCAGAAAGGACAAGCAGTTATGGATGGATGGATGGATGGATGGATGGATGAATGGTCCAAAAGTGTTCGTAAATGGGGAGGTTTTGGAGCAGGTCATGTCTGGGGTAGGAGGAACCATGATTTTCCCAGATTGCTTCCTGGATTCATGCTGCACAGATAATCCTTCCCGCAGATTGATGACACTCTGCAGTTTCCCCCTCTGGCCTGGGCTGATTCAGCACCGACTCAGTGCCTGAGAAAGGCAGCTTGGGCTTGGTGATCGCAGTGCAGGATTAATAATCCTCTTAAAAAGGGCTTTTGATGAAGTTCCACATAAATGAGCAGCGTTAAAAAGCGACCTCGCTGAACTGCCTACACCATAATTTGCTCGCCTACCTGTGCTGTCCCACCATCTGACTGCACCCCCCCCCCCTAATTTATGTGAACTTGCTCTGTCAGGTGCCCCCCAGAAGAGGGTTGAGAATGCTTTCTCCCAACATTCCTTTCTCTGGGGACCTTTCACTGGACTTATAAATGAAACCGAACTGAGTTAGAGAAGTGAAAGTGTACATGCAGTCTTAACTCGCCCTTCATTTGGCGCCAGTGTGGTCAACAAAAAAATCACAGGGATCTATTGTAAGACCCTTGTTCTTCTTAATATTTAATGGCTTAAATTCCAGAATATTTAATAAGACTGGTAAATTCAGTAGGCAAGAGATGCGGAGAGTCGAAGCCAGAGGGGGTGACCCAGACGTTAAGTGGGACTCGTGTGAAATGTAACCTAACAGCTCAGGCCACTCAAGAAAGCCTGAAGAATGACCTCCAGCTTGGAATGAAATATAGTGCAGGATCCCAAAACAAGGAGGCAAACGGGCCAATCCAAACATGAACCGGTAAGGTCACTCCCCCCGCCGAGCCCCCAACACACCGTACAGATTTGAAAAACCATACACCAGTGACATCACAAACTAAAAACAGATCTACCCAATTCAGCTGAGAATAAGAGTGCCTTGGATTTTCAATAAATTTGTATTGTGATGTTTCAGAACTTAAATTAAATCCATCCATCTTTCAACTGCATGTCCAGTACGGGGTCTCAGGGGTGTGTGGGAAACCCCATAAAAATAATATTCATATTTTTTATGTTGAACTTTGTATACTGTAAATACAGTGATGACCTATTTTAAAAACATTGTACATGCTACTCTTTTATTATTATTATTCAGGAACCTTACGTACATATTTCACACTTGCTACACCAAGCAAGATCAGTTATTTTGGCTATAGAGGCATTTCAGATATTTATCCATGCTCATCATCAGAATTACATCCTTGATTGCAAGAGTCTAGGTTTTCCAGACTTTAATTTGTGCCTTGCATCAGTAGAGTGATTTGTAATTAGCTCTGCGGTGTTGATTGCTCAATAGGTTGTGTCCACGCGGTACAAGAGAGAAAAAAAAAAAAGCAATTTCCTTTCTGAGAGGTTTGCTGATTGTCCGTGGTGCACAGGCTAACGTCCTCTGTGTTTTGCCATGGAACCACACAATTAAACCAAGGTCATGTTGAAGAGGAATTTTCTGCCGATTAACTGAGATGAGATGATCGTGTCTCGCAGGTCTGGCTATGGTGCGATTTACCGCGTGCGGGAAGCGCGGCACGCACCTGCTTCTCAGATGGCAATCCATGGATCCTATTGAACTCCTAAGCAAGTCCTTGACATACACAGTGCATCCCTGGGCATTAGGCTAATGTTACCAAATCAAAGCAAGTGGTTCCTATAATGTAGGACTATGCTAATGTATTCTACAGGCTGAAACATTAAGAAAATAAGACCGGACACAAAGACATGAGATATCAAGTCAACAAACAAGAGGTACTTGATCTGCTGCAGGAGAACCCATGGGGACACTATAGTGTGATAGTATAGTTAACTTCATAACTATTGGTTATGTTGGTTATGTTATAATAAGGGTTTATAATAAAACTCCCTGACCTTTGAAGGACAATGAATACCGAACATAAATAAGTACATTTCACTCAAATAATAAACATGCAGCACTAAATCTTAATTCTACCATTTTCAAAGTCTATTATAACTCTGTAAAATCCTCATTTCAATCCAGAATTGCTCCCAAAAGTTTCTTTTCACCAGCACCTGACATAAAGTATCAAGATGTATTATATAGATGACCTGTTCCATCCCTCTTCGGCCTTGTGGTGACACTGTTTCCGGTTTTACTTTGGGTAAGGCCGCATTTCGGGTTCTTTCAGTCTGGAGGTGGTGGTGGTTTGTTTCTCCGATTGACTTGGCCGTAACACGGCTGTACACGGCAAGGATAATACTAAGCATGGTGATGTTTCTGTGTTTTGTGTTAAATAGCTCTACATCGCTGTGTTTAATACGGTATTTACCGATATTTATAAATAGGAATTAACAACTGACGAGCGATGGAAAGTTCAGGACCAGAAAGTACAAATCCAGACCAAGCTTTTGTTTCAACCGACCAGTTGAGTACATTGTGAATATGACTCTTTATGCTCAACTGGTTGGTTGTAACAAAACCTTGGTCTTGATTTTTACTTTCTGGACCTGAACTTTCCACCTCTGCGACTGACTAATGTGTCATGATTTATTGGTCTGCCGTCAATGCAGCGAATGACTTTAGCTGAATAGCACTTCATGATTGCTTCACTTGACCTACGTATAATTCTGACTTGGTGCTGCACTGATTGTTCCAGAAACTTCAGAAGACGCTGTTATAAAGCACCCAAGTTTGGAAAGTTCTGGTCCAGGAGGTACAAACCCAGACCAAGGTTTTGTTTCAACCAACCAGTTGAGCACTCTGTGAATATGAGTTTTTATATTTGACTGGTTGATTTGTATTTTCTGGACCGGAACTTTACAAATCTCAAAGTAAAAGCAGCCCAATGTCTAATGTTCACTGGATAAATCGTCCTTCCCTCAATTATCTGCTGCGACCTGGAGATTTGCATTCTGTATTTATCTGAATTTGCCGTTACGGGACCGTATCCAGCGAACCAGCGGGCAAACGTTTGTGATTCAACTATGCAGGAGAATAATGAAGGCATCTTGCATTCAGATATTGACCATTACAAACAATCACTGTCTAAGACAATAAATTATTGAGGCATAGCAGCCTGAACGATAGATTCAGTCTGGCGTATAAAATTATGCCTTATAATACGATTTGGAGTTTAGGCTGCTCAGTTATTTCATGCTTCAGTGTATCAAGGCAACTACAAAATCAAAATGTGAGCTCATATAATTACAGATTTTGTCATTTAAATATTGATAGGCTGCATAACGCATTTTGGACAGTAAACAATAGCAATTAGATTCTACCTTAAGAAAATATGGAAAGGTTATACCGTCAAAAGGATTGAGTACGAATGCCCTTATTTATCGTGCGGCATTTTAACACCACGGCGCAACGCGTGTATCTGGAAGAAGGAGACAGTGGGCGAGCAGGCGACTTCTGAAACAGAACATCGATGAACTCAATGCAATTTTCAAAAACAACCACTAGAGGTCAGTCTACGACTCCATGGTATTGTAGCCTTCGATTTCATTTTACTGTGAAGTATGTAATTTATAAACGAAACACTTATTTCTGTAAATAATAATAATCATAATAATAGATAATTATACGGTAACAGCCTACAACGTCATTTAAATATAAACGCCTCGAAATTATCGTTTTTAAATAGTTTATAACCGGTCAGGTATGCATAACTATAGGCTGCTTTCCCAGGTACACATAGGGAAAAAACAAAACTTCAATGCAGTGAACTTTGTGAGTTGTTATTAATTTGTCTATACCAAATTTCACACTTGGGATCAAACACAGGTACCCATATATCTGCCCCGGCGCTATTAAAAATCTTACTGTCAATCCAATTACTATTACCATAATTTTGGATATTCAGTACTTGATATACGAGGGCATATCTTTGATTGTCCACAAGGTGGCGGTGTATGATAGAAGCTGAATGCATTGTGTTGATCGGAAGGAAAAGTGCAAGAAATGATCAGGAGAGAAATCGATAGTGATACGAAGGGGAACGTAATATATTAGTGATGAAATGCCTTTACAGTCTCAGCAATGCAACTCTAAAACTTTTACGTCGGTAAATGACTATTAATGTTTTTCATATCTGGATAAATTATGTTGATTCTTTCCACATATGAAGCACAGAACTAGATCTATAAATAAAAAAAAAATACCAAATTGAAGCGACATCACACTAAACATACGTGTTGAAATATTTTTTACTTTTTTTAAAGGTTTTTGTTTTCATCACGTAGTTCTTCTAAAATATCTAGCCAATATTTATTTGTTTTTTATTTATTTGTTCATTCGTTCATTCATTTTGATATTCATTCATTTGATCCTATTCAAGGTCTGAGGGGTCTGGAGCCTGTTCCGAAGGCTGGGAATAACCCAGGATAGGGTGCCAACCCATCGCAGGACACACTCACACACCTACGGGCAATGTGGTAACTCTCATCAGTCTCAGCGTGTTTTTAGACTGGGGGGGTGGGGAACATGCACACTCACCACACATGGATCCAGGGCAGAGACTCGAACCCGGGTCCCAGGGTGTGAAGCACATTCATTGATTGATTTGACTATTTGTTTGTTTGTTTATTTGTTTGTTTATTTGCGTAGTCCAACACTATCAAAAAAAGGGGTAACAAGTTGTACATTTTCTTGTCACCCTTGTAATTGTATGTTTTATGGTACAGAAATTGACTCTGAGGAACATTCCAAAGGTACAAACAGCATTAATGTACCATCAACGGTACAAAAATGCTCCTGGGAGTCAATTTCTGTACCTTAAAAGGTACATTTACCTACAGGTAAGGGTACAACTGGCAGACCCTTGAGGGTACAGGCCCGTGACAAGCAAAAGTACAAATTAGTACTCTTTTTTCTGAGAGTGCAGAGATGTGAAGCACATCAATTAATTAGCTGAATGATGAATTAATCAATTGCTTAATTAATTGGAGTATTTTTAATTGATTACTTGATTTAGATTAATAATGTATAACTGGATTACAATTACACTATAGTATATGTTTATTTTAGGCGTCCAATACGCCAAAACCAACTATTTTTATAATTAATAACTACTAAAACTTCTTGAGGTATGTATGACTATATTAACTGATTAAAAGTTACATTTTTCGTTGTCAATATTGAATAAATGTTTTTTAAAATATCAATCATAACTTGTAAAATGCATTTTCCATTTTGAAGTTGTTGGCTGTTTTCGTAATGTTTTCGTAATGTTTACGTTGCTAGGTTCCTTTGTATGTCTTTTTAAAACCTTTTTATGACAAACGTTGATGTAGATGCTGGTATTTATTTTTAGTTTTTTTTTTATTATTACTAAATTGACGTGTATTTAGTTGCATTAAATACAACTAAACAAGTAAATAGTAATTAGTTGCTTATATTTTTCCACAGAAAATATTCCAATTATTTCGTCTTCCACTAATGCACCTGTGCGAATGAAACAAAAGGCCTTTTTTATTAATACGCGTGAAGCAATAGTCGATATTTAGCAGTACCCAGTCAAGTACATAATATTTGCCTTGTGTTTAGGTTACTGCTGATAAGTATATTCAAGAGAATACCGCTGTGTTGTTTTAATTTTTCGTTTTGAATTGAGGCTATCAATTAAAACAACTTACACTGACTCCGCGGCATGTTTTTAAGCATTAATTTCTTTTTTACGAAATTAAGTATTAACTGATTGCAGGATGCAGTTTAAATTATTGATGTGAAAGAACACTTTTAAATTGTGACTTCCTTAGACTGTCTGTCAATTACATGAACAACATGCGCAACAAGTTTAAACATGAACAACGTATGTATAACTGTACTTTACATTTGATGTATGAATCTTTACACCTCGTTCCAAAAAGTATTTCAAAGTAAATATCATATGTGGCCCACTGCCAACTGGAACCATATTCTCTAGATTACCACCTGAACACAGTACTGAAATGTAGTATACCGTCAAAAACAGGAGTGGAAACCCTTTGCTCGCGGGGGGGAATCCCCTCTTTTAAACCCTGCTTAAGACAATACGAATGAAGCGTGACTTCTGGAAAGGGGTGTTGCCCAAGAGCCCATTGAGCACAAGGTACTTCGCTGGAGGCTCTGTCGCGGTCTTCAGAGCCATTAGCTACCTTAAATACTCCCCTACAAGCCATCAGACTTTAGTCTTCGGTGAGAATCGGAGATAGAAACACCGAGCGCCGCCAAATGTCGATAATCCTGCGCTGCTCCGCATTCGTCACCGATAAGAGCGGATTATGAACGGATTTGGACAGCAGCCATCTAACCCTCAGTCTAGCCCCGTTCAGCATCACAGCGCGCAGGAGCTTCTGGACATGGCCGTGTACTGCGACAACCTCAGCATGTACCAGCAGAATCTGCATCACCACCACGGCCAGAGGCCGGCCGCTCACCCTCCCGCGTACGGGCTGGGGGAGTACAACTCCCCGAGCAGCAACCCCTACCTGTGGCTCAACAACCCGGGCATCAACTCATCTCCTTATCTTGCTGGATCCAACAGCACGTCGTACATCTCGCCGGGATACGGGGCGAACCAGAGGCAGTTCCTGCCGCCGCACGCGGGATTTGGAGGGGCCGACCTCGGGTGGCTCTCCCTTTCCAGTCAGCAGGAACTTTTCAAGATGGTTAGACCACCGTACTCGTACTCGGCTCTCATAGCTATGGCGATTCAGAACGCGCAAGATAAGAAGCTGACTCTCAGTCAGATCTACCAGTACGTGGCCGAGAACTTCCCCTTTTACAAGAAGAGCAAAGCCGGCTGGCAGAACTCCATTCGCCACAATCTGTCTTTGAATGACTGCTTCAAGAAGGTCGCAAGAGACGAGGATGACCCCGGTAAGTCACCGGCATAGTCGCGTGCAGGGTGCATGCATGCAGCCACCTGCAATACAGGCTTATACAATTCAGCAACAGGTGACAAGCAGGAAACTGCAAGAGTGTAAAACAAGATGGGACATATTCCCTGTCTGTAATACATCCAGTATCGTTTATATAGTTCCGAAGTTAGAGGCACTATCGGTCGGTCTGTTTTGTCGTGTTTTTAATTTATCTGATTTTCTTTCGTGCATCAGGGAAAGGAAACTACTGGACTCTGGACCCAAACTGCGAAAAGATGTTCGATAACGGTAACTTCAGAAGGAAAAGAAAAAGGAGGGCGGATGCTAGTCAAGGCAACGTGTTATCGGCCAAGTCTGAAGAGGACAGCGGCGGGATAAAGCTCTCTGACACCGGCAGCATGCTGAGCTCGCCGCCGCAGAGCCTGCAGGGCTCCCCGGGGGGCGGCGACACCAAGCCCTCACCGTCTCCCTCGCTGGAGCACAATCCCTGCTTCAGCAGCTTCATCTCCAACATGAACTCCGTGCTTGCCGGGCACCACAACGGCGTCGGCGGCGGCAGACAGTACGGATCAGGACTTTTAGCGGATCTGACACAGAACAGGGAGAACTTGCCCGGACTTGGCTCCTACTCGCCCACGAACGGGGCGCTCGTGAACTCTGACTCCAGCCAGCATCCCAGCCGCCTCGGCTACTATTCAGCTAGTCAGAATACCAGCAATCTGACCAGTTCGCTCACGAACCATTTCAGTGTAAACAACTTAATATATAATCGTGAAGGAACCGAGGTCTGAAATGCATTAAAACACGACCAACAAGAACTACACACAACCGTATGTCACTATAACGCCTAAGTGCCAGAATAGATTGGTATGAAGATCCTTAGTTGTAAAGTTTTTCTTGGCCTATTAAATGAGATCATTTGAACTATTTGTTCAAACTTTGCATAACTTGGTACGCAAAAGATGTTTAAATAACATCTCTGTTGTTCAGCTGTAGCCCGGTCGTGTAGTAGGTGACGCAGATATCACACATATGGTGAAATGGCATTGATTCCATATCCGACAAAAAGATTGAAACAACGTTGATCTTCAATCTTTCACTTTATATCAACATTGAATCAAGGTTTTGCCACCATCAATTTTTAAGTATTGAAAATCTGACCAAAATCAATTCAGTTTCAACGTTGAGAATATAAAATTGACCATAATTCAACGCATTTAACTATAATTTACGTTGAAACAGTAACACGAAGCTACCCGGGGAACCTGCGACCTGACGGCGTCTTGGAAGAAGCGCGTCACACAGAACGCACCTGTTAAGCAATAATTTCGTGATATTTGAATACTTTGTTAAAGTGCCTTAACATGTATGCTTGTAAACATGTTTTTTTATTTAAAGTGCACTCCTTTTTTTAGAATGTTTTAAATAAATTGTTTTATTTGAAATCAAACAATGGAATATATCAATTTGTAGGTCTATTGTAAAATTATCTGTATTTTGGCGGCATTTATAATTGCAGAAAATATTAACTGTTGATGTGAGCATCACAAATGAACGAAAAAAATCACGTGAAACACTTTCAGTAACAATTCATCCCTTGATACAAGGCTTCCTTTAAGAGAGAAAAACTTTTTCGATTATCCTACATTTTTCCCCCGTAGTCTTTTTTTTGTTAATTATGTATAGGCCTGGTTTTACCTTACGTACGCTAAACGTTTACGTTATGTATGCTAAACATTTTCGGGTAGGCCTACATGAGGAGCGCCTCACAGCAAGACTAATTTGTCGTTTGTTGAGTTTATATATAGATGCGATAATCTCAAGCGAAGTCGTAACTGGATCTTTATCCATAAAGCTGTCAAAACTTACTAGATAACATGCACCGTACAAGAAGATACTCCCATCACACCAATTAGCCTAAGCATCTGTTTTATGTATTTTCCCTGATTTCCAAAAAAAGAGTAAAATTGATACGTTTCATCACAAGGTCTTTGTTTAGATACGAAAAAAAGACAATTTACAAGTTTATAAATCGGTTAATAATTTGTATGACGAACTTCAAGTTTAACCGAGCGTTTGAAATAATCCGCCCCCCTCTGTGCTCCCCCTTAATTAAATTGTTCAGACAGTCAGGGCCACAGATATTTAACTCTTCATATTCACCCCTCAGATTACTTGAGCAGTCTAATAAACCTGCATTGGATATATAGCATTTACCCTAAGTATCTAAACCGCTTTCAGAACGATGGGAAAAGTTTGGACCTTGCGTCCCCCCCCCCAGCGCTGATCTGGGTCTTTCGTCCATTAACTTCAGAGTCTCTTCTTAGCTGCGTGAAAACACTATAGGTGAGACTGAGACATTTTCCGCTTGTCACTTCAAATAAGCCTGATTTCAAAGACTCGTCGCCGCTGTATTTTCACCAAGTTCAAGAGTTCAGCTTTTCGTCCGGGGCGCTTTGCTTATACTCTGCTTATTTTACGGTGTATGAAAATGTGTCTTTTCGGACGATTTGTCCGTCTCTCTCAGGTCTCCAGGTTATACGCTGCAGCGGTTTTCTTATATTGATTGGTAAAGCTGGGCAGGATTACGGGATGTTTTTTGTTTCGATTTATTTTACCTATGAGCGCTGAAACGCCCCGGAATAGAGACGGGCTATTTATCAGAGTGCAAACCGGCACGCAGCATATTTGTCCTGCAAGTGCAGATAATCCCCAATCGAGGGGAGAAACAAGCGACATGTTGTTCCCGCTCTGATTTAGAAATAAAAAAGTACTAAATAGATAGAACCTACTCATAAAAACGCGTAAGTGATTCAAGTATTCAGAAATATAATTGAATGCATTTTGCCTCCCGTTGTCTGGGACAAAGTAAAGTAGGCGAGATTTGGGTACCCATGACCCTGACACAGAGGGTGCTGCCATTATGTGGGGTCCCCCCCCCCCAACTGTGACCTAAGATCTGGGGCAAATTATATCACTCAGAGCACATTTTCCTCTTATTATCTATGAGGCTGGGCCCTTGGTATAACAAAGACTGTATTTTGGGATAGAGCAGACCCTGTAACACAATCAGACCATTGACTGGGATCACTTGAGCCCAAGTGTAGTATCTGCTAACTCAAAACTCAAGTTAAGTTATAAATCCTGTGAATGGGTAGGTTTACTTAAACTTTATTTGGAGTTTTAAAGTCTAAATTCTCCAAAAACTAACAAACAAAAAGGTTTAACCAGGAATTGAAATGGAACAATTCCCACAGAATAATTCCATGATTACAGGTGATGTGGTATAAATGTCTGGATATATATATATATATGAACTGTCAGTCTTCCACTATGTCCTGCTATAAGCAGCGTTGCTCTTTTATCATTTCCAATGTCACGAAGCAAAAGAAACAATGGCAGCCTTGTTATCTGTGTGATCTGGACAGTGAGGCGTTAATGGAAATAACCAGTGGCTGCACCTGGGCCTGGACTGGAGCAGAACATCTGTGGTGTTGGGTTCCTCTACGCTGCACCATGGCAGGATGCCTGATCGTCACACGCCCGGCTCCCATCGACACGCTGCGATTGCGATCGCGCCGCGCTTTGTCACGACGGCCGGGTCCGGCCTCCATTAGAGACGGGCCGGGTTTCCGTACAGTAATTCATCAGTCCCACTTAAGTCTTCAGCGGCACCATGCACCAGTACCCCGAACTGGCCCCAGGCGCTGCTTCACCTCAGCGGCCCCAGGTTTCAGCTGGGCCCGGCCGACTCTTGGTGACAGACCCCCGGGGGCAGGGTCTGGCCCCTTATGCCCCCCCCCCCCTTCCCCTCAGGTCCCCTGGCCACTGCTGCCTAAGATCTTAATGAGGGGTTTCACGCTCGCTTGGGGTCGCAACTCAAAGGGAACCAGTTCCAGTAATTAGAAGATCCAGGCCGGACCAGAGTTTGGAGTTGGATTAACTTAATCCCGTTTTCCCACGATGCCGGAAGAGGAAGCATTGCTCCCCCCTCCGTCAACGGACACCCGATCTGGTGTCTTTAAGACCTTGGAAAACAAAAGGAGTCGAGGGGTGGGGGGGGGCGTGTTTGTCAACAGTGCTGGGGAAGTGGCCTTTCCTAGTGCACCCCCGTGTGAAGACAGGGTGTCAGTCTTCAGTCACATCTCCCTCGAGCCAAAGACACCCAGCATATTTTGCTAATGAGGCAAATGGCAGAAGCATTATAAAAAAAAAAGGGTACTGGACTTTTAAAGGCCAATCAATCTGAGACCAAACCATTTTCACCCTAAAACCATAAGCCGTTTATGCGCCTAGTTAACAACATTATTACGTTATTAATCTCTCATTGATCTGGTCAGACGCACAAAAATATTCAAACCGGGCGTTTCATCCCCGCTCTGTTGTATCTCCATGTAGAACCTTAGCGGCGGTAAGCGTTCGGAGAAGGGGGACGCTGCGGAAAACCCGGAACCCCAGGGGATCATGTTGCCTGGAAACGGCGGCAAAGCCCTGGGGCAGAGCGACCGCTCACTGAGTGACACGGCAGCAGTGATGAATTACCGCCGTATAAAGTTGCACTCAGCAAGGTGTGAAACATTACTTCCTTTAGCCATTAGGGGATCCTCTTACCTGTCGCGGCCAGGAGCCTGCGGTCCGGGGAGAGAATGTGGATGTGGGGCCTGCCCCGCTGTGCTGTCTTCTCCCACGGCCAGAACCCCAGGTTTTACGTTCCCGGTTCCAGTATGCTAATTATCCTCTCCCTTGGTCATGGGGAACGCTTTTTCAGCAGTGAAGGTTAGTAACCTGCCGATTGTCGTTTCTGGTGCCTGAAAGCTCCCTGTTGTTTTTTTATTTTATGTTGGGTCAGATATTTCACCCGAACTAGAGTGTTTAGCTGTATGAACCATTTTGGATGAGGGTGGTGTGTGGCTCAGGGGGTTAGGCATCTTTGTTTGTTAACGGAAGGTGACTGGTTCGAATTCCATTCTCTGCAAAATGCTCTCACGTCTTCACGTCCCTCGGCCTCCCAAAGTTTTCATGTGGTGCAAAATAAAGGCTTGACCCTGTGTCCACACCCCACGCTTCGGATGCTGCCGCCTTTGAAGGACGTTGCTTAGGATGGTTCGTGTGTGTGTGGGTCATGTGCGTATTAATATTAAGGGGACCAATGCAATACATCACAGCGATGACCTCATTTATATTTAAGTCTGTAAATGCAATCAAAAATACTAAAAATGTAGTATAAGTAAGTCTTGTATTTTGTTTGGTTACTTATGGTTAAGGTTAGGGCTGGGTTAGGAGTTAAGGTCGTCATTGATGGGATTAGGGATTTTCCCATAGAAATGAACTGAGAGTCCCCATAAAGATAGAAACACAAGTGTGTGTGTGTGTGTGTGTGTGTGTGTGTGTGTGTGTGTGTGTGTGTGTGTGTGTGGGTGTGTGGTGGGGGTGTGTTGTGGGGGTGGTGATAAGTAGTATTGT
>JAABNY020000040.1:5333258-5375303 GCA_015164015.2 Brevimyrus niger | reverse complement strand
CGCATCTCCCCCTTCAGCTCACCCCCTCTTAAAGTACCAGAAGTATGCCCGGTCTATTTTAGTACCATTTTAGTTCGACATTTAACGGAGCACATGAAATATATTCTTGATTTCAATTTCCGTAAATCCTTAGTCTTGGTGTCCGTGCTTGAGTGTCTAACAGGCTCTATGTCTATCTAGTTCTCAAACTGGAAATTTGTGCTGCCACAGGCTGCGCAATAACTGTATACAGCGTCAGCCAGATAGCAGACGTTTGCTTGAACTCCGCCTAGCTGCATGTGTGAATCGAGAGTTCCTCCATCTCTCTTTAGGTCAGAAAGAGGAACTGCCATTAAAATGCATGCCGCAGAGTCATAGGCCGCCGTGTGAAGGCGGTACCCCCTCCCCCCTCCCACCCCAAACGCGGGGTTCCTAATCTGATGCGCCTCCTCTCTTCCAGTCGCTGCCCGGCGGCTTCGCCCAGGGCACGTACGAGGAAGCTAACAAGGAGGAGAACAAGGAGAAGAACCGCTACCCCAACATCCTTCCGTGTGAGTGGCGGAGCGACATGCCCCTCTGTGACTAGCGGCTAGCCGTCGCTGGTTCATTAGCACTTCCTGACCGCTAAGTTTTCCGCTGTGACTCACACACATTGTTCCAAATAATGGGTGAGTGATTATGGGTCAACTTCCTGTCGCTGAAGTTCATACCCTCGCAGAAATGCCCTCACTCCAGGAGGCTTCCTGCCCGTAAGGCGGGCGCTGCCCGTGCGCTGACCCTTTCCCTCTACCGCCCGTCCCCTGCTCTGTGACAATCTCCTGCCTTTAAGTTCAGGCCCCATAACTGCCGGGCCTCCTGGTTGCCCAATCAGAATATCACAGTTTAGGTGTGATTCTGTTTTTTCTCTCTCAAGTCTCTCTGCGCCAGAAACTGTTATAGTAAAAGTTCTCATATGTGACTACATGTAATTATTTAATCTCTCAGCTCGAGCTGTCTTCGATATTTCAGTTACACATTATGGCTGAAAGTACATGGACACCAGCTTGTCCAACATCTCATTCCGAAACCAATAGTATTAATATGAAGTTAATCAGCCCACTGTTGCTTTAATAGCCTTTTCTCTTCTGGTGGAAAGTCACTAACGTCTCCAGTATCACCCACTCTGCTGCTGTTTGCTGCGGGAGATCATGTGACTGTGTGCTTAATTATTCACCTGTATCAGCAATGGGTGTGGCTTAATTAAGTAGTTCCTCCAATTAAAATGGGTATCCACATACTTTTAGCCATATAGTGTTCCTGCTAATAAATTACTTGATGGGGCACAAATACTTACTAATAACTTAGCTACTTCTGAAGTACAGATCATAAACAAATATAGTAATTATGTGGGATGAAAGATGCGTCATGGTTCATTAATGATGAACAAACCTGAGATCAGTATTTCACTTCTGTTATTCATGACTTTTTCATTTGCTTGTTCCTTAGTAGTTTCTTGAGTAGTTCACAGAGATTTACGGAACTAACACAGTGGAACCTTGGTTCTCGAACGTCTCATGTCTGGTACAGTTCGGTTCTTGACCATATTGTTCGGTGAAAAAATGTCTCTGTCGTCAAGCGTATTTTCCGTTCCCGATCAACCAAACCATTCGTGCTAAAACGTGTCTGACAAAGCAAGTGTATCCTTACACATAAACAGAAGGGAGAATGCCTGTGTATCAGCCACCATGGGTCCTGAGAAGGTTAGTGATAGCAGCAAACCAGAGAGGAATGTTGTGGGAACTATGATAGAACTTAAAAAGGAAATGATTGCAAAGTATGACAGAGATGTTCATGTGTCTGGTCTGGCTACAGAGTTTGGAATGGCTAAATAATTTTTTTTCATTTATTTTGTGTAATTATCAGTTTTAAGGTTTTTATTTACCATTCGGCATGTATTTCTACCGGTTTAAATAGGCAGTCACTTGGGGTGTGCGATTGATTAGTGCAATGTACATTATTTCTCATGGGAGCAGCTTTCTGAAATGGGTTAAGTTTGAGAACCGAGGTTCCACTGTAGCAACATGGTAACTACTCAGGATGAAAATTCATCATGATTCATTAATGATGAACAAACATGAGATCAGTATTTCACTTGTGTTATTCATGACTTATTCCTTGGTAGTTACTTAGTATTTTCTTGAGTCACAAAGGATTACAGAATCAATAGAGTAACAAATATAGTAGCTGCCGGAGATAAAACTTATATCACGATTCAATAATGATACATTAACGTTAGATTAGTTTGTAACTAAAATTTAGTTTGTGGCTAATTAATACATAATTAATACTATATTTGTGCCATAAAGTGATACTTTGTACTTATTTATTTCATTCGCGTAGTCTTCAGCTGTGCTCTGTACAATAAAAGCCATTGCATATAGCACCTCTTCAAATAGCTTAGAATGATATGTGTGTGATTATGTGTATTTGTGTGAACACTTAAAACCCATATTTGGTAAAGTCACATTTGAAGTCTTCGTATATTTAATATATATTTTTTGTCATGTCTCTTTCTCACAGTTGACCACTCGAGGGTGGTGCTTTCTCAGACAGATGGACATGGGAGCTCTGACTATATAAATGCTTCATATATCGATGTGAGTTTTGCTGAATTTGGAATGAGTATCAGCTGTGTATATTTAGGGCGCTTTTCCACTACAGCAGGTTCCGTATATTTGCTACTAAAAATTCAGTACTTTCCCTTTTCCATTGACTCCTGGTGAGGTTCTAGTACCAAACCGGCTGGGATACTTTGTCAGTACTTTGAGGCGGGACTTTTGGGGGAAATAAGTTTATTGTTGATTGACTATGCAAATTACCTGCCTTTAATTGTGATCTGGTTGGAATAACAGATTCAACAAGATCTGGATAGCATGACAAGAAATAAAGTATATAATATTGTAGATGTAAATGATTTTGGGGGAAAAAAACAGAAATTGGAATGTCTGATTTTGCAATAAATTTTGGGATATTTATGAAGCAAGAAATGAGTTCAATTTCTTGCAAAACCATCTGGGAATGATTTAAATGGCAATGACATTGAATGACTGTGACTGGCATGGTTTTCGCATGCAGAGGTCATGCAAAAAGTACATTAACGTGACTTCAAAAACATGCAGTACATACTTTAGTATCAGATGGACCGATCATTAAAACTGCAAATGTCCGGACAATATCAAAAGGCCTGATCTCAACCCGTCTGACTGTTGCAGTCCTTGAGAGAATTGCATGTGCCGTGTAACTTGCGGTGTTTGTATTAATGTCGGCATATCGCTCAGGCCTATATACTATAGCTAAAAACAACAGAAAGGAGTGCCTTACCAAAAGTGTGGTGCCTGGTGTGGTGAAAAAGCATCCTAACACAGTGTATTAGTACTACAGTACATATGGGAGTATATTGTAGCATAATGGAATATATTCGTAGTAGACTATACTTATAATTTAGTATAGTATTACAGATATGTATGGGCACTACTGAATAGTTTTAGCTACAAAACCTGATTGTTTCTCTACTTACTTACGGGATGGTAACCCCAATAGCTTTGTGGTACCATTTTTCCCATTGTGTTTTCTGTCTTTTCATCAGGGTTACAAGGACACCAAAAAGTTCATCGCGGCACAAGGTACAGTTTCCTCGCACCACATTAACGGGACGTGGCGAAAACGCGGCGTGCGCTCGGTCCGGAAGGTGACGTTCGTGCCGTTTCAGGCCCCAAGCAGGAGACGGTCTCAGACTTCTGGAAGATGATCTGGGAGCAGAAGACAACCACCATTGTGATGCTGACAAACCTGAAAGAGAGGAAAGAGGTGAGCACGTCTGAATCTGAGCACTCTGACTGGCCGGCGCAAGTACCTCCGTCTGTCTCCCGAAACCCTGTGCAGGAGCATAGTGGGCTTTTCCCAGGATGCACAGCCCCCCCCCAACTGGCCTTCCAGCCAGTCACAGGGCAGTGAATAACGGTGGGCTGAGCTCTCCTAGGTCCTGCTGTCATCATCCAGCAGTAGTCAGTAAATGGTTCTCTTCAAATTCTGACTGACTGATAGATTGTGGAAGCTCACTGCTATTACGGCGCGGATTGTAAAGGTCACAGTGGCCGCCCACACACAGACAGAGGCAAACAGACAGACAGACACACACAGACGGGCAGAACACAGACACACTGACAGACACAGACCACAGACTGACAGATACACACACGGACTGACACACACACACACACACACACAGGCGAACAGACACTTTACAGTTAATTATGATCAGATCAAATTTAAATACAGGGCCAGTGTGGGTGTTCAGCGGGTAAGGACACTGTGCTTGTGACTGCAGGGTCTCTGGTTCGAATTCCAGGGTCATTCAAATGACTTCGCTGTTGCCTTCTCAAATATACAGCACTTTGCATAAAAGTGTCAACTCAATAAATAAAATGTAAATGTATTTACATTGTGGATTTATTATCATATATCCTCCTGAGACTCAAGGAAAAAAGTCTCCTTCAGTTGTAGGTTATTTGCCTTTGGAGGAAACAAGACAATCTTACAATGTAGATTTTTTTCAAATGTATTTTTATTTTCAATTTCACAGCATGTCCTCTGTAGTGTACGACAGGAATAAATATGTTTCCTCACATTGAAAAGATAGATACAAAAATAAAATGTCCACTACAATGGACATAAATGAATGGGTGGGGTCTCAGGAGGATATGCATTTATGTTTTATGTGTTTTTAGGTCATGTTTCTTTCTTTTTGTTCAATTAAACGCACAGAGCCATTGCAATCCGCAGCTGAAGAGAGGTTCTAAGACCGTAATACACCTCATGCAGTCCTGATGGCTGGTGTCAGCATCTGTGCTCTTCAGTTGCTGCCACAGACCACCTGCTCCCTGTGTTTTCAGGATAAGTGTTACCAGTACTGGCCGGAGCAGGGCTGTTGGACGTACGGCAGCGTGCGTGTGGCGGTGGAGGACTTCACAGTGCTGGTGGACTATACCATCAGGAAGTTCTGCGTGCAGCTTGTGAGTCACACCCTGGGGCTGTACCGTCTCCCCTCCCCCCCCCCAAAACTCACGGGCAACATTGTGCACGCCCTGAGATGACCGCCGTATAACAATTTATGTCCCGTAACCATGTCCTTTCTCATCAGCCCTCATAAAGGAACAGCTCTTGGGGGCTGCGCGGTTTCTGAATATATTTTAGTAAGAGGCTTCGTTTAATGCGTCCCTGTAGTGACAGCGCTCTCGTCGCAGCTCGGCCATAGGGTTTAGCCTGTGAACTTGCATTTCTTGAACTGCGAACGACCTGTGAATACTCAGTTTTGATGTGTGAATTCACGTGAAGGCTAACGCTAACGCTATCACATCACATGCTAAAAATACGAGCGACATGAATCTTCGGCTGCCTGGTCTGCGGTTGTCATTCCTGTAGACCATGATAAGAGTTCGTAGTTCGTCCGACGAGCCCAAACGAGTCTTTGCAGGGAGGAATGTGGGCCTTGCTGGCTCCTGTTGGGTATGTGGGCGTGAGTGTGGCAGGCAGGTGTGTGCGTATCCAGCCTGCGTGGTGTCGGAGTTGCTTTAGAGCTGTGTTCTGTCCCCTCCCCACCCCCCTCCCCACCCCCAGCAATCCACCGACGGCAATAAGACCCCCCGACTGGTGACCCAGCTCCACTTCACCAGCTGGCCCGACTTCGGCGTCCCCTTCTCCCCTATCGGCATGCTCAAGTTCCTCAAGAAGGTCAAGACGGTGAACCAGCCCACTGCAGGACCCATTGTGGTGCACTGCAGGTAGGCATGTCCCCCCCCCCCCACATCATGGGAAACGAGATTCTAGTTGGTATAGAGCAGGGTATCCCAACCCAGCCCTCATGGAGCCCCAGGTACTTGGTTCTCGTGATCCTCTGGGAGCTGGGGGGGAGCGAAAATGTGGAAAGTTTGAGGTTCCTGGTTGACTGGGTTGGGTCAAACATTGGTCACGTTCATTACCTTGAAGCAACCCACCCTCCATTGGTGGTCTCTCTGCAGTGCTGGTGTGGGACGGACGGGGACCTTTATCGTTATTGATGCCATGATAGACATGATGTACGAGGAACAGAAGGTGGACGTCTTCGGCTTTGTCTCCCGGATACGGGACCAGCGATCCCAGTTAGTGCAGACGGACGTGAGTGCCGCCCTCCGGCTCGACATGCTGGGACGTGTGCGTCCAGGGGGTCGGTTTCTGCCCCGAGTTATGCGCTGTTATCTTGAGAATATCACCGCAAGGTTCACACATGGTTCATTCTCAGAGACCAAAGACTGCGTTTTGCTAAAAGACAAACCGCAGAATGACTGACAGGACGGAAGGGAGATGTGCCACTTTCTGACCCAGTTCTGTGTGGGGTCCCGACTCACAGATGCAGTACGCCTTCATATACCAAGCCCTCCTAGAGTATTACCTGTATGGGGACACGGAGCTGGACGTGTCGTCCCTGGAGGGCCACCTGCAGAAGCTGCACAGCACCTCGGCGCCATTTGACAGGATAGGGCTGGAGGAGGAGTTCAAGGTGAGGGTGACTGCTGGCTGGGGGTGTGGCTTCATTGGCGGTTAACCACGTTGCTTTCACTGAGAGCGCCCCCTACCTGTGATTTTATAGATCCTGCTTGTCTCTATCTCCCAAAGTTGGCTAATCATTTTTTTTTTTCCATGTGAATGTATCTTACCAGTGTTTATTCGAGAGTTATGATCAAAACTCTCAGTGAATAAACAGGCATTTCGTGATTCTTTTTTGTTTGTTATAAACACTAGTCATTAACCTGAATGGCTTACTGCACAGAAACTGACAAACATGAGGATAATGAAGGAGAACATGAGGACGGGGAACCTTCCAGTCAACATGAAGAAGAACCGCGTACTTCAGATTATTCCCTGTGAGTACCGTGTTTAAGAACCATCTGGGGCACTCATTTCAAAGATTACAGGGCACATCGTGGTAAGTTAGTGCAAAAGCTCTGTTCCTAAATGTGGGCCTTCAGAGTGAAGCACCACTCAAAGAAATATGTGCCAGTTTCGTTTTCACTTGCGTCCCATCAGCTTTCTGCGAAGAAGAAAACGCAAATCAGTTCGCAATGATGAGGACGGATCGTTTTCACATATTGTTCCTCGCTGCCCTCTGCTGGCGGAATTTAGCAACTAACACTCATTTCCTGTTTCCAAGCGCATTACACCCATAGCACCTAGTATGGAATGAATCCAGTAGCTTAGAGTGCACACATAAGGAATCTGGGGGGGGGGGGGGTGTGAACTGGTTATTCCAAACAGCCAAAAATGGAGAAGAATGTTTATTATTAGTAAATCAGTATTACCAAGAGATGGGAATAGCTGATGTGACAGTCCTTATCCAGAATATGAGAACTGGAAATTGTCTTTAAATGTGAATTATTTTGTATGTTTTTGTTCACCCACAGTGGTTGGGAGCCTGCATCTTTTTGCAGTTCCGTTGTAATCCTGTGGATCGCTATGCGGAAATGAAAGTAAATCCCAACCTTCTTTTAATTCGCAGATGACTTCAACAGAGTAATTCTGTCCATGAAACGGGGCCAGGAATTCACCGATTACATAAATGCGTCATTCATAGATGTAGGTATTCAGTCTCACCTCTCCAACTCCCTTGTTTGTGTGTGTGTGTGTGTGTGTGTATATATGTAATATATATGAAGGCTCGGAGCTTTGGTTGGACTTTTCTCAGTAACCATGAATGAGGTTGCTGGTTCTTGATCGACAGTCCGCTCTCCTGTTTCCAGAGGGGCGTGATGCTTCATTTATGTGTTTGCATGTTGCCTGCATGCCGAGGGCGTGTTTCGTCCTGCCCGGTCCCACCTCCCCCTCATCTGCATGCTAATGGCTCTGGGTTCAGCCCGGAGCAGGCAGTCCCTCCTGCTCTTCTTTCAGGGAGTTGTTATCAGTGTTTTAATGGCCGTTTTTATTAGCGAATGTAGTTAATTTGCTCCGGTCGTCGGAGGTGAAGGGTGACACAAGGGCAGAAATTGTGGGCGTCGTTTCCTGGCTGAACTGTAGCAGGTGGCATAACTGCTTCTCACCTCAGTCGCCATGCCGCCTGTTACCACGGCGATCTGAGGTCCTGTGTTTCCACCACTTATCTGTACCAGTTCAGCTGAAACCAGCAGGACGGTTCTGCACCGTCGTCCCATTCACCATGGAGTAGAACAGGCAGACATCAATGTCGCACTGCTTTGGATTTTGTCAGACGTCTTTATACTCCTTATTTCAGAAATGTCTCTAGAGCCATTTCTAGAGCCAGAGTTTTTGAGGCTGAAGTGCATTCTGGAAAATCACACCTGTGATTTTTCTTCTCAGAAGTCTGGCATGCTATTCTGCAAGTTGATCACATACACATTGTATGGGTGCCACATGGTTTTGGTGTGTGATTTTCCCCCCCCCCGTCCCCCAGGGCTACAGGCAGAAGGACTATTTCATCGCTACCCAGGGGCCCCTGTCCAGCACGGTGGAGGACTTCTGGAGGATGGTTTGGGAGTGGAAGAGTCACTCCATCGTCATGCTGACCGAGCTGCAGGAGCGGGAGCAGGTATGGTCATGTGGCCTTGGGTGTGTGATACCCTACAAGGGGAAGGGTTGGGTGAACTACTCAGAGTGTTAACTGGAAAGGTCGGGTGAACTCCTCAGAGTGTTAACTGGAAAGGTCGGGTGAACTCCTCAGAGTGTTAACTGCCGTTTTGAGGGTGGAAACAGAAATTGAAAATGCCTTAATGTTTCGAAAATTGAATTTTTAAGCTTTGTATTGTGAGGATAGATAGATGGATGGATGGATTGATGGACTCGCCTCGACTAGAAAAATAAAAAAAATTGATGGAAATGTTTGGTTGAACCAAGCATCTATATCATGGATCACCAACATGATGGCCATGGGCACCAGGATGCCCCCAAGGACCACATAAGTTGCCCGTGGACCTGTTCTAAAAATAGCACGACTCACCATTGAGCAGCATCAAAAATGTTATTTTATCCTGTTCGTATTCTTTTTTAATCATGTTTGCATTTATATAGATTTCGAAATGACAATATCTAAATAAAAAAAGCATTTAAAACATGGTTTATAAGTTTAGGAGGGCGTTTCAAACGGGTAGCCCTTCCTATGGCTCAGTGCCTCTCTCAGTTTCAAAAAGGTTCGTGACCCCTAGGCTATACTGTCAGTAAAGCAGGGAGAACAATCACTACGTAAAACAACACCTGAATCTGTGCAGTACCGCTAATTACTACTACTTCTGTGAGTTAGGAAGCTCTCCTTCCCCCCCCCCCCCGCCCCCCATTATCTATATGCAGGATAAGTGCTTCCAGTACTGGCCCCCAGAGCACAGCATCACCTATGGGGACTATGCAGTGGAAATCAAAAGCGACACGCACTGTGACACCTTCAGCCTGAGGGATCTGGTGCTCACATACAACCCGGTGAGTCTCCCCGTAGCAGAGAAGAAAATGCCGATGGACAGAGAAATCCTTACAGGCTGCGGCCAATTCTTAGTCAGCATTGTCGGATTTAAGGTAGACTGGGCTAAATGTATGTGGAGAAAGATGAGGCCCATTTAAAATGAAGCACCTTAAATCTGACAAGTTACCCGGCTAAGCAAGAAATCCCGCTATCTTAAACCTCTAGTTACCATCCCGCCATCGGCAAAACAAGACACCTTCAAAACAATGCGGGCCGCTGTTTTTTATTTTTCATTTAAAATAATAACACTGAGCTAAAGTGAAACCACAACCGGATTCGGAGGTGAAGGTGGCGGCGGCGACATCAGAGACGCAGACCGGCATTACAGTCTGCACCCTGCCTCCCACGTTCACCCCCAGGACAAGCAGACCCGCCTGGTCCGCCACTTTCACTTCCACGGCTGGCCGGAGATCGGCATCCCCGCCGAAGGCAAGGGCATGATCGAGATCATCGCTGCGGTCCAGAAGCAGCAGCAGCAGTCTGGCAATCACCCCATCATTGTGCACTGCAGGTACCGCCCGCGTCCGTCGTCACGGGTGTCCGTAGAGGTGCCAGTCGTGACAGGACCCGAGTCAACCGTAGATTTGAGTTGCACATACGCCAGGGGGTGAAGGCCAAATACATAAGCAACTCAAAATTAATGAAAACTACCTAAAAATAACTTAAACTGTAAACTAATTAAAAGCAAGCCAAATTTTTAAAAACTTGTATGTTCTTGTGAGGGGTTTTGCCAGTGCCGATACAAAGGTCATTAGCTATTTTATGAAAATGTATGCAAATATACGAGATGTGCCTTAACTTTCTATAATTGGTAAGAGTGTTGGTTCGGCAGATGGTGCAAAGTCCTTCATTGCTTGAATAGTTTAATATGGTTTCGCTCATATCGGCAGCGCATGTGTGAC
The DNA here is from genome assembly GCA_015164015.2 of Brevimyrus niger. NCBI lineage: Eukaryota > Metazoa > Chordata > Actinopteri > Osteoglossiformes > Mormyridae > Brevimyrus > Brevimyrus niger. Next base: position 5,364,887 of record JAABNY020000040.1, on the reverse strand, counting down.
TCAAATCCACGGTTGATTCAGATGCTGTAGTGACAGTGACAGAAGGTGTGAGCCATCTTTTAGAGGGGCCGATGGTGTTAGTTATTCTGGTTGCGTGGGGTGATTTTTCTCAGCCTGGATGCACAATCAGACCTATACCTACAGACTTCTGAACACCACGCTACACTGCCTTGTGGGATTAATAAGCTCCTCTGGTTGAGTCAGTGTTAAATATATGTGAAATGGTTTAAACCTTAAATTAATTAGATTCAATGCACTAATAGCGAGAGTTGTGTTACTACCCTATTTTACCTGTTCATTACTGACTCCAGAGAAGCACTTAAAGATGTCTGACATCCATTGGGACGTATATAAATTAATTTAAATTCTCCAAGTGCTTTAATAACAGATTCAACCCAAAGTTAAAGAAAATCACAGGACTACTTTAATTTCCCTCAGGCATATTGGTGGATTGCCCTTTATTCTGTATGTAAAATTGTTAAACGATCAGTCAAAGGACAATCTGTCATTATATATATGAAAAAAAAACAGAAACTTAAAGCTGTAATCTGAGTCCTGGGGTATAGCTGAGATGCTTATGTTTCGAGTCACACCACAAAGTGCTTATGCAATAATGCTGTTTTGACTATATGAACTCTGCGGGTAATTAAACTGGTTAGCATGGGACCATATTTCTATAGGGACAAATGAGCAATCCTGTTCTCTTGGTAGGTGGGTAAAATTAAAGTATTTTGCAAGAGCACATGGATGGATAGATGGATAGATGGATGGATGGATGGATGGATGGATGGATGGATGGATGGATGGATGGATGGATAGATGGACATAAGAGTTTCATGGAGCTAATTCTTCCCCTAACTGGACCAATTAAATTTCTCCCTCAAAATTTTATCAGAGACTTTGAAAACCCACATACACGCCTGAGATTTTTACCTTGCTGCAAACTCTTTCTGTGTTTTCCTCATTGTGCATTCTGAAAAGGTCGGTGCTCTGGTAACCCTATGACATCACCCCTTTTGGGTCATCTGTTCCATTCCGACGGCCGGTTCTGTGTGTGTGGAAGGCGCATGTTCTCCCTGGGTTCATCTGGGTTCCCTGTGCTCCTGATTCCTCATGAAGCCCGAAAACGCACGTTTTTGGTGCCCTTGGATTGCCTTCAGGGTGCGCTGTGGGTACCCCACGCTAGGCTATCATCCGATCTTCTGCCTGTGCTTCTTGGATTCCGCTCCAGACCCACCATCATTATGGAAGATAAACGGATGGACAGATTCTCACGCCCTCTTGCGTATATGACATGGTATTTATGCCTACAGCACTTCACTGATTGTCTACATGATTCACTTTTTCATGTTGAAGACCCGGTTCCAGTTGGAGAACTAAGTAAGGCAGACTCTGGAGGTGGCAGCCGTGGTTCTGCCTGCTCCCGTCCTTGTGTTCCCTTCGTGCGATAAACGCGTGTTTTACGTCTGCTTCAGGAGTTACCTCTGCCCGTGAGGAGCTCGCGAGCATCGCGGAATATCTTCCTTCGGATCTCCGTACTGTAATTTTGCGCAGAACGGAAGACTTACCGGTAAAGATTTCAGCGACTGAGAGCAAGGATGCCGAGCGACAGAAGAGCTTCCCCGGCAGGGGATGAGGAGCAGGTGTGCTGCTTCACTGGTGACGGAATCTTCCAGAACTCCCTGCACGCAGAGTCCCAGGGTGTTTTAGAGGAGCTACAGTCATCCCAGTTCCCAAGAGACAAGATCACTGTACTAAGCCACTACAGGCAAGTTGCTCTTTCAGGGCCTGATGCTGGTCTGTCTCAAGTCCATTGCAGCCTCCTTGATCTTCTGCATACAGAGCAAATCACCCAGTGGAGGATGCAGTTCCACAGTCCCTCCGCTACCTTCTCTGTCATTTGCGCCCCCCCAGCACATATCTCGGGAACCTACTTGTGGACTTCAGCTCAGCCTTCGGTAATATCGGCCCATCGCTTCTCCGCAGCAATCTGACGGAACTAGCTGGACGCTCATCCGTCAGTGGATTACCAGCTTCCTGACCACTAAGTGGCAGCGTGTAAAGCTGGCCCCCCACCAGTCTGACCCCATGACCATCAGTACAGTATCTCCACAGGGCTGGGTTCTCTCCCCCCTCCTGTTTTAACTTTACGCTAATGACTACACCTCTGCAGATAAGTCTGTAATGCGTTAAAGTTTGCAGACGGCACTGCTGTAGTGGGACGGATCTGCATTAACGATGGGGCCATCAGAAGTGGGCCATCTTGCCGCATGGTGTGTCAGCAAGAACCTGTAACACAAAGTGGGCAAGACGGTGGAAATTAGTCGACTTCCACTGCCAACCCCCCCATTCCTATGGTCAAATCGTTCAAAGTCCTAAATGCCAGCACCACCAGAACATTGAACTGGGACATGCAAATCACCGCCATCGCCGAAAAGCCCGGAAAAGGCAGCTCTTCCTACGCCAACTCAACATCTCTCGATGCATCCTACTTCTACTCTGCCATCCTTGAGAGTGTCGTGAAGTCCATCCATCCATCCATCCATTTATCCATCTGGTTTCCTGCTGCCTCCACCCTCTTACGGCGTGAGCTCCGCTCAGCTGAGAAAATCATAGGCCTTCGGCCGCCAACGCTAGAAGACCTGCTCACTGCCACGGCCAATAGGAGAGCTAGGAAGATTGTTGCTAATCCCGCCCACCCAGCCAGTCACCTATTCACCAAACTGCCGTCAGAGAGGAGGTTCAAGTTATCATGATACGATCCTCACACCCTCTCCACAACTTCTTCCCCATAGCCATCCAGCTCCTAAATAAACTCGCTTAGTACCTCAGTAATCCATCACCCAGGGACAATTCCCCTCTTTCCCCTGCCCGACATGGCAGACATCTCATATTGTTTCAACTTGCACTAAAATGTACATCCTCCTGCTTTTTTATTTACTAATTCATCTTGCAGCAGTTTCATTTATTACTCTTGAATTGTTCATTTGTTTTAACACGTCCCGCACTGTATATTCTTTTATACTTATTTCTAGTCCTATCCTTAGTGTTCTACGAAGTGTCTTTCCTTTACGCCCTGTAACATTGCCATGTACTTCATGTTTGGCAGCAAATCACAAAAAAAAAAGTTTTTTTTGTTTCTGTTTCTACATACTAGCAACCAAATGAGTTCTGAGTATTTCTCATTGGCCAGTCGGGATGTTCAGGCAGGAGATAGCGGGGTCCAGTTCCGTTCGGCTGAATACACTGTATCGTTGTTACCATATGCGCAGTGCTGGGGCTGGCCGGACGGGTACGTTCATCGCGCTGAGCAACATCCTGGAGCGGGTCAAGGCCGAGGGCCTGCTGGATGTGTTTCAGACTGTGAAGAGCTTGAGGATGCAGAGACCACACATGGTGCAGACTGTGGTACGTAGCCCGGCGGGCGGAGCTCTGGGGGGGGCGGGGCTTGTGAGCTGGCAGTGCACAAGCACCAGAGATCCTTTTTTGGAAATTCCTTTTGGGGAGCCGAGTGGATCGAATCAGTGTAGGGGATGACCTGCGGAAGAGACCACTGAAGATCAGTGAAACTTATAACTCCTGGTGTAGAGCCGGTAATGGTCCAAAAGACAATGGTGTTCCTCTGTTTTAACAAATGTGTGATAGGTTAGGGCGTACAGATTTGAAGGTTCTCAGGGGCAGGGGTTAAAGGTGCAGAAAACTATACAGAAATATGTTCATTTGATGTAAATTTCTGATATGAAGTAAAAGTGCCAATTCCGCCGCCAAGGACAGAAGCAGGGGAATCTCTGTGTTGGCGTCGGCAGGCTACCCTAACATGCACTGACAGATCACCTGTTTGTTTCCCTTCTCAGGAACAATACGACTTCTGCTACAGAGTGGTACAAGACTTTGTTGACATTTTCTCTGACTATGCCAATTTCAAATGAAGGAATCTGCCTTAAACAATTTGTGTTGTTCAGTTGTTTTTTTTTTTTTGTTAATTAAAAAAATGCAAGTTGGTCAAGATGTATTTTTTCTTAACTGGATTAAATGATCATATATTTTGCTATGCACTTCTTATTAATGTACCTTAAATGCATTACAAATTGTATCATACTGTGTCATAGGCCGACTTATGTTCTTCAATTGATAAAAGTTGTAAAAGCACAACAAAAAAATTAAAATGTAAATGTTATATTGTTATTTTGCAATGCAGTCATTATACAACCTTTCACTGTAGTCTTTGTATAAAACATTACAAAATGCTTTTGTTGTCTATTTGTTTTGTTTATCATGCTTTAAATTTTGTTTATACCAGATTTATTTCAAAGCAGATTTACTACAAATGTTCTTTTTTATGATGTAGGTATTGTAAATGTATTTATTTACGGTTTCGCGCAACATGATGTTGCGTTTTTGATTTTCTTTCACTTCTATTTGTGTAGGGGCAAATTATTGAGTTGGAGGATTCTGCTTGAAAAGGCAAGATTCGGGGTATTTTGTTTTAATGCCAAACATAAGCAACGCCATTACCTTTCCTGGTTGACAGTTTTTAATTTTGATATACATTCTGATTAAGTGTAGAACATAAAATACATAGTTATGCATTTTCAATTAGTGAAAATTTGTGCACACATTAGTGTAAAAGCAACAGTAAAGATAAAATGTGAGAGGAATAGAAAATCGGCACTGTAGGTAAGCAGAGATATTTAAAACTGTTTAAGAATGTTAAACTTACATTTAGTTGGTAGGGTACTTAGGTATGATAACTGTACATACAGATGGATCTCCTGAGCACGAAAATTTATTTATGAAAATGTTAATTTGTACATATTTTATTATAATGCAAGGCAGCCAGAATTAAGTTGTGCAGCTCCTAAGTATATATGTGTTTCTAAACCGTTGTGTTTATGTTAACATTTGTGAGGTCGCATGAAGCAATGCCCGAATATTGGTCGGAAATTGTTTCTGATCAAACGATATTGGTCACCAAGTGACTTCAGTCGATGCACATATTTGTAGCAGAAACGCAAAAGCTGAATTATTTAATTACTAAACCAAACGGGAGTAGAAGCACAAGCGCTGGCGAAAACCGAGTCGCAAACATGATTTAGCACAAGGAATCAACGCTTTTACAGCGCTCCGTGCCAGACCCTCTTCATAAAACCATTAGTTTTTCTAAATGAATTTAACTGTTTACTGGCATTGTTATTCCAAGTGAACGAGTGCCAGTCATAGAATACAACAGTTCATAGAAGTGGTATTTTTTGAGTCGTATTATATGGGTTATGAAGGGGGGACCTATACGCCACTAGCTCTGCTTTGATCCTTTTTTTTTTTTACATTTCTAAAAATATCTACTTTCCAAGAGACGTTCACTGTAGCTGGTAACCAACGCAAAGCTGATTTCAGCGAAGGTTCCAGATCACGGTTGTTTCAGATATTATTTGCATTGCTGATTTTGGCTGCAACGACATGTTTACCGTTTTATTTTGCTCATATTTTACGTTGTCATCGGATGTCATTAGATTTACAGTGTCTTTGTACATGCAATATTAAATACATTGGAGAAAACGCTTGTATTTGCTGTGTGTTCCTGCTTCTTGTATTCTGTTTTTGGGATTTTTTTTCGATAGGATAATAGTTATCTTAACAAACAAGTAGGATGTAGTGGCGACGAATAAAATATAACATTCTGCACTGTATTCTTTAAATGACACGTTTTATTTGTATGGAAATTTACGATAACACAATGTAACGCAATTTCCCATTCACCGAAACAAAAACTGAATCACACGACCACGCTTCCTTGGGGCTCCGTTCGGCTTCCAATCCGATTGGCCGAGCCCGGCAGTGCGTAGGGTCACCGCGCGCTTCATTGTATGTCTTATACTTACAGCCAATCGCCGCTCTTCGCGCGGAATTTCAAACGGTTAGTCATTTGCCTTAATGTCACTCCGCGACATTTAAAACAAGATAGTTCCATGCATTCAAAACCTGTCTTCCATAAAATATTTTGTGATCTATCCGTTACAGACGTTTTCCCAAATTGGCCTGTGCGTTAATTTTTTGGATGCATTTCAGTTACTATAATTACATTGATTCGGGGAATATTAATGAATTGTGGCGCAGGAATACGAAGGCGTAGTTCCCCTCGCACATGTCAGACCCCTTTCGGCTGTTTGATTGCCATACCGCATAGGTTTAGGAAATGCGCAGTATCTAAATGTAACTTGTTTTTGTTAGTTTTTACTTCGGATGAGCGCTATCATCTGGATGTCGATGGAAAACACGTCATTTTAAACACGTTTTAAAAGATAGTCTACAGGTAGGTTTCTGTCTTGTTTAATTATCTGAGTTTAAGTAATGCTGGGATAAGTTTACTCGTGCTGTTTATAAGAAAATTGGCTTTCCCGCCGATTTGCCGTATGGATAATAAACCTACCAGTTTAAAAGCTACACTGATATCACAGTGTGCCAAAGAAATTTGAGCCAAAACACCTAACGTATTATCAGTTGCAGTGCTGTACACTTAGACACAAATGTTTAAGAGTTGTTTAACAGTGTGAGCATCGTTGCCTGAGTGTCTTTTTAAACAGTTGGCTAAATTATGATTTGTTTTATTTGTGATGGGTGTTCGCATTGAATTGCGTCGGTAAAGCATTTAGAGAGTATAGCACGTGTGGTTACCGTTTACTTACCGTAGCTAGTTAATCAGTTAGAATGGTTAAGAAAGCAAGCAGTTGTTAAGGAGAAACACCTTAAAAGGGAGTTCCTCAATCGGAAGCTGGTGTTAATCTACTCAATTTCTGGCTAAGAGGTAGTGAGTTTTTATTTTAATCCTAATTGTGACATGGGAGTAATGAATTGATAAGTAACTTGGGCCCATCACTGGTTATATTGGTCGACCACACAGACCGACAAGTTCTGTTGCTGGTTCGGTGTGGTCTTTTCGCTGATATGCTCATTTGCCAAACTAACGGTCTAACATAGTACAGTAATCTAGATAATTTGTCTCTACCTGTTTAGACCAGGTAAGTAAAGCACGACATGCCTCTTCATGGGAAGATAGTGGTGATCAAAAGAAGCGGAGGAGATGGCACTGAGTTCCCTCTCACGGCCGCATGCTTGTTTGGGAGGTGAGTCTTTCCATCGGAACCCTCTGCTTTATGGTCTGGCATGCCTGGTTACGGATACGAGAGAACCTGCATGTGCTTTGCAGGAAACCTGAGTGTGACATCAGGATCCAGCTGCCTCAGGTGTCCAAGGAGCACTGCCGCATTGAGTTAAACGAAAATAAAGAGGTATCCTTTGTGCTCAGTCAACTTTCAAAGTATGCCTCGTGTTGACAGTTATGGTGACCATGACTATCTCTCCCTCCCTCCCCCAGGTGATTTTAACAAATCTCAGCTCTGTTAATCCAACTCTTATAAATGGAAAGCCTATGCAGCAGTCTGAACGTTTGAAACATGGAGACTTAATCACGATTATCGACCGTTCCTTCAGGTGACTGATGTTTGCCTATCGTTTATCAAGTCATTATTTCCTGGGTACAAGTGCTTGCATAGTTCTACTTACCCTGATGTCAGCAAATAAGAATTTACCCCGAGATATTTTACCTTTAACACAGTGTATGCATCTCTCCCCTCATTGTGAAACCATGATGTCTGTTCCTGTTACTATCCTTTGCCTGTACTGTAGACAGTCCTAAAGTGTTTAGACAAAACTTCTACTCTACTGTACCAGTAGCAAGCCCGCTGGTAATTATTATAGCACTGTTTGGTTAAGGAAATCCGTTACTTAACAATGCTTTTAGTTCAGCTGACTTTAATGTTTCTTTTTATTAAACATCAGTTTTCAGTTTTACCTGAGTGCTTTTGGTGTAACATTAATAGTAAGGTGGTTTAAGCCTGGTACTACCGTTTGCTGTACTTTGAATGCTATTATAACACAGTATCTGGTTCCTTTGCTTGGTTATTGCTCATTTTGGCAGATTCTCTTAGGCTGCTTTGCTTGTTTTACTATTATCTGGGTAACCAGCTGATCACGCTTTTTTATTTTGTCATTTTACTCAAAGGAAGTTATCAAACGTGGCTGCTTTTGGTTTATTGTATTAGCCGCTATAGTTATAAACGCTGATTATCCTCTTGGGCTTCTTGGCATAATAGTTTTATGTATCAGAGCCTCCATTTTTGGTAGCTCTGGGTTGTCATGTCTGGTGGAGTAAAATGCCTTCAGGTTTTCTTTTTTAATTTGGTTGATATGCTGAATCTAAGGAAGATATTCTGCTGACCAGTAAATAACTTCTCATTTTATTTCCAGCTTTTAAAATTCTTTCACCTAACTTGCTTCCAGGTTTGAATGTCCTCCAGAGCCAACGCCAAAGAAAAACGTACCGCCTGCTAAACGAAAAAGTGAAACTCTGCAGGTAACTTTCATTTTGTCTTGGAAGCATACCTGCATTTTGTGCTTGTGCAGATGGGGTGTAATGTTATGTTATGGTGTATATTAGCTCTGGTAAAAGCTTTGCAGAGTTGAGAGAGGATGATGTTAAGCTGATGTCACCTTTTTACTGTTCACACAGTGTACATTATGATTTACTGTGCAATTGTTTTTTTTCCCCCACTGTGTGCTAATTTCTACTAGCATGTCTGTGAGAATCCTAATGCATGAATCAAGTGCTTGCAAAATATTGCATCATAATCCATTCTAATCAGCTGTTCTATAGTCCTTTAAGTAGATGGTTTCAAGTTCTGAGTTTTTGCGAACGCATCTTGATATGCAATATATAGAATATATACTTTTCCTTCAGATAATGCACGTGCCAAACATTGGTTTCTCTGTGCAATTCAATCAAATGGTGCTGATGCAACCAGGTCACACTCCGCATGGTTACTGCTCTAGTACGGCATACATGCTTTGCAATGGGAAAAGTGCCAGTTTGCAGTGCAGGTTGGGTGGGGCACGGTTCTTGGTGGCAGTGGAAAAATGGCAAGTTTACTCATGTCTCACATTGTTCCCTTTGCCTTCACATGTTTGTGTTAAGGTTCTACAGGAACATCAAGTGAGAGAGGCTGATGCTTTGGTATCAGGAGAAAAAGGAAACTATTCACAATCTCCAGGTTTCTGCACCGGGCACCCAGAAAACATTGTATTTGTCTGTGTTGAACTTGGTTCTGTGCATGCTGTTGAATTTGTACTGAATTTGTGTTGCGTACACTATGCTCATGTATGTAAACAAAGAGTAAAGTTATTCAATACCCATGGACATTAAAAGCTTGGTGTGAATTGTGCTAATTTAGCTATACTTATTTTTTTCTTTCCTATGTAGAACAAACTTGTTTGAAAGATGGAACAAATACGGTGCTGGCCAGTGTGGGTGACAGTGATGAGGCTGTGGGAAAACAGGCCTTTGTTACCAGCCTGGACCAAAGCAAATCGACAGCAAAAGAGGCTCTTTCACCCTTCAGTGAACTTTATGAAATAACAAAGCAAAGTCTCTCTGAGAAGTTGCCACGGAAATCTGAACAACCCAAGACCCCTTGTTCAAGACGTGACTCCAAAATGGAGGTAGTGCCTCAAAAGTCATCGGATAAACCTGACAGTGCCCCTGGTACTGACGTAACCCCAAAATCTGGGCGAAGAAGCATGAAGACGACACCAGGGAGAGCTGAGCCGGCAAGTCCCACTCAGAACATGCAAGATGCCATTGAACAAGTCGTGACTCCAGTTCAGGTAACGGCAGAAGTCAGACGTTCGTTGAAGTCTCCCGCAAAGCAGCTGAAAGCTGCCGTCTCTGAGGATCAGCGGACCCCTGTCTCTCAGAAGAAAAATCATATCGGCACACCTCAAAAAATCAATGCCGCAGAAGTAGCTCATGTCCTTTCTCAGGATACTTCTGTGCTGGAAGACTGTAAGTCTGTGACACCTAAAACCAGGCGAAGCAAGGAAGCTCATTCTCCTGCAGCAGGAGAAGGTGGGCCTCGCTCACCGGGTCGTCCTTTTGTCTGTACCCCAAATCAAGCAGAGAGGAATGTAGAGTCGGGTGACGTTAAAGAGAAGTCCCCAAGAGCCAAAGGAGTTTCCGGTAACAGGACGTCACCCAGGACGACAGCAGGAAAACTTCAAGCTTTGAGTGTACTTGAAACGGCAGCACCATCTTGTGGGGAAAATGAAGGTAAACAGTTGACCTCAGTTAAGTGTGTTATGCGCAGTGTGAGAAGTACGAAGTATATTAGCTATTCATTGTACAGCCGCAGAACCCACACAGCTAGGACATATATCACAGGCAGCGTAGGGCTCAAGGCACGGGCACCCAAGAGAAGATGGCACTTCAGGACAGGGCACTTGCACAATTGTACAATTAAAGTAATCTAGAGATGCTGATAAACTTCATTTTTACACTGGAAGGAACTCGGAGTACTTGGAGGAAACTGGCATGACATGGGGGGGGGGGGGGATTCCAGACTCTAGGGGCCAGCTTGACATTTGAACTCGGAAATGTGAAACAACATGCTAGGAACAGCTGAAAATGGAATCTTTAACGGATGCCCGCATCTGTATGATTATTCCATTCTATGCATGCCGTCTGAAACCCTCTACTCATTTTTACATTCAGTGAGAAGAATACTTGTGTACATGGAGGTGTATCATTGTTATCCTTGCTGGTCTTGCTCGTGTGAATTTCACTGCAGCTGTAATGGTTAAACTCATTAGGTTCTACTTTGAATATTTGTCTTTCTAGGTGGTCAGTCAGGCCAGAAGAAGAAACGCAAGAGCGGGGACCTTGGTGATTTGCCTGTGCCTTTGATGAAAAGGAAGAGAGTGTCATTTGGTGGGCAGTTGAGTCCCGAGCTGTTTGACAAGCGGCTTCCTCCAAACTCTCCCCTGCGCAAAGGGGCCACACCAGGCAGGCGCAGCCTGTCTGTATTGAAAAAACATCCTGTCTTAAGAAGAGCTTCCGTTATTGGTTTGATCCAGGTGAGTTCTTATTGCTGGATTTTGTGTGTTTTTTTCCCTACTAAATTTAGCCACTTGAATCATTCATTCACTGTCAAACCTCTGAACATCACAGGAGCTGCCTTCTGAACAGTCAAGTTCAGAAAGTCCAAAGGCTTCAAGCCCAAGGATGAGAGGTTCTTCCAAAGCTGGGTCTAAAAGTAGGACCCCTTCTCCTAAGAAAACGCCTGCTGCAAAGAGTAAAACCCCATCTCCAGGAAAGATAAAATCCCCCAAGGTGAAACCTGGTACATCATCCATGGAAAAAGAGCCCAAGAAATCTTCAGGCCGGAAGTCTTCTCCTAAAACTGTCAATCAGTCGCCAAGTAGACGCAGGTCCTCCTTGAAAGAGAGCCCTCTGATGTCAAAAGGCTTGAAGTCCCCTGCCTCTCAGCCCCAGACTCCTGTTTCACTCTTTGATAAGACTGCTACTCCACATAGGAGAGAATCATCTTCTGCTGATTCAAAATCTTCACCCAAAACGACGTCTCCTGGAGGAGAATCTCTGTCTGCTGAAATGCCCATAAATGATTCCCTGGCAAGCCAAACGCCCATTGTACGAGGCAGGTTTTCAATATCACGAATTGAAACTCCTTCACCGGTAACTGATCAGGATACAGCTGCTTCAGACGGTTCTGTTTCCGTAACTCCATCTGTTCTGCTGCGGAGAGTGAGCCTCAAGTCTGCAAAGGCAACCCCCAAAAGTGCGAGGAGAAGGAGGAGTGCCCTTGAATTGATTCGTTTAAGGCGAAGTGGAGCTTCTCAGGCCAATTTGAAAGGTTTGTAAGGTATTTTATACTATGATGGCTAGTTGTCATGGTATGTTAAGTATCTCGTGTTAATTATGATAATGTGTTTCTTATGCAGTAGTGAGTTCCTGGGCTGATATTGTTAAATTTGGCACCACCAAAGCCCAGACTGAAATCACAGCCAAGAAACAAAGAGGAAAAGCTATCAGAACTGTGAAACGAAAGCCAAAGGTAAAAGTTCTGAAGTTTGCATTTGGAAGTTTTATTTCTAAATATTAGTAGCCAAAAATGGGTGCCTTGATTTTGATGTCTGCTTTTCTTGAGAGTTCTTCTTTGTCCCCAGCCCCCCAAGACTCCCATTCAGAAACTCAAAGGACATTTCAGTACAGGCCATGCTGAATCGCCAGCTACGATTGTTGTTGGGAAAGCCCATGCCAAGGCCGTATTGCCTACAGGTTGTGCACCAAAGTTTGTCCGCAACACTGCGTTAACGAAGGAAAGCTTGAATATGAATGAAGATTTAACAGGTGTGTTTTTTTCCCCCTTTGGGGGACATCTTGCGCTTTAGTAGATATTACATTTGGGTAATTTTGCATTACTTGAAGTGTCTTGGTGATTTGTGAAAGTTATTTGATTCCCCTTTACAGGTATTGCAGAGATATTCAGTACCCCTGTGAATACAAGACGGAAGAGGGCCAATAGTGGCAAACCCCATAGTCCAAGAACTCCACAGGATGTGCCTTTGGCTGAAGCCTCTGTAATAAACACCCCTGAGGAAACAGGTAGGTCATTAGAATTTATATTTAGTCTGTAATGTCTAGTATAGTTCTGATTGAAAAATGTTATGTGGTTAATTAAGCAACCTGAAGTTTTCATCAGAATTTGTCCCTGCTGAGAAAATGGCCATGGCTTATGGGAAAGGCTTACATTTTATCTATAGTTCTTCAGAATATGTAAAGTCATTCAGTAATGCGTGTTTATTTATTGATGCTGTGGAACTGTGTTTTATGTTTGCAGGAGAAATGGTAGTCTCACCATTAAGTGTTGCCAACACTGTAAAGCAAGGATGTTACAGCAGTGAAGCTGTTGTCAGGCTTCTCACAGATGATCAGGAGTGCAGCTTTACATGCGGTGATTTTGTACAGCAGAAGACAACTTCAGATGTGATTTCTTCTGAAAATGGTGAACAGCAGGATCTTGTCCTGGAGAGGATGGGGGTAACCCCAGGAAAAAAGCCTGAACCAGAGACGCCTCTAACGGGAGTTAAGAGACTTATGAAGACTCCAAAACAAAATGTCATGCAGAAGGAAGATCTCACAGGCATTAAAAGGCTACTGAAAACACCCAAGCAACCAAAAGTATCTGAGGAAGTGAGTTTAATTGGTGTAAAGGAGTTGCTGAAAACCCCTAAGGTCAAGGGTCAACCGATAGACATGGTAGGAGTTCAGAGAATGATGAAAACTCCAAAGGTGGAAGCTGTGCCCCGGGTTTTTACTACCGGTGTCAAGCGACTGATGCGAACTCCAAAGCGGAAGAACAAGCCTGTTGAAGACATGGTCGGATTGAAACGGTTGATGAGGACTCCAAAGCAGAAGAATATACCAGTTGAGGATTCGTTTGGGGTAAAGCAGCTGTTGCAGACTCCCAAACAAAAGAATGAACCTGTCGAAGACATGGTTGGATTGAAGAGAATGATGCGGACTCCCAAGCAGAAGAATGAACCTGTCGAAGACATGGTTGGATTGAAGCGACTGATGAGGACTCCCAAACAAAAAGGGAAGCCAGTTGAAAACAAATTTGGAATTGCCAAACTCATGAAGTCACCCAGGCTAAGAGGAACCATTGCAGTCGAAGATTATACTGGATTGCAGGAGCTTATGCAAGAACCAGAAGTAGCAGTTGCCAGGAGCATTAGCAAGCTTGATGTCTCTGAACATGTAAAGGTAATTTTATTGCACTCCAAGTAATAAATCAACAAGTTCCAAATTCAGTGTTGTATGTTCAGTGCACTGTTGATAGCACCATGATTCTACATTTTAAGTTAATGACTGTCTCAGTATTAAAACTGCTTTTCTTTCCTCCCCTTCAAAGGTTTGCGCCAGTCCATGCACTTCAATGAATGGGGAAATTACTTCTGCTGGTGAGTATACAATACGTCAGTTCATCTTGTGTTTAAATATGAGCTGATGTGGGTCAGCTTTATAGCTAATGTAGACTAAACTAGGGCTGGGCATTTTTTTTTTGTTAATTGGTTCTTCCGACAAGTAACCTGGTGTCTATCAGACAGTGAGTAACTTATTGGGAGAGTAGGTTTAGGCTACACTCAAAGGACTGAAGGATTTAAGATTTGGCTTCCAGTTTACTGTTCTTGGTAGCGTTTCTGACAATGTTTGAAAGGGGGGGGGGGGGTGGAACACAGCTAATAGTGCAATGCCTCACAAGCATTGCTTGTTGCAGTAATATTTGGGAAAAGTTGTAAGTTTGAAGCTGTCACTTTACCAACTCCAGTCAGTGCCCAGAATGTCAGCTGTTTAAGTAGAACTTCCTGGTGGAAATTTTCAGTTTTCCAACTTGGTCGAACAAGAGTTAATTCCTTTGTAAGATGACAACTTTAATACCCAAGCTACACATTCCTTCTTTGTAGTCCCTTTCATTTCTGCATGGGAGCAGTCTACACAGGATATAGCCAAAAGTATACTGCAATAAAGCAAAGCAAAAAATAACTACTGACTATTTCAGTCCAGGATGTCGAGACTCTGCCATCATAAAAATTGACACAATCAAGCAAGATTCTAGAGTTTGAAATTAGAGATTCACTAATCTGATATTCGGAGCGATATAGGCGCCAATCGTGACCTATTTGACTGATCGGGTATCCGCTGTGTGTGACCGATCCATGTCTTGTACATACTCAGTTTTTGGCAATCTATAAAAAAAATAGCTCCCATTTCATATTAAATCAATCGCACAACGACTCATTTTACATGTTTTTTTTGCGGCATCCAAATAACTGCCAACACTGCCCCTCAGTCTTTTTTGCTACTCTGTGTACAGTGACTTCTGCCTGCTGTGATGTCATGCGCATACCCTTCACAGTACAAGGAGCGTAAGAAAAGATGTGACGATCTGGGGATATTTAACGCTTTAAACAGAAACTAGTAGCACAGTGATTCGCAATCTTTGTGTAAAAGTTTTGAGAGGTGAGAATAGCGTTTAATGGACAGTCCCAGTTAACAAAGCACATGCAACTGTGAGACTAAAGAAATGGATGATTTGAGAGTCGCTAACCTGGACTGTCTTGCAAACCCGCTCAGCTTGTGATACAAGAGGGGCTGCCATCGCAACAGTGTAACAGCTGATGCCAATAGGGGAAAACTCAAGTCTAAGCGTTCGCTGTTTGTATACTTGCTTTGAAGATATTCATATTGAACCGCAAATGCCTCAAAAACAAAACAAGATGAACAAACAAGGTGGAACAGTACGTTATGTATGTTTGTAGTAGCCCAGTATTTTGTCATTTTTTCCATCTGTATTAACTAGCTTAATATAATGTATAACCGCTCTTGTATCTGTATCGGAATCGGATCGTAACTGAAAATATGTGGATCAGCCCATCCCTACTTCAAATAACTGGTGCACATCTATGGATGTTAATCATTAACTGACTTCAACCACAAGACAGTATTTCCTTGATGACTAGATTGAGTTCTTGTAAAAGCCCTATATGAATAAAATGTATTAAAGTAGCATATTTATCAGACACCTTACAGAGAGAGTACACAGAACAGATTACACCTTATGCATACGGATGGTTGAATGCCTGGGCAAAAAGACAAGTTTGACAATTTATGCACATTATTTACAAGCTGCATCACAAACTAATAAGCTGTTGCAAATGTTTGGTTGTAACAATCTCAAATTCCATAAATCCTTTAGGGGTTGCACTTTTGATGAACTAGGCTTTTAGTTTTAAATGGGTCTGCTGTGCAGACTTTTTTTTTGTCGTCTAAGCATAATTTTGGTTTGGATTATTAATTTACAATACATTAAAATTACTATATCTTCAAACATATTGCCCAGCCCTATTTTAAACTATTACAAGCCATGCCTGGCACAGCTTAATAGATTTGTGTTAATTCAGAATGAGTACATGATTTCAGATTTTATGATTTATTAGTGAGTGCTGTAATGTCTTATTTCCAGAAGCAAAGGTGCCCTTTGAGGAACCTTTGGAATTGCCTGAAAGCCAAAGCAACACATCTAAAAAAGCTGTTGGAGGACGTAAAAAAACTGATGTTCCAGCCGAAGATGAATCTGCTGACTGGAAACGTGATCGGGCAGGAGGAGCTGCTGAGCCTAGTGTTTCTGAGGTCAAGTCAAAAAGAGGCAGGCCGACCCGGCGAGGCCTGCCGTCAACTCTGGGGGAAGAGGTTCTTGCACCTGCTGTTGCAACTCCAGTTAAAACCACTCGAGGAAGAAGAGCAAAACCTGTGCCAGGAGCTGCAGAGGACAAGCCGGATGAAAATCTGAGTAGAGGCAAAGCTGGGAAGCCGATAGAGAGCGATGAAACGATGCATGCAGAGCAGGAAATTACAGAGCAGGGAGCGCAAGCTGAGCCTTCTGCTGAAGCCAGACAGGGCGGTAAGGCTGCAGCGGTTCCTAAAAACGCTCCTACGCCCGTCAGGAAAGCTGGCAGGGGGAGAACAGCAAAGCGGACGGCTGACGGGAACGTCGATACGAAGGCCGCCGTCGAGACGCAAAGCGTTGAAATGGAGCTCCCGAGCCCTCCCAAGGTGCCAGATGATCGTGGCCGGGAGCTCGCGCCTTCACCCCAAGTGACAAAACCGAAAAGAGGAAAGAAGACTAGATCTGATGAAGATAATACTGCCTCAGACAGTTTGAAAAAGTGTGTATCAGAAAATGAGACCAATTTGGTTACTGTAGCTGATGAGCCAGCCAGTCCCATCATGAAGCCTCACCGCGGGAGGAGGCCAAAGACCCTTGTGAAGGAGGTAGAGCCGCCATCACCTGCTGCGTTGCCAGCTAGAAGGACGCGCCGAGGCGGACCCTCTGACGCCGCTGCAGTGACTGCTTCTCCTGTCCGCTCATTGAAACCTGGTCGTGGAAAGAAAGTGCTGGATACTCAGGAAGAGCCTCGGGAAGAGAAGCTCGCTCAACCAGACACATCCTCCACTAAAGTTGGAATAAAGTCCACCAGGAACACCAGAGGGTCACGTAAGAATAATCCGACTGCAGACGCTGGAACTGCCAGCGTTTGCGTTGATGCTCCTGAACCTTCCAAGGTGGATTCCATGGTTCCGCCAGATGAATCCCCAGAGCTGGATAACCTTGTCATTGAAAATAAAAAGAACACAACCAGAAGAGGAAAAGCTGCCCCTCAAGATTCTGAAGCCAACAAAGCTGATAAAAAATCAGCAGTGGAACAAACAGTTGCCATCAAAGCAGCGGCGAAAAGGGTTGTTTCAAAGAAAACAGCAAAGTGGGATTTGGAGATACCTGACAGCCAAGATGTAACAGAGTTACCAGGCTCTAAGAAAAGGTCCGGTGTAGCGGGCAGAGAAATTGTGGACATGTCAGCTGAAAAAACTACTGAACCGTCAACAAAGCCCCGTCGAGGAAGAGGGGCGAAAAAGCCAAGCTCAGAGTGTTCAGAGCCTGCTGTATCTGAGCAGCGCAGTGCTACACAGTCAGAGTCAACTGCACCTCCATTGAAAAGCTCAAAAGTTAATGAGCCTGCCGCTAAGGATATTATTGCAGCGAAAAGAGGCACAAAGCGGACGATTGCACGCGACGAGTCAGAGGCCTCCACGACATCTCCAAGTAGACTTTCGACCACGAAAAGGGCGAGAGGCAAGGCTGCTCGCGTAGAAGAGAACAAACCCGCGGCCAGTCCAGCTGTGGGACAGAGAGGCCCTCTGAAGAAGGTGGTGAAGACTCAAGAAAAGCTAGAAGGATCTCAGAAGGTAGAGACCCCAAAGCCTGTCGGAAGGAGCAGGAAACGGGTGGTGCAGCACATGGAATTGGAGCCTGTATCTCAGGTCAAACAACCGGGCAGAGGAAATGCCAGGATAACAGAACCAAGTGGTGAGTTGTTTATGGGGTGTTCCATCCATCCATTCATTTACATACCCACTTACCCCTATGCAGGGTCGTAGAGGTCCACGTAATATCCCAGAATCTTATGGGCACAAGACAAGGGATAACCCAGGGTACCAACCCATTGCAGTCTTACATGGTAAATACTTCTGTTTAGTTTGTTTGCTGGATTAGTAATTCTCTCAGCAGTCTTGGTGGATCTTTTAAAGGCATGCAGTCCTATCTATAAATGGGATCACATTAAGGTCTAGGCAACACCAAATGGGCCGATAAGGTAATTAAACCCAACGGGAGTGTTTATTGTGATTGCGGGCCTCCTTTTTGGCAGATGGTGGCAAAGCGAAAAGTGCAGCCCATGGAAAGAGAAAGTCTCCAACCAAGCCTGGGGCCCCGAGTGTCACAGAAGCCCGACCAGTGAGAAGCACAAGGCGAAAGTGACCTTTTTGATCTGAGGTTCTGCTTTTCGTTTAATATATTTTAGTCTTACATGTAAAGCGTCCTTTGGCTGTGACTGCTTTCATTGCTGTGCTTTCAGATGCTTTTTATCTTTTCGCTTTTGTATATATGTATTGGTAGGTTTTTACTTTAAGAGCAGCATTACATAGAACTTTTTTTTTGTGTAATTGCCAGCTGCCAATAAGTTACTCGCAAATGGGAAAAATTTAAGGGATTATTAAAAAAAAAAAAGGCTAATTCTTTTTTATATGCAAAAAGCACTGGGTATTCGATGTATATTTTTGTGAAAATGTCTATTGCTTTTTTTCTTTTTAATCCTGCCTACTAAGAAAATTCTCAGTCCAGGAAAGTTCAATGTTTAATACCATTCTAAACAAAGATGAAAACCTTTTCCTCTGACATTGATAAGATTCACAATTTTCTAATTAGACCATGGTTAAACTTTGGCATTCATTTTTCTTCCTAGTGACTTTTCTGATTTTTTTTTTTTTTTTTTTTAAATGTAATTTCACAGTAGATATTAAAAAATTAAGAACTGCAGGAGACTGACACAAAAATGAGAATTCATTTCAAGCAAAGCCCTATAGACTAAATTCACCCTAATAGAATTGTGCATTGGGGCTTTGAATCGTGATACTTGGTCACACGGGGAAGACTTGTCAAAACCAGTATTGTTAATCTGTAGTTGCATGCACACTACCAAACCAATCAGTAAAGTCACTTAAAGGGAATATGAATATTATCAAAGAGTGCTAAATTGGCACGTAATTAAAGCTTATTTTTTTGCATTTTAAAAATCAGGATTTTTCCATTGGAACCTTTCCTCATTTTAATATTCATAGCCACAATTTACGTTAACCCCCCCACCCAACTGCATTTTGCCTATTTTTTCCAAGTAGTTTTTAGTTGCTATGTAGTTTAATTCAATTTTTAAATGCAGCAAGTTTTTGCAGATTAGAAATTTCAGCTTGATAGGTTTTTATATGTATATTTCATAGACTTGTCTAATTCATACTCAGGTTTTTTTTATAAACAGACAGTAAATGTTCCAGGAAATCGCAGACTTATTTTTCCACTGATGCTAAAATAAAACTGTTTAAAAAAAAACAAAAAAAAAAAACGACTCGTCTGTATTAATGCTTTACCGTATTAATGCTTTACCGTATTACCTGACTTTGCATATACAATATTAAGACTTTCCATGCAAAACAAAAAGTCTGTAAAGTTTAAGCAGGGACATGAATGGCTCGAAGTGGAGTTTGGGCTTTTTCAGATTGGTTTACCGTCAAACGGGAATGAAGCGTAACAGCCTTCACTTGTGCTGTGTTTCGATAAATGTATGTTTGACAGTTCAGGGCAAAGACTAAAATTAAAATCTATTTTCTTTTATTCTGGAGCCATTTTATAAATGTCCTGTAATCATGTGGGGTTCGTGGCTCGAATGTGGTTCCTCGTAATCTGTAACGTTGCAAATTTTAATCTAACCTTAGTTTCTCCTTTTGAGACCCCTCGTGTATCTTCACTTTGTTTACCTCAAATTAAACTTCAGCTGATTGTTTACCAGCCTCAGAGTCCCAGTGCATTTTGATAGTGCTTCTTTATTTATTTATTTAAATAATTGCAGGGCTGGGATTCGCATACACGTGGCCCTCATCTGCATGAAAATTATACAATTAACTTTTGATTAACCGGCTCGTTCAGGTCCCCTCTCACCCCTCCTGCACAGAAATGCGCTGAACTGCCTGCATTTTAATAAATACCTTTTATATTGGGAGCAGACTTTTCATCAAAGTCCTCGTCCTCGCCGAACGACGCCCCCCTGCTAAATCGTCACGGGCCAAACAATGGCGGAGGCTGAAAGTCATCTTTAAATATATCACGGTCGATGAAAGGGTGCAGATTGTTCTTTATCGAAACAAAAAGAAATCAAAGCTCACTCTGTGGCCAGATGGTACCTTGTAGGTGTCTTGGGTCTCTCGGAGGGCTTCTGAATGCGCGCGATGCGTTTGGGGCAGGGATGGCCCGCTCGCTGGTGTGTCCCGTCACGTCGAGGCCTTATCTGGAGGTCTGAGAGCAATTATCAGGAACAATACACCTCCAATGACTTTTTTTTTTTGTTTGTTTTTTTTATTTTGTTTATGCATCCCGACACCAGAAAGGAGAGATAATGGCATTAGGAAAAAGAAAATTCTCCATAGGCCTCGTCTGGGGGCTGGAGCCCTCGATTGAATTTGCCATGGCACGCTAGACAGTAGAAAGATGTTATGCTTCTGTTGGACTGTGTTAAACGGATCTCAGCATGTTCTCTCTGAGAAGATAATGTCCTTTGTGGATATTAACAATGTCATCAGCATTAAACTTGCTATAGGGGGGAAAAAATGTTTTACATAACCTCTGTTAATTGGGTACAGTAGCTGCTAAGTATCTCATCTGTAAGCATGTGTTCATAGAAAGGTCACCAGCACCTTGGTATTTTGTCACGTTTAATTTTAGTTTAAATTCTGTAGTATTTCAGGTGTATAAGGAAACTGCTTTCAGTTTTTAAATTTGTGTTATATTTCTGCTCCGGAACAACAGCCCTGCAGCCTGAGAAAAGTTGTTCATATGGCTCATAACAAAATCTGTGCAATAGAGGTGTAGTGAAATATTTACTGTTGTTTTTATATGCTGGAGAAAAAAAAAAAACTTAATGAAAATCATATTTCACAAGCGATCGTAATCGGCGTCCAGGTAGTTCCTTTTTCTTTATGGGCAACGATATAAAAATGTAGAATTTTTTTTTCATAAATTGAGCACAAAGGCGTCCTTATTAATTTCTTAATGCGGGAGGTTTTTATTTTGGAAGAATAAAGGGTACGGGGACATGCAGGGTAAAACAAGTGAGAATTGTCAGTTCTGAAGACGTGGCACGATCCGTTGGGTAAAGTATAGAAAGCAGCTGGCAAGCGATCGGGGGGGCGGGCAGAAACAGGGCCGAAGAACCGGCAGAATGAAGATAAAAAGATGTGGCCGCCTTTTTTTTTTTTTTTCTTCTTCATAGCTGATCGCTGGCAACAAGAAATAAGCCAGTGAAGAAGAGGAATATCTGATGGGTCATCTGTTGTATAATGAAAGAAGTCAAGATGGAAGTCAAGGTGATTCAAATTCTCTGGGGGGGGGCGCTCTTCGAGCCTCTCAAAAAATAGGCCCGGGACTGATCTATAGTTTATAAACTGACCAAAATAATTAGCATTCAAATTAGATTTGAGGACTTGGCTTGACAGTGAACGAGAAGGCAGCCAGACTGTAGGGGCAGGCTGACAATCTCGTGAATAGAAATGTGTCTGTGGCAGGATTAAAGGGATTTTTATTTTTTTATTTTTTTTTAACCCCCGAAGAAAGTTCTGTGTTCATTATGATTAACGTTGAACTTGTGATAATATTCAGTCGAGTCAAATAGTGCATATCATGTTTTCGCTCCAATAGTTTGTAACAAGCTTTTAGTCGTGAATTTTAAACGTGTAGCACTGTTGCTGGGGTGGCGGAAGCACCGTGTCCCAGCTGCGTTTGATCACTTTCTCACTGTCCGTCTTCACGATTTCTCTAACGCAAGAAGGGGTATTAGACAAATAAAAGGATGACTCGGTATCAATATCTCTAACGTGACGTTATGTCTTCCCTGACCGGTGAATGTGAGAGTTGTGGTTTTCGGGCTGAAATCCAAGGGCCCGCTAAGAGGGAATTGTTCAAACACAAGAGGCAGAGGTCTGGGAGGGAGATAGGGAGGGATTTAGCGACTCGAGCTGAAGGATGCTACCAGAGGGGAGGGTTGGGGAAGGGGGGAGGTCGACAAGATTAGCAGCGCGGGCCTGGAAGGCTCCGGAAGCCCTCGTCAAGTTTATCTCCCTCCGCATGGCAGGTTGCAACAAAGAGTAACAACATTAATGCTGGGGGCCATAAAGCAGGACCTGTGGAGCTTCAGACTGAGTGTTACCATCTCTGCAACCCCCCCCTCCCCCAACACACACTGTCACATACAAGGGGTACATGCTGTCAGTACCGACAGGCCTATGGGGAGAATGCAGGGCAAGGGATGGGGTTTGGAAGGGTGGGGGGGAGGGGGTAACTAACTTTGATGTAAGCTTGTAATCGCAGCGATACAGGCCTGACAGTGGAGTTTGACAAACGGCGAACAAAGCTTGTCAGTCATCGGCTAAACAAACAAAATAAAGTGTCTTATGTCACTGAATTGGAACTTCAAAGGGAATATGTTAAAAGTTGAGTCTGACGTCGCCAAGGAATAAAATAATCATCCCACTGTTCAGCGGCTGTGATTTGTCTTAAGCTGAAATATAGCTTTTGAATATAGATTTTTTTTCTGAGATTAATTTTGCAAGGATTTCATAATGAAGCTGTATCTTTCCTAGGTCGGATTATGCATTTGATTTTTATTTAAAATGTATTTTGAATGACCTCCTCTGTATTGTAGTAGTTCATGTTCACTTGATCCTAAATAGACCGAGGCCCTTTTATCTCAGGTGTAAAAATAGTCTGTGTGCCACATGTTTTATATTTCCAGTGTTGCAATTTTGCAGTTTGTGAAATTACTATTGACTGCAATTGCATAATAGCATTTTGCAGTATATCATGGAACCAAGGCTTCTGTGAGCATGTAGGTTACACAGGGAGTTAAAGACTTTGCCTTGGTTTATTTTGGCAAGATGACGTTTGTTCTTCAACTGTGTCACAACGGGATCAGAACATACAGCTTCATATCCTTTTGTTGCCAAGGATCTGGACCATGGACCCATTGCTGCACGTTTGATGTACTTGACGAAGGTTTCGCGCTTCATTCGGGCGATGGGTAACGGATGTGAAATGCTTTAATAGACTTATGTAGGATACTACTAAGTCCCCCTGTTTGAGAAATGGGATCAGAAATCTAGTCACAGCCTAACAGAATTTTTGTATCTTGTATGCCCTGTTAATTATTCCCTCTTCTGTATTAAACTCTGCATCAAAACTGGTCACGCTGTGCATGCTAATGAAGGAGAAAAAAATTATCATTGTTAGCGAACATTTACATGAAGTTATTTGGCCAGTGCTCTTATCCAGAATAACGAACACATTTGTATTATGTCAGCAGGGTTGTTTTTTACATCATGGTAATTACAAATTGCTTATTTTTCCATTATACCTGTTTATGCAAATCTATATATACTGAAGTTCGAGTTCACGTAATATTGCGGTTCGGGTTAACATTGTAATGAATTTCTTTATAAACATTTTGTTTGCGGGTACCAAAGAGGGTAGGCCCCTGGGACTTAAACCTGTCACCTTCTGGTCACAAATCCGGTCCCATCAGTATCACGAGGCTTTTATTCGTAACATAAGCGAGTATTTTAGAAAACATTAGAAACGATATTCTTTTAAAGCTGGCTCGTTTGGAGAGCCCCCCACGCAGCTTTCATATTTAATTAGGGAGTAACTTTTGAAGTCAGGACAGTCACTCGGAGTTTGACAAATAGTGATTATTTCCGTGTCTGACAGTCAGCTGACAGAAGTGTTACCCCAAGTGTGTCCACTGCATGAAATATACAAAACGATAATGACATGCTATGGCATGAAATAATTCACTCGCCATATGTCTGGGAAAGGAGAAGCGGCGAAGCGCTATTGCATTAAGCGGCATGGGAGGGTGTGCAAGCGGGTCCCGCCAGCTGGGGGACGAAGCGGGACGCCCTTCCGCCGTGGTCGCCAAAGAGTGGAGGGATGAGTAGGAGTTCAGCTTTCCCCCTGAGCTTTAAAGGCATCGATGAATAGATGGAAGGAAATATGGTATTGTGAGACAAGGCATGTCTGAAGGAGAGTGCTGGCTCACTGCACACGCTACAGGAAACCAGCAGTTATGCTGCATTCTGCGTATATTTTATCTATATATTTTTCGCTAGGCAGGCTACACAATATTATCGTGTATTTATAAATGTATAGGAGTCCATCATCTTATACATAGGTAGGTACACATTTTGAGATTTCTGAATTCTGACTGGATTTGTCCCGTAGAAAAATCTAATAATTCCTTCTTAGATGAGAATTATTTTTCTAGATGTTTATCTGATCGTGTACAAGGCTTTCTGCAAAACCAGCAAGATGCTAATAACGTACGTCTCTCCCCCCTCCGTTGTATGTCTTTGGTAATTGCCTTTTTTTGACAACTTTGGAAACTTTCTGACTTATGTGAGGGGCAGTCAAGCGTTCACATCTTTCCCGCGTCAAACTAACCGGCAGTGAAACTATTACTTCTTATCACCCCCGCACTGAGATGTCGCCACTTTAAACATAGGCCCACCTTCTGTATTTATTTGAAGGCCCCAAAATGTTTACCGAGAAGCACTGCAAGGGTAAAGAAAATAAATGAAATCAGCATATTACCAGAGAATACCTAATGCTTATGCGCCACTGTTGAACTCGACTGAAATGAGCTTCTCCTTTCTGCGGTAAGGCTGGATCGCGTGGAAGTGAAACGGGCCACCAGGGACAGAGGCGGCAACACGGGGGGACGCCGACGATGCGGTGATGAAGATGCATTGTCCCGGGTGTTATTTGCACCCAGCATTAGCCTAAGCAAAGTCGCATGTAAGAGCGCGCAGAGAAATTGCACTAAGCGCCGTATGACGGATAGCGAACGCGGTGCCCCCGCCCGGGCCACGCCGGACCCTAAATGCCTTTCTGTTTTCAACCTTCTTAAGTAGCCAAATCTTTATTGAGTGTTGGGCCACTGGGACATTTTAGCCTTTGAGAAGGTTGTCCTAGTTACTATTGCTTTAGTGGATAAAACCCGCAAGGACGTTCCCCTAACTTGTTTGGACTCCAACTGTTGTGTGTTATTTGATTTGGTCCCCCACTAGGGAACAGGCTAATTTAAACACGACTGAAGTGGCTTTCAGTTCGGAATTTTTAACTTGACAAATGCAGGCAGGTGATCTTTAAACTATCCCCTTACCTTTGTAAATGCAGATGTTTTATATTTAACCCAATGTGCTTTTTCTTCTTCAGTAAATGTGACGAGTGGCTTTTTCTCCTGGACTCGCAGTGTCTGCTGCGTGCACAGCATCGTAAGATGCAAGATACTGCTGGCTATACAAGCCGCAATCTATGATCATGCCATGTTTATCACACAATTTGCATTGCAATTAATCTTGAACACAGCAGTTTTAACTGACCTTCTTAAAAAAAAATCATTATAATAATGTTTCAAATGCGCTATTCGACTCATAGGTACGCCGCTTTGGACATAAGTGTCTGCTAAATATGTAGGCCTATAAGTAATAGACCCAATAACAATAATATTACTAATAATAACAATAGTAGGTCTTACTAGTGTCGCATATAGGAATATAAACAACAGACGTAATATTCCAAGGAGATTTTAACTGTTGCTCTGTAAGTCAGTCTCCTTCCATAGTTTCTCTACAGCACAATTCGAAAATGGCAATTAAATATGAAACGCTGTCTGGCATATGTAAGGAATACCCAGTTTGTTATTTAATAATATAATCAAACAATACTATGGATGATACTATGGCAATACTATTTTTGTTTTTGACGGCTTGTCTGAGGCCTGTATTTGGTTACGTTTATGCTATGATAATTACAGTTGCACAACTGTATTGATGCGTAGCCATGGAGGGTGTCAGTAACGAAAGGGTATGTATAATAGTAAGATGTGTTTAAGCAGGAGGATCCTCACAGGAATTTTGAGTCTGGGGTTCTGAAGACCACATGGAAGGCAGGTGTGAGTATCGGATGCGAATACAAACTGAAGGTAAGCGGCCAGCGGTTATTGCAGTGGACAAAGTCGGCAACATGAAGTTACACTGAAACGGTGAAACTTTCCCAGGCGCGCCTGAGCCTACGGACCACACGGGGCCAGTATTATACAGAAGACGGCCATGGTAAGTTTCCGAGTTACCCCAACTACCCTGAGGGACGTTTTAAACCATTGAGTTTAGTTATGCCGGTGGAGTCACAAACTTACAGTTCGTTATAAATGTCTTCCCCACACCAGCACCTCCCCAAAATGTGCCTTTCTTCCCTCAATTGAATTTCTGAAATAATAAGAAATATGTTGTTCCACATGCATATAGCATATTTTGAACTATCATAGAGGTATACGAGTTCTTTTTAATTAATGCAATGTAGTTTCCCCCCCCAAAATACTAGCAGTTAAAAATATTAAGCAATTTAAAGAGTCTAATTAAAAGGATGCATATTTTTGGTCAGCAATTTTAATAGCTTCAAATTTGAATGACTTATATGTTATAATTACTGTTGTCCACTGGGTGGCACTCTTCAGCTTTAAAAAACATCCGTTCTCGGACGCGGACAAATCTTGTGCTCAGAGTGGCATACTTAGGTTTGTGCTTTAGCCTAAAAAACTGGAACGGCAAAAAAATCATTTATGGTACTGTGAGAATGAAATCGATATGCCCTAAATAAAGCATATAATCACATTAAAAATATAAATTTTCTAAACATGCCTTTGATCTCAGTATGTGGAAATCGTTATTCTTTGCAAGATATTATTGGTGTTTAACCATATTACTAATAACTGTATGCATCGATATTAGCCTAGACTTAATTTCCAGTTATATTTTATGTAATTTATGTGCAGTGACGTGTTTCTCTATCAAGACCATAATTTACTAAGTAGTCTTATGAAAGATAATTAATATTAATTACTTTTCAAAATTAGCTGGGCCTTCAGTGCTTATGCTGCATAAAGAAATTTCAACAAACATTTACATACATACATATATGCAACATAATGGAAGAATTGGAAGAATATTTATGTATGGTTTTATAGTGGTGTTGAATCACAAAGTAGCTATGTGCATTTTAGGCTGTACATGTAATAATTATGAAATCAAGTATATTGAGCAATATACCATGTTAAATATATAAAGTCATATATATATATATGTGTATATATATATATATATATATATATATATATATATATAATGTTAATAGGTATATACAATATAATTTTAAAGTGCATTAACTACAGGCATAGCCTGACTGTTGCCTGGTGTGTGTTTATAAAAATATGTTGACCCCCGAGTCGTGGGGTCACCCATCGGTATAGAGATTACAATGCATCGCGAGACCCGCGGAAGGCAGTAACACGTTCCAGACCCTCAAAAGAGGCCACGGGTCAAGTATCCACAGCTCCTCCACTCCGTTGACAGCGGTCTCGCGGAAACGGCGGTCAGGCCGGGAAAAAGCCCCAGACGCCGAGCCGAGCGAGCTTGCTTGCGTGCGCGTGCGCGCGTGCGCGCGTAATTACGCAATGAGCCCGGCATCGGCAACATAGATCAGCGTCCTTCGTAATCATGCACCCGCGCGGAACTCTCTCCTCATCAATATAAATATATGGTAATAACTTCAGAGTAGTTCAAAGTCATTCAGCATTCATGACGTAAAACATCTCAAGGAAATAACACGGTAATAATGAGCCAAACAGTAATTGATTTGTAACGAAGCTGAAACGCTGAAGCTACTCGCAGTCTTTTCAGTGTCTTATTGGCGGAGACCTTGCTATGCGGATACTGAATAAAATCCATCTCCCTGAGCTGTCGAGGGAAAGTGTTTTTTACATTAGTCTTGACAGTGTATGAAAACAGCGATCCTTTTGTACCGCTATGCAATTCAAATCGAAAGTAATCAAAATGCAATTCTGATAAGAGGTATAGACCTAATTTCTCTGGTGGCCCCCAGTGCTGTTTGCCCGCTCCGTTATTTTGAACTTGCTGAGTCTCCTGAAAGATTAAGATGCGTTTCCCTGTGATCAAAAAAAAAGAAAGAAAGAAAAAGTAGAAAAATGCAGAAAGAACAAGTCAACATAAAATATAAATGAAGGCACTCCGATTCGGATGATGCTCTTTGTTAAGAACAGGCACGGGTGTTAAGATGTGATTTGCTGAAGGAGTGACTTTTTTTTTGGTGAATTTGATTGTGGATCCGCTCTTGTAAAATGAGCATTTATTCGAGTTCAGCAGAAGTTATGGGATATTGGTGTACAAGCACTTGGTCCTACATTTGGTGTTGGCTTAGTATTCTGAGCTGTAACCGTGCAGAATCACAATGATAAGTTTGGGGGGGGGTGTGTATGCAGGGGCACAGTAAGGGCATGGATACCCTGGCAAATTCATGGGGCCCGGCACTTCACAGGGGCCCTTGAATATGTACGGGGTTGTACAAAGGAGGTAGTGGGAGGGCAAGGGGGGGGGGTCCAAAGTGACATTTTGTCAGGGCGGCTGGAATTTCTAACTGTGCCCCTGCATGTTTACATGGAGTTTTGACATCTTTAACACCCATTTCATGAAATCCAAGCTTATGTGGTTCTCCGTGATTTGTAATCCCGCATTTCATTCCACCCACCTTGATAAGAACATCGCCCCCTGTTGTCTGGAGGATCATAGCATGACCTGAGCTCCGTTCGATTTATTTCCACCCAGTTTTACTCCCCACCCCCCAGGGGCCGACATCTGGTCTCTGAGGCCCCCTCCTTCAGTTTGACTCATCTTTTGTTGTGTGATCCCACAGCGACAGATCTGGTTCGACTTCCCCAGGCCTCCCGCACCTGAGGTCCGTTCCCTGGACTCACACGCACACATGCGGGGTGAGATCTGCTTCTCACATATATCCGACCAACGTGGATCCATTTCATTATGTACTATTACCATATTACCACATTATTATTCATCTTGGAGGTAAGACTAAGACTCGAGGGTCTCTTGGCAAGGATCCAGTTTGGGAAGAAGAGAGACGATACTCATATGAAAACTCAGACATGACAAGGGCAATGGTTAGTTTTCCAAAAGGTATTGAAATAAACAAAGGTATTTAATTCTGTTTTATTTCACCATATTAAAATTATGTTCTAAAGTGGCAAGGGATTTACCAGCTACATATCATCCAGACATAAATTAGCCCTGCTCCATTTAAACGGCACGGAGGCCCAGTGTGGATTAAGCACACGCAGGGTTGGTTCTGGAATGAGTCGGGACGGTCGGAAAACGTAGACGAGGAATTAAAATCTGTCAGGATGAATTAGTGGGGCGATCTAAGTCATCGTCAGGCTTTTGCCGTTAAAAATGTTTCAGGAAACCCGGCCGGGCACCTTGCTCACGAAACCTTACAGACCCGCGCCCCCTCCGGCACGACGCACGCAGCCACATCCTGTGATGTCAGGGAGTCGGCGCTGAGATAATCAAGCATATCGGTGGGGGCAGAAAAATAAATCAGAATGGGCACCTTTGTGTGTTGTGGGGCGTGCGGGCCGTTCAGCAGCGGTGCTGGCTGGCGGCCCGGTTTCAGAGTTGGACTCTGACGGCAGGAGACAGGCCGTCGTTGTTTTGCGTCGCCACTTCCCGTCACGTTAATTAGAGGGGCCGTGTTAGCGGGGGCCTCGACTTAGTGGGGGACGCCTTCCTCGGCGGGGGCGGGGTGGGGGAGTCCTGGGTGGGATCATCAGAGCCCGGCGTGCTGAGCTGAGCTCACACCTCGACCCGTCCCCCTGCCTCTCACCCCTGACGTTGGGCACTTTCCCTTTTTTTGCTTTTTTGATCAGGGCTGCCTCCTGGGCGGTCAAAGCAAGCAGCGGGCGGGGCTGGGCCGGCGGGGCAGCTGCGGGGGGCTGGGGGGGTGGTATGGCTGGGCAGGGGGGCCTCATGCCCATCCTGTTCCTGCCCCCCGTCTCTTGTGTGACTTCAAGGCAGGATGCTACTGATTTACCCGTTTAATTAGGAGCGGGGAACGGTGATATTCGGTCGGGAAAACTGTACGAAAACAAAAAAAGGTCTTCGTGGTTGGTCGTGGGGGGCGGCAGAAGGGACAGGGGCGTGTGCACGTGGGGGGGAAATTATTCAGCGCAAATGAGACAAAACAAACGGGATTATTGGAAGTATGTGTGATGAAATGTTATGTTTTGGAGTTAATTATCGCTGTCTTTTATGTCCTGACCAGCTGGGCGTTTTCAGGCGTTTCCCTATGAGTAAAACCCCCCCCCCTCCCCAGACTGTGCCTTTCATTTTCCGGGCCACCAGTAACTCGCATGTTCTTGTAGCTGGAGAAGAAAGAGAAGTTTAAGGAACTCTTCCGGAAGCGCTAATGACCCGTCGGCGTCGGCATGGCCGTGATCGCAGCCCGTTTTCCGCGCGGACACACGGGCCGAGGAGACGGCGGGGGTGCGAGCAGCCTTTGTACGCCTTGTTTGAAAGGCACGTTTAAAGTTTGGTTGTTTATTAATCTGCCAAGGCTCCTTACGGATTTAAATCCCGTCTCTTGTTTGTGTGGGATGCGTACCTGCCTTATGATTTAATGCCCATGGTATGAGGGTCAAAGAGCCTTGGCTGCTCAGATAAACCTACATTTTTTTTATTTGTTTGGGTTCTTAGGCCCAAATTTTGGTTCTTTAACTAATGATACTAACAGTAAACTTCCTCGTATCTTGCGTCGGGCCTGATGTTTTGCTTGAGAACCACAGCCTGTCTTCCCCGATCAGGGAAAAGTGTTTAACATGTGATCCACACTCTCCTTCCTGCTTCTTTGGTAAATCCAAGTCTGATAGGTGGACAGCCGGGTCACTGCTCGCGTTACACCCCCCTGCCAAATCGCATGAATCAATAAATAGAGTTAATATCTTTGCTCCAAACGCACGTTCAATCCTAACTCCTCATACGCAGAAGGTCCTTCAGACTCCGCAGCTCACGCGAGCCGCTCCCCGGATGTGACAGTTTGCCCGTTCGCACCCGGCACCCCGATGCGGGGCCTGCCGTTTAATCTGTGGATTAATGCAATATGATCTGAAAGGTGTGAAATACTCTTCAACATTCCCTCATAATGTGGGCTTATCCCATTCCCGAGTACAAGAGATTAAAAACAATTAGCGGGCTAATCCTGATCCTGTCGGGTTTTTGGGCCTGACAAGGGGTGGGGTGCCGGGGGGGGGGAGGTTGGTAGCAGCTGATTAGACGAGAATAAATCTCCGCTCGCAGGAGAGAGATGACCAGGTGTTGAGCCCAACCTGGTCAAGGACCTACACCACTCTACCCCACCCAAAACCTTTCGGGGACCCCCCCTGCCACACACACACACACACACTTGATCGGGTGGCACACCACTCTCCCCAAAAGCTCTGTCAGTGCTGTCAGTGCTGGGGGGCGGGTTGTTTTTTTTTTTTTTTTTTTTTTTTTTTTTTTTTTTTTGTGATGCGCCAGGGAAAAAAATTCCCCCCAGGGGGAGAAACCGGTAGTCACTTGGGGAGAAACCCCGGCTCGTTTTA
>JAABNY020000040.1:5302703-5319608 GCA_015164015.2 Brevimyrus niger | reverse complement strand
GCTTTCCCCGGCCGGGTGCAGGGGCCGGGCCGGGGGCCCGTTTGAGGGGGGGGGGCGTGCGCCAAAGGGGTTTGGCGGGGCCGTTCGCCCTTCAGGTGGGGCCGGGGGGGGGGGGTATTATTATTAACCAGGGGTCTGGTTATGAGCAGAGGAGTGGGGGGTGGGGGGTTGGTGAAACAAGATAAGTTGCCGTCTCCAGCGAATACCACATTCAGATCCAGGCACAACAAGGGGACTAGGGGGGCCAGTAATTTGGAAATAAAAAGTTTTTAATGAGAAATGTTTAGAAATAATAATCAGATATTCCACAGATGTTCTTGAGAAAAACAGGGGGTGGGGCAAGAAAGGCCCTAATTACAATGCACGGTGAGCCCAGTGAAATTTACAGGATGCTTCAGTCTGCCTGTCAGGAGGGCTGACAATTAAAACACCCGGCTTAAAACTTTGATGATGCAAAAACAAGGAGAGAGTGTCAGTGGGAGACACAAGTCTGCGTCCGCTGGAAAGAGTCACCGGCATGAAGGAAGTGCATTACAATTGCATTCTAAACGTGTCATGGCCTGTATATAACTGAACACTTTTTATGCCCTTAGGATTAATGTTTAATGTTGATTTATTTGAATCGAGGAATTCATCTCTTTAATTTAGAGCCTGGGATTTCAAGCAGGTGTCTTTTAACTATCCTGACTCTTTTCACCCCGCGTGTTCAACTTTGAAGTTAGTTTCTTAAGTTGTCCAAACAAGTTAAGTTGGATGCCAAGGGACAGGCACCGTTAGCGCCCAAATGGCGCGGTCCGAGAAGAGGCGGGATCTTACAGCCGCCGTGTCACCCTAATGAGGTTTCTGACTTAAAAAATTTACCCCGTCTGTCTGGCTTGCTAGCATTTGATTAAGTGGACTGTGATAGTTTGATAAATGTGAATTGTTAATATTTGTATTTATCATTTAGAGAGAATTTAATTAGAGAAAAACCCTCATGTCATCTTGTAAATGTGTCTTTTTTTTCCAATGGTTTTGATGTACATTATGTCAGATAATTGGATGACATAATGTAATTGCCATATAATTGCCACCTCGTAATTGTATAATGTAATGTAATTACAGAAAACACAGGGCCACATTAATTTTGATCTGTCATCTCTGTCCGGGCCAGCTGAGGGGCGGCTCCCCATGCCGGACGCTGCAGATAAATGGCAGGGAGGTGTCGGGTCGGAGGCGTGACGGTGATGGACGTGGGGAGCGGGCCTCGGACCAGCGCCAGCAGACAGGGGCGGACTTCTGCAGTGCATGACTGACTGGCTGACAGATGGGCCTCAGCCCTGACGTCGGCTCGGCTCGGCTCGCCCGAACCGGCCCTGCCAGGCTCCCCGTCAAGGCTCAGGCTGACTGAAACCCGGAGGATGGACGGCGGCGGGGGGGGGGAGTGCCAGAGCGGCCTGGTCCATTTGAGAAAGCAGCGATACTGACTAATGAAGAGAGCGGACATGGGGTGTTCATTACTACCTGGGTACATTTGCCAAGGACTGACTCACGACGATTTGCTTAATCTCAACTTGCTGGATGTCACGACTCGTCTTACTGGGGTGACATAACTATATAGTATATACAACCTGTCCCTGGCTTACAACCTATAGCACTTTGGCACATCCACGCATACGACTGAAATGTATTAAAAAAAAAAGAAAACACACACACATTTCAAACGGCCGCTCGATAGTCGTTAAAGAAATAAAAAAGTACAGAATTGTGTACAGAAGAGTGTACTGAAATGGTGTTTGGCGATGCGTGGTACCAGACGAGGACATGTGAAGGTGTTAAGGGGGAGGAACATGTGAGGAATCTTACCAACATGAAAGAACATGGAGCAGTGTGGGTTTGCAATGTAGGAGAGACTAAGACTTCTGGGTTCTTACACTATTTTGATTAGGTTAAAAACTTAAATACAACATGGTTTTCATATTTTTTAATTACAAAATTAATATGTGTTGCATATAGTAACTTTTTTGAAGAACCTATTCTTTCCCGTTAGAGGTCAACAGACTACTGTATATGCTAATTTCAACATACATATATTTCAATGTATGTCCACGTCTGTCAGAACGGAAACCCAGTCATAAGTTCGGGACGTTCTGTAGTATAAATCTGACCTTCTAGTTTTGACCGGACCGTGTAATTTCCATACCATTGAAATTTCGCTCTAACGTCAAACGTTTCACTTCAGCACATGTGCGATAAAAATCTGATTAGTAAGTAGATACCAGCGGCCTGCAAGTCAGGCAATTTGGGCTGGTGGCTGCGCTCGCCGGACCGGCGTCGGACAGCCGGGTAATGAGGCGTTCTTTCCATGCGTAATTATTTCGGCAGAGGAGTTTATGTTCCCGAATGGGAACAGGAAGAGAACAGGAACACCTGTGCGCCTACTCAGCATCCGTGGCCCCCTTTTTCCGCGCTGTAACCTTTGATGTTTTGTGACTGGAGGCTCGCCTGACGCTTGGCCTTGCCGGCAGTGACCTGCCGTCGCCGCTCCTGGCTTCCTGCACCCCCCACACCCTCCCATCCCTGACGTTTTCTCTTCCCCTTGGTCACGGGATCCGCCCGGTGAAAGGTCACATCAGAGGGACCCCTCAGGGGGTCAGGGATGCAGAGGCGGTTAGTCCCGGGGGCAGGTTGTTTATTATCATTCCCCCCCCCCCCCACCACCACCCTGGGCGCTAGGCTCTGCAAGTGACAAATAATTGTGGGGGGGAGAGAGCAGCCCACGGCCTTCACACTCCCCTGCCCAAATCCGCCTCCCTGCACCCTGTGCCGATGCCTCCGCCTCAGCAAACAAAACGGGCGGGGTTGGGGGGGGGGGGGGGGATGAATAATTAGCCCCAGCACCACCGAGTTCAAGCTAATACCCCAAACCAGGTATGACATCAAGCCTTCTCCTGGGACGCCCAAATGTCATGATAGAAGATGAGAGGTTCTCAGACGTTTCTTGTCAGGAGCAAACAAGAGAAAGGTTTTAACTCTTGTGCGAGTCAGCGGGTGTGTCCCAGAGGCTGCATTTCTGCTGGCTGTAGAATAGAAATCTTCTCCCCTTTCCCCTCGCTGCAGTCATGGCTGCCACCAGATCTCCCAGCCATCCCTCAGGGGCCCCGTGTTCTCCATCTGAAGCCTGAAGAAATCCTCCATTCAACCACCACCCCCCCATACCCCTTCCGCGGATCGTCATTCCTCCATCAAAAAGTACCATACGGTGGATGTCTATTTTGGAGAGTGCATGAGGGTGTTGCGGGAGGGGGGGGGGGTCGTACACATGCTCTGCTGTGGGGGATTTGTTCTATGATATGGAAATGCAGTTTCCCCCTCGTGCTGACCTGAGTGGTCCCCTCAGACTCCCGTGGAACCTGTCACCGGGAACCCGGTCTTCCAAGCAAAGACAAAATGCTTCATAAAAGACCAGAAGAAGGAGCCCATTTGTGTCTATTAGAGGGGAAACTTGCAGTGAGGCCGGTTGTGCAGGAGCAGGGACTGTCAGCACTGGGATTCCCCCCGGGCCGCTGGGAGTCTCCACCTGAGGCTGGATGTGATTATCATTTCCTCCACAAACCGCCACCACACCCCGTCAACCCCCCCCCCCTCCCCCCGCTGCCATCTCCCTTTTTCTTTCCAGCCCGTCTGATGTGAAGAACAATACCGCGGGTTGAGAGGGTTAATTTTACATGCTCTTGCATTTCCCCATCGAACGCTCAAATTAGTCTGGGACCAAACCGTCACGCTCACAAGTGGAAAGTTACCTACTCATGCCTGTTTTGAATTGTGTGCCATCCTGGACATGGAAGGAAACTGCAGCCCCCCCCCCCCTTGTCCCCACCAGTCATTTTTTTTTCTCTCTTCCTCATCCTATGGCTGTTTCCAGCTTCTTGTTTTAGCAGAAAATTCAGACTATGCACACCACCATCAGGCCTAGATATATGGCACGTTTGGCAGTATGTGACGTTTATATATCTTTTTATATATCAATTATATATATCCAGAATCGATTAAAGACAAACAAATAGATATTTAAGTAAACGAAAATAACATCCCACGTTCAGTAGGGGGCAGTATAATGTAACTAGTGATGGTGCATGCATTTTAGTGTTGGATTACGCTTGTTTTTAATCCATAAGCATTTTAGCCATTGTAGATGTGTAGTGCTCAGGGTTCGAAACAATGATGCTGAAATGCATCATTAGAGGATGGCTCATTTTTCCCCAGGGTGGCGATTTCTTCGCAGGGAGGTTTCTGCGCCTGGTGAGAGCCCGGCATACGGGTCTTTACAGCCCCCCTCGCACAGAACCCCATAACTCGGGGAGCGCCATGGCTGAGTTATGCGGCGAGTGGGGGAAAGCAACGAGAGGGCGGTGGCCAGGAATGAAAAGCAAACAGCGGCCGGGAAGGAGGCCGGAATGGCGGGGGGCCCCCGGACCGCTTGGGTCTGTCAGCTTCACGGGGAGAGACGTCTGTACGACAGTCATGGCCACATCCTCCGTGTTTCCCCCACTGCCAGGGCTGCGTCTCACTACGTGTAAAACGTGCCGACGGACTGGCCACCCCGTTCACCTCAAGACAGACAGTCTAGGTCCCATCGGGGTCTGCCAGCATGCCCCCGGAAATACAGGTATTTTTACGCAAATTACAGGTGACAACTTAGTGATTCATTCAAAACACCAGCTAGTGAGTCTGCCAGAACTTTCCTCATTTCACCTCTGTTACAGATGTTGTGGAGACCTCATCGGAGCCGAGTCTTGAGTCTTTTATTTGCCTCAGCCATTAAAGCAGCCATCCGGACAGAAGTTTGTTTTCACTCAGGGCAGTTAAACGCGGGTACCGTTTAAGATGAATCCATCACCTAAGCAATCCTCTGCTGATGGAATGTTCCGATTTTGAAGATTTCGTCTTTTGACACAGCACGCCCAACTCCCCTCGTGCACCAGTTAGGCTTGGGAGGTATATAAACATGATGTTTTCCATAATGTGAACCTCTCTGGTCCTCACTGGTGCATCCAAAGGCAATCGACACTCAGGGCAAATAAGTTTTGTTAGAGGCCCCAAAGCACTAATGACTTCTCGGATGTTTGCGATATTACCTGGGTACACCCAACCGGCCCTGGATGGCGCCGTGTGCGACAGACGCAGATGAGCTGCTGATTACTCGATCAGTGACACCGCATTCGCTGTTCCTTCCATGGGTGACTAATGATGTCTCTCCCCGGCTCACTCAGAGAGCGGCTTCTGTGGACTCTTGGCGCGCATATTTTAAGGCAAAGCAAATTGTGTCCTAGTGTATGTGAGCGTACTGGAAGCACATCTGTTCTCGGTAAAAGGGGGACAAGTTATAGCTGTTTCTGAGGGGTGCCAGAGTCTAACGTGTGTCGAGGGTCGAATTATCGGATTTGTTTGAAGTGATTGTTTTACAAATGCAGACAATAGGTTCCTGATCTCCTTGTGCTTGGATTGGGTGGGTGGCTGGGGTCTCTTCTCTGGGCCGTTTGGTACTTTTGATCACACCAGGAGCAGCACAAAGGCCAAGCGGCAGTAAGGGTATCGCTAACAGTGCAAAAGCATTCGAATAACTGAGTAATTTTCAGTGTCCGTTAAAGCACAGCGAGGAAATAAAATTTGAAGCAAAATAAAAATCAATTTACACTATGAATGAATTCCCACTGTAAGTCCATTCTTACATAACTGGAAGTGATCATTACTTGAATGCTCGAATAGACTCTTGTTGATGGTGGAATTATGGTTTGCTGAAATTCGGCTACGGAGAAGTGACTCTGCGTTTCTGTTTTGTTGGGGTCTTTTTGTCATTTCTGATTCATGTCATTCTGAAATCCAGCATTCATGTAGTGCAGGGTCTGGCCCCTTGGCCGAAAGGGTACGGGTTCATATTCTTCTAGGCCGCCGCAAATGGCTGGCACCCCAGGACGAATGTGACACAGGATGTTCTCATTCAGGAGATCTCAATATTATGCTGGTGGGTGTATTTTTTTCTCCCCCCTACATTTTTCACAGGCAGTTACGCAGCCAGCTAATGTGGTTGTCGCGGCTGTTGAACTCGGCGTCCCAGAGTGGCGGGTCCTGGAAGAATAAACAGCTACATCAGGATCACACCACCGTGGAGCCCCGAGCTACAGATCTAAACCTTGGGCTGTTAGACAGTTTGTGCATTCATTTGTGTAGCTCAGAGAGACGGCAGCGCTCTGCCTACCTCAATGAGGTACAAGCCCTCTGAGACCCCTGCATGCACTCCCCCTTCGTCTCTCAATCCTATTTACTTTTTACCTTATATATACAAACACAGCTCTGACTCCCCCAGTGTTGGCATCCTGAATCGGTTTGTGGTCCTGGATAACAGGAGCACGTGTTCCTTTGCACTTCATTCTGATTGCAGGGACCCGACTGTGCGGCGAATGATTTCAGAAGATTAAACTCCATCAACATAATTCTCAATGAGCCTTATCAGTGCTGGGCCTACAGCACTCGCTCGCACTGATGCACGATTCACACGGCGGCAGCGAGGCTTGATCCGAAGCGGAAAACTGCGTCGCTATTCAACGTCTTTGCTTGTTAAAGGGTTATTCCCATCTGCACAGTGCCACATAAAGGCAAAAAAAAAGAAAAAATATCCTTCGGTCAATTTTACTTTCTGAAGGTTAATATTGTGTAAAAAACAACAGGACAGACCTCTGGTCCTTCAGCTCACAGTGTCAGGGGCTCCGACATTAAGCCGCAGTAAAATATGATATTTGGACAGCGTTAACCTTTCCGAACGTGTGCTCAGCGTGCTCTGATTGGAAACGAGCTGTTTTTTTTTTCTGTTTGGAGCATCTTTCTGGAAAGTTCAAGTGCCTCTCAGGAGGTAATCTTTGGAACCGGGAAGCAGAACCTCCTCATTTTCAAAGCCATTCACTGGTATTTTGGCAGCGCAGGTCACAAAGGCTAATTCTTAGTGAGCTGTTGTAGCAAAAGCTCTGCTTTTTTACAGGGAGGTCATGTGGGGACATTTTTGATAATGAATCTTATTGTTTATTAATTTTTGTAATATCCATGGTTAGAAAATGGTTGGATGGTGATTTATTTATCATAAGTTTTTTTTTTTTTATGATTACCAAGTACAGAACACAACTGAATAGTTTTGTAATCAGTTATCTGAAGATATAAAAAGTAATTTTGCACCATACAATAAACACCAGAAACTCAGTCTTATAATAAGTGTAACTTATATGATTGTTTACATGAAAAAAATATTTATGAGGTAATGCTCATCTCCCACATAATAACCAACTAGCAAAATCTGCAAAACAAGTTTGGTTGTGGAAAATGTCCCAGTTGATGCCATGCATCTTCACAGAACGATTAAAAGTTGAGAGTGGTGGATTTTCTGTTGACATTTGTAAAATTTAGCAGTAAAACACTGCCAAATGCAAACACCAGCGCTTCAAGGAAATCTGGTAATCCATTTTGTTAACAAATACCATTAAAGTATTTAACAGCAAAATGATAATGTGTTTTTCTCTCTTTTTTCCCTGTGAATTTCAAAGAATTTTCTCACGGAAAACCGCCATTGTGGCCATCTCTGTTTATCTCAGCAAACTGTGTCTCTGCCAGACAGAGGCTTCTTAAAGTGGCAAACTTCCTAATTAGCTTCATATCGCCTGCAGTCATATTTTCCGAGAGTCTTTTCTGTTTTCACTGGAAGACCAATTAGCACTGGAAGCCTCATGAACATCACATAATGAGAACTCTCAGCCCTGGTGGAGAGTAAATACCAGGTCTTCGCAATAAGGAGCTTATTTCTCTTCTCTTTTTGTGCAAGCCAGCTGGCTCCGAAATGTCATAAAACCGGAGAATAAAAAAACAGCGACGCGTCCGCTTCAGAAGGACAAGCTGTCCATCTAGAAATATCCACGAGCGCCATGAGATGTCCGCTTGAACAAACAGTCTAGATGAAAACAACTGCCACGTTGGAAATTGAAAAGAGCGGGCTTTGTTTCCTTTGATTTTTTTTATTTTTTATTCTGTAGCAGCAAGCGACCTTCTCGAGATTTAATGCTAATAAACCGGGATGCGGATGGATTACTCGCGCCGACTATGCTCCCCATTTCCAGCGCTACCGCGATCTGGCACGTTTGCCATGACGGCGCCCGGGCCAAGTTCTTCAGCCAGCAGCGCGTCGTGGGCTCGTCCTTTGAAACAGAGTGTTCCTCTTCTGTTCTCTTATCGGCCCTCGATAGCCTGTCCGCCTGTCAGGCTCTCCAGTCGCGACCAGACGCTCCTCCTTAATCTCCAGTAATCTGTCCTTTGTGTCGCCAACCCCTTGATTTTGTTGCTCATTCTAATGTGGCCTACAGATATCAAGAAAAACACGCGCGCGCACACACGCACACACAAAGGCGCTAAAACTGTGCCAAGCTCATTGCTTGGTGTGAATTGTTTAGCGCAATCTGTTTGTTTAGCAGAAATCCTTGTTGTAAGATAATTTGAAGTTTAGCATCCGAAGCTCACTGGGACCATTGTATCTAGTAAGATATGTAAGAGGTTTCAGGACTGGCTTTGTGCTCCTGGGAACCACCGTGTCATGTCCTACCTCAGATCTAATCCCAGTTCCCCCCAACCGAGAGAATGCTGCTCTCGAATTCATGCTGCCGTCTGTATAAAAACCGGTGCCGAGCCGTGTAAGCCATCGGCCTCTTCAGAGCAACATTATAGTGCTGTCTGGTATCCATTATCTCTGGGTGTCTGTTAGCTTTCATGAATGGAGCTGAGAAGATCAGCACTCCCCTTTTATTGTTTTCTCGGGTAGAAGACCTCGAGCAAAACTTGTAGCTGAATAATAGGTCGCTAGCCGGCCATACGCTACGGCAAAGTCCTTGTGATCAGCTTGCCTGCATTGGCCACTTGATGATTTGGTCAGCCTAGTTCCTTGCGGGGAAGAAGGGTGGTGTGCCACTCAAATGGGTGCCGAGGTCTTACCTGCCTTCCTCGACTCCTTCACTGACCCGCTGCTGGCCAGTGGCCCCCACTTCGGTTGATTTCCGCATCGGCGATTTCGGGTGCAGCTTGTGGCAGGCCTCTGCGGATGAAGGCCCTTGTCACACGCCCAGTCGCAGATTCGTTAGGACAGACTTCAACAGACTTGGCCGTTACGCGAAAGTGTCTGGTAATTAACTTCGCTTGGCATTCGCATTGGCGGATAACGAACTATGACTGTTTTACAGCAGTGTATGAAAATTAGCATTAAAAATGCAATTTCTGGGCTTCCTTCCAGGAATTACAATCTGTTTTCAATAAATCCTGATTGCTAGTGAAGCCACCTTCTGCATTTTCCCTGCAGTTAGTTGCTGGGGTTTCCCTGAGTTTTTTTTTTTCCTTGTAATACGAAAACTTTGCCTGAACCTGTTTAGACATGACCACGTTGTTCTCATTATAAGAAGGCTTCTGCCTTCCGTGGGAAGTAATTTAATTCAATCCAGACAGGTCAGAGTTCTGTTAGGTGCTGGGAATACCGCAAAGTTATATTTTCCACACATCATGAAGTGATCAGGGCACTGAGGCTGAACGGACTTGACAGAACCTTCTGCAGTCCAGACGTCTCCCATTCAGTGCTGCTCCCCCGTTCATGCTTAAAGGAGCCCTGACATTTCGAAGACATTTTTCTCAGCCGCACACAGGGAACACATTTTTTTTCTCTCTTAACGTGCAGCAAATATTCCCAGGACCGTTAGTTAATTTGTCCTGGGGATTAATGAAGAAGACTGACATAATGTCTTCTCTAGCTGTCCGGACTTGAGTCATGAAACCAGACAGAAATGAGAATCAATTTCCGTGATGTGAGATTCTTATTTATTAATTTCTTTTTTTTTGGAGAATAGCTTGAAACGGGCAGTGAAGAATGAACATCCACTCACAGGCTATTTATCAGTCAGACTTGGTTAAATTTAAGCGTGGCGTTAAAGTGCTGGCAAAAATATAGATATTTATACCGTCATGGCCGCCTAGGGGACTCACTGTCTTTTAAACCCCGAGAACTGGCATCGATATCTGCATCTCTGGCTTCTTTCTCCAAAACAGACACACCTAAACCTCCTCTCCTCCTGTGTCATGCTCCCCCTGTCACACGTGTGCTTGCCAGTGATTTAGCATTGCCAGTGATTTAGCATTGCCAGTGCTATTGGGGAGCCAGATTACTTACACTGCGTGCACAATTATTTGGCAAATTGAATTCCTCAGGATTCATTTTATTGTTGAACAAACAGTGTTTGCATTCAATCCAAAATGTTATTAAACTTCAAACCTAACTGCTTAGCAAAGGAAAAGTGAGCTCTCTCTTCCTCAGGGGAATATATATATATATAAGTGGACATGATTATTAGGCAACTATTCGTGTTCAAGACGATTAGGCGACTACATAACAAATGGCTCACTTGATTCTTCTGAATTTGTAGTGTAAGCATGAGAAATAAGTAACACAAAATGACAAAAATATATGTGTTTGGTGTTTCAAAATCGTTCAGTGCCCAATATAGCCACCCTTCTTTTCAGCAACTGGGAGGAATCTTCCATCCGTGGAATCTGTCAGTTTCTTGGTCTGTTCACATTCAACTTTCACTGAAGCAGTATCCACAGCCTCCCAGAAGCTATTCGGAGAGGTGCATTGTCTCCCCTCACTGTAAATCTCATGTGTAAAAAGGGCCCACAAGTTCTCAATAGGATTTAAGTCAGGTGAAGAGGGGGAATAGGTCATATTTGAGGTCTTTGCTCTTTAAGCCAGGCAGTGGAGTACTTGGACGCGTAAAAATTATGGCCTTCCTGAATGCTGTAGACTTCTTCCTGCACCACTGATTGATGAAACTATTTTCCAGAAACAGGAAGTATGTGTGGGAGTTGATTTTTGGTTCATCTTCAGTTCGAAAAGGTCCAACTACCTCATCCTTAATGATAGCAGCCCATACCAGTACCTCTCCTCCACTTTACTGGTGCCTGACTTGTAGTGGTGCCCTCCCTCCATTAGTGATCCACCCATGGGTCCATCTATCTGGTCCAACAAGAGTCAATCATCTCATCTGTCCATGACATCCTCAAAAAAAATCTGTCTTCAACTATTTTTCGGCCCAGTCTAAGCTCTTCAACTTGTGAATCTCATTCAGTGGTGGTGTTTTTTCAGCCTTTCATACCATAGTTATGTCTCAGAGAACTTTACACCTTATTCTTCTTCTCAGCAATCCAGGTAGGCCACAGCTCTGGTTGCACTGAAGGCTACTGGGTTCCTTCTCAATGCGTGTGTAATCTTTAATTTCAAGAAGAACTTAGGTGTACATGGAAAATGTGAGCAGAAAAATTGATAAGGTCAGAATAGTCACTTGCCTAATAATTGTGCACATAGTTTATTGCGGATGCTGTAACTTTCAGGCTACAGGACATCAGCCGGGGTCAGAGGTAACAGATGATGTCGCAATCCTTTTGAAATACTTTTTAATAGATACGTGATTTAGAAATTCAATAAATGTCATAGATGGAGCATTATACAATTTTACAGATATTTTGACAAAAAAGAAACCCATTTCTTAGGGGTGCTGTGCTATGGTCTTTGTAGGATATAGACCGCCCCCAAGTTTGTCCCTAGCACCAGCACTCGTGCTCAGACAAAT
Source organism: Brevimyrus niger (assembly GCA_015164015.2). NCBI lineage: Eukaryota > Metazoa > Chordata > Actinopteri > Osteoglossiformes > Mormyridae > Brevimyrus > Brevimyrus niger. Next base: position 5,307,930 of record JAABNY020000040.1, on the reverse strand, counting down.
TAAGGAACCACTGCTTGTGTGTGGGTGTGTGTGTATGTATTTGTGAGTGTCACAACCCTCTACTGAATGAGAATGGCTGGATGGATATACTGAGATTTTGTTTTTATTTGTTTTAGTGCAAAAGCAGTAGGCAAACTTTTAAGAACTTCCCCAGAAGGACATTTAACATCCAGCCGGGATTACTTTCCATTTCTGCACTCCCCCCCTTGGTACATTATAATCCCCTGTCACAATTCACAAAGCAGAAGAAGGCCGATGGGGCTGGGGTGGAGGGCGACCAGGCAGGAGCCCCCGGGTATGTGCCCCACGGGCGGCTGTGTGCGAGCCCCCCTCCCCTGAGACGCAGCTGGTTCTCACCCCTGGGCCTGACCCCAGAGATAAAGGGGAGCGGGAGTGTGGCTAGCTGGCGAATCCAGGCCCTGATTAGGCTGGAGTTGGGGAGGCCGGAAAGGGCGCCCAGAGGAAGCCCAGGGCGGCCTGCCCCCCCGGCCCCCGTATTGAGTTCCTCCTCTTGGCCAAGAGGGAGTTAGTGATCTAGGACGGATACGAGGGGGGGGGGTGCCTTTGATATCGCTGCCTGCTTCAGTGCAGAGAGCGCAGCATTGTTAGCTTTCTCGCACTAACGCCGTCGCAAGCAATTACACGCCGAGGGCTTGCCGTGCTCCGGACACGCACATGCATGTGCCCACGTCTGCAGGCGTATCGATATTAATGGCTCTGGGGTTTTTGTAAAGGTACATCTGTCTGACGGGAATAATGTGGCTGTCGGCTGCGGAGAGAAATGCCGGGGCTCCTGTGTTTTAGCAAGTGGAGAAAATATTCTGAAATACAGGTAAAAATGTAACTTTCTTCTGTAATTACACAGACGACCGCACACACACTTACATACATGTACACATGATGCCGACCCTTCCAGAGGTGTTTCGGGGAGAATCTCTCTCCGCCCCTTCATGTGTCAAGCTCATAGTGAGACAGAACTGCACCTGGACGCTGTGGAGACCCCCCCCTCCCATCTCCCCGCATGACCACCCAGTTGGAACGTGAAGCACGGGGGCACCTGGTCATCCCCCCTCCCCCCAGTCCCCACGAGACCATGGAAACGGATGCTGGCCTGCACCTGGCCGACATCGACAAACGCGGCAGGACCAGGTGAGAGCGGCGGCCCGGCCAGCTGGGACCGCGCGCCGCGTCCATCCCTCCTGGACGGGTTCTGCGAGCCACCTTAACCTGCGGCACCCCAACACGGATCCGCGTTTCGCTGGCGAAATCCTGGACAGGCATACTGACAAGGCCACCACAGGAACTGCCTGAAGTTCAGGGAACCTTGAGAGGTGTTATAAGAACATAAGCACTATACAAACGAGAGGAGGCCATTCGGCCCATCAAGCTCGCTTGGGGAGAACTTAACTAATGGCTCAGAGTTGCTAAAATCTTATCTAGCTCTGATTTAAAGGAACCCGAGGATTTAGCTTGCACTGTTACCAGGAAGACTATTCCATACTTTTAACCTTAACCTGTTCTTAACTTTTTTAACCTCGTACCAGAGGACGCTGGGTGTACCCAGAGGACACTATTATTTATAATGCGAATCTTAGCAGAGTAGAGAGTTTGGTTTTCTGAGAAGGCTCGGGTCACATCGTTAAGAGTTGCTTCGTTTCGTTAGATTTTTTCTTGTGCCTCTCACCATCCATATATGGCAGATTGTCTCCAGAACAACGGGCGTGTTCCAACTTGTCAGAACAACAGCTCTGCACGTTGATATTTACATGAAAGTATAGAGTGTCCCTGTGGACCACACCACCTTCTAATGCATGTAATTCTAAAGTTTCCCACCAGTCTCAGGGGTGTATGAGTGCAAAATACGAAACACAAAGATAAAAGAATGTTTTTTGCATTATGTGTGGAGACCTACAACTGAAAAAAACCCCGAAATGGTCAGTTTCAATGGATTTACTGGTATGTTTGTGTGTATTCCAGTATGTTTTTGTGTATTCTTTAAAAAAATATGGCTAATGTGGAGCTAAATTGTTTTCCTGTAGTAGGTTTCTTACTTCAGACAACAGCTCGTTAACGTTTTTGGATAATTATATTCAGCAGCTAAAGCGTTGTTTATTTGTTTATGTTCATCATTTTGGTGAAGGCAATATGTTCTGAGCAAAAGAACAGCTTCTGTTTTCAAATTTTCGGTCCAAGAGGATCATAATTTTGCAACTGACGTTGCGTTAATTAGTGTGAAGATGCCATTTATCTAGGAAAAGTAAGGGAGAAACTTGCATTATTAATAATGCACTCAGAAGCATTTCCCTAGGCGTCCCTCGGAAGCGTCCCTCGGAAATCCCATTCGCCAGGCTTCACTGTGACCCCAAAAGTCACCCCCCCCCAAACCCCCAAACGGCCATCGCTGGGAGGCTGGGCTCCCATGCACCTCCACCGCTCTAGCGAGGATGTTCGGGTGTTTAACGCTCGTTTAGCTAGCTCGTCGTTAACGGGGCTCCTTCACAGTCATTACACAATTATCAGCATTTCAGCTTGATCATTCTGCACCTTTAATGGGGTCGTATTTTTCTTTTTATTAGACAACAATTCTGCCTGCGTGTCTTAAAGGACGGTACAGAAGCCTGCGGTGTAACTGAATTGGCTTATGAAATATCTTTTTTATGTTTCTTTTTTATTTGACTGCTTTAATCTTTAATTTTCTTCTGGCTCCCGTGTTACTGTGCTGTAAAGTGTGTCCAGATGCCTTCTTCAAATGGCATTATCGCCGAGGGTCTGCCGCTCTCCGCAGCACCTGTTCCCTGGCAATTTGCTTGTTTACAGTCTTAATATGAAGGTGATAATTTACTGCAACCTGTCTTTTGTTCCCCGTCAGCCTCTCCTCCCGAAACCCCACGCCTCCCCACCCAGGTCCGCAGGAAAGCAGCAAACACTTCAGGCCTCGGTTACGGAAATTGTGAGCGTGTGTTTTTTCTGGGGGGGGGGGGGGGGCTGTCCACCGAAGGGGGAGTCCTTTACGAGTAGGCGGGGCGGCACCATGGGGGGGGGCGGACACCAGCCCACCTCTGCCTTCTCCTCCACGGCGCCTCTCCCCCGCGCTCGTGGGCCGCTGCCAAACTGCCCTGCCACGAATGTATATTTGAAGGTAATTAACTTCTGCTGATTAAAGTCATTATTTCGAGCGCGGTGCACTCGGGCCCGAACAGCGTGTGGGGGCGTCGCCGTGGCCAGCGCTGCCAGGGTGCATGCCAAGCGAGTGCCGGGCGTTTTACCGCCACGTCGGGGAGCACTGCGGCGCCCGCTGCCAGTCTGACAAATCTGCCGCCGCTTACGGCTGACTTGCGCCGAGAGGCCTCCGAAGCCGGCGTCTGGCAGGCCTCCGGATCTGCCCCACTTACCTTTCCTGCGGTAAACAGCCTGGGTTATGGGGTCCTCTTTTTTTTTGGTTTTTTATGGGGTTGGGGAGGGGGGGTTATATTCATAGACAGCAGTTTAAGTGTTTCCAAATACTGATGTGAGCAAAAACGACAAAGCAGAGCGCCTCTGTTACTCATTTGGTCGGAGGTGTACTGGGCACCGTTACTATAAAGGCTAGCTTTAACTTAGCGATGAATAATAATAATAATATCAATAATTATCCTAGTAAAATACTTCTGCTAGTAAAAATCATAGTACAGTATAAATGCATCATCCTCTACAATTATCAAAGTTAAATACATACTTTTTCATTGGGTAACACTATGGATCATGTAAAACTAGACAATGATTTTTAAAAGGAGTTTTGTGACAGATCAGACACGGTACAGTTTTTATGAGCTCTTTGAAAGGCCATGTTTTAAAAATGTGGCGACAGTGGGCCGAGATTGCCGCCGCTGGGCCCCAAGTGATCCCTTATATTAGCAGAATAAGGTTAGCGCGCGACGGACAGTACAGGTGCTGGCGTGTCACATGACCTCGCGTTGGCGCAGGCCCCCCGAGGCCCGCGGGGGTTGCTGTGTGCATCAGGTGCGACTGAATTGCCTCATTTGACACGGACAGCGTGTGTTCTGGCCGTGTTTTAACCTGAGCAGCAGGAGACTCCGCGGCTAATGATGAAAAACTGCCGTCTGCCACGTAAGCCATCATTTGACCTCCCTCCTTTGTGAAAAACTTGCTCGCACATTCTTCCACTCATCCAACTTTCCCGATGCCAAGATTCTGTCTCATCTTTAACATCACAGGTTTTTATTTCCTTCACTGCCTCTTTTGGTCCGTCCGACTTACCGTAGATTATCTGTTTCGCACATTGGTATTTATATCCCATTTCACATCACATATTTTATCCAAAATAATGGTCCCCCTCTTCATTCTGTCAGCCTGTCAAAGCCACTTCTCACCGCCTGCTGTTATACTCAAAATGAAATTAAGTGACGAAATGGACCACGGTGACCTTGCTCCTGAGACCCCACTGAAGGCTGCACGTTTCACGGACATTTTATGCTATAACGTCCTACTGGAAACACCCGCTTCTGCCTACAAAGCATCTTTACACATCAATACCGTGGCTTCTGGAAAGGAACAAACTCCGCACAGGCAATTTTGGTTGCTACCCCCCCCCCCCTCCCCTTTGAGAACATGTGGACTGCTTGAAGACTTTCCCAGGAGTGGGTTGCAGGGGGCAGCGTGGGAGGGGAGGGCACAAAATGCTGGGACACCGCAGCCCACCAGGGGGCGACATGACAGACCCTGGGGCAGAGTCGCGGATCCGTACGGCCAGAGAGACACTCGGCTCCAATGAAAATAATAAATAATGAGCTCATTTTGTGCCTGATGGTGGTCTACAAGGGATATTAGGGGCCATTTGCAATCAGAACGGCGGGTCTGCTCCATCCGAAATATTATCGATGAGCTTGTCATCCTGAATCCAAGCCTCCTTTTGTTATTTTCGGCTGTGCTCTCCTCAGGTGCCAGTCTCCGTGCCCTCGGCCCCCCCCAGGACTAGCAACAGGATGTCGTACACCTGTTCCGGGAGGGGTGAGGGGGGGCGGCGAGGGGTTCTGGGACTTGGCGCCCCTGGCGCCGCAGCGCTGGCATTGGACCGCGTGGGGCACCCCGCCCGTCGCATGTGTCAGGATGTCGGATGGCGGTGTTGTATCGGCAGCTGTGGCGTAAGGACGGTGCCCGGGGCGCGCGATTCGTGCGGGGAGCTTTAATTTGCTCTACTCCACACCCCCACCCCCCGCCCCCCCCCCCC
>JAABNY020000040.1:5284878-5296181 GCA_015164015.2 Brevimyrus niger | reverse complement strand
GGGGGGGGGGGGGGGGGCGGGGGGGGGGGGGGGGGGGGGGGGGGGGGGGGGGGGGGGGGGGGGGGGGGTGGGGGGGGTGTGGGCATGTATGGCGTGAGGCTAAGGGGACATGCAGGAGATGCTGGGGGACATAGAGGAGCCTCACAGATGAGGCCGGGCTGGGTTCACCCCCAGCCCCCATCCCCATGGTCTGTCACAGAGAGTATGGCCGGGGGTGTGTGAATCTGCATGTGTGTGTGAGTGTTGGGGGGGGGGGGGCTCTGCCAGACCCACCATTAATCACGCTCTCACTGTGAGGGTGACACCCACACACCAAAACACACACGTTGGCACGGAAACATACATCTGGCTCGGCATGTGTGGGGTGATGCATAAACAGATGCACTCTATTTATAGACCGAGGAAATTCCTTCTCCGAGGCCCGCCTGCCCGCCCGCACGCCGTCCGCGCTGCCGTGGGCTCGTTTTGGCAAGCGCCTTCTCCTTCGTTCTCGCCGATCACAAGTGATCCTTGTCAAATCGCAAGCAGCGGACAAAGGAGGAAACGGCAGCGACAGCACAGAAAATGATGAAAATAACATCCGATATCTTTTATTATTGGTTGACTGACCTTATAGCCTCCATTGGAAGTAATTAAGTTGCCAGCATGGAAACTAAAATACAGTTTAAAGGGGAAGGAATAAGTAATTTCATTAATTTTCATGAAAACATTGAGCTCATTTCCTCATTATGTATAATGCTCATTGTTAAGAGGTTCCCCTTCACTAGATGTTTATTTTCATCATTAAAATCCCTCATCACTTCTATAGATGTTTTACTTAATATAATCACTCAGTGATGTCAAGATTTATAAAATATTGTGGGAACACTTGACACCAATTTGCTAAAATGTTCACTGAGCATTCCTAATACAGCAGTAAAAAATGAGACACGTGTAGCAGGCATACTATATTAAATATGTTTTGTAAATGGTGTATTTTAAAAAGCTAGTTCTGAGAAGAGCGGTGTAAGGGCAGTCGACACGGTCCAGGTTTGATGAGGTCACTTAAACTTCTGTGTAAGTGGCCGAGGTTCTCCGGTGGAAGCTGACTGCATCCCTGAGGATGGAATGCTGGCTTTGTGACGAGCGAAATGACACAACACTAGAAGAGAAGGGACAGCCAGCGAAACTGCACAGCTCAACGCAAACCACCAACTCCAGTCTGACAGGCTTATTTTGCTGCATTTTTAAAAAACATCAATAGGTAATTGAAACGGCGCGTTCACACACAAGATTTGCATCTATTTTGTGAACACCCCCTCCCCAAAAAAAAAAACCCATCCCTCCAGTTGATCCCAGTGGAACACCAGCTGGTACCAGTACAACTCCAGTTCAACCAGTCCCTCAAAGTTCACATGCTTCACTTAATTGGTTCCCAAGGCAAGAATTAAATATTTACTTTAAAGCCCTTTAAAATTCAATTGATTTTTATCTGACAGCTGTGCGCGTCTCGTGTGGGGCGAACGCAGGCGGTCTCGGGCCAATCCCAGACGCCTGCTCGAGCACACATCACAAACTGCAGAAAACCATCGCACTCCAGCTTAAAGTGCTCCCAGATTAAACCGCAGTGGCCCCTAATTAACCTCTCACCTGCCGCCCATTGTCGGAACAGCTTGACGCACGTCACCGCGGCAACGCTCTTACCGGCGACGCTTGCCAATCAAACGGCGGCCGTTCTCCTGGGAGGGAACGTGAGAGCTGTTGTTTTTCAAAAAGTCATATTTAATGATTTTTTTTCCCCCCGTTTTTTTTTCCTCCCCTCATCAAATCCCTTTTATAACCAAGTTGCAGTAGAGAATTGTGCTTTTTTTCATTTACAATGAGCAAAAAGAAGAAGAAGGAAAAAAAACATTTACTGCACAAGAGCGATGTCATAAAGCGTTTGATAATTAGAAACATCACAGTTTGCCACCAGTAAACGCGGTTCTTTGGTGACACGACCAACGAGGAGAGTGTGTAAAGAAACCCATTGTGGCCGTCACCAGAAATATGGCAGCCGAATGAATGAGATAAGGGCGAATCTGGCGGCTGGGTGTGTGCACGTGCGTACAGCAGACCCACCACAAATCTTTGTTGTTTTCTGTGTCCGAGAAGGGGGGGGGGCGTGCCGGTTGAAGAAAAAAAACGCTCTTTGTCCCCGTCTCCGGAAACTGTCGGAGAGTTGTGACAGCCTTGGGGGGAGTGGGGGGGATCAATCGTGGCGGACCCCAGCTACATTAAAATGTCACGCAAGGCCTTTCAGTCATGGGCAATGCCACTCACCAACACGGATTCTTTCATTTTATTATTTTTTTTGTCTTACTACTTGCCTTTGTGACTTTTCTGTCTTGCTTCGGAGTGACAAAGCCTTGTTGTCAGAGAGGCTTAGATGGAGCAGCGAAACAAGGGGGGGGGGTCATTTAAGTAAAACTATTGCCTCTGTGACCCGGGCAACACAGGCAACTCTTGACTGCTGTGTTCTGGTCACATCAGATGACTCCATCTTATTATTCCATATTATTGAGATTAAACATTACTAATATGTGAAATCGTATTATAATATACTATGTGCTGGTTATTGATTAATAGAAAAATACAGTTTTATTGAAATCAAATGTGCTGGTAATATAATGTTAACATTCTTTAATTTCATTTATATGTGTGTATATATATATATATATATATGTTATTATATATAACTCCAGTCTTTTTCTTTGCTGCAGAAAAATGATTAAGAAATATGTAAGTTAGATTTATTTATTTATTAAGTGGTCACATAAATTGTAGTAACTGGTCCGAGTGCCGGTTTTGACAGCCGGCCCAGTTTGAACTGGCACTGTATGGAAGAAGCTGAGTCACCATCAGCGTCCCTCATACTGACTTCATCCTCTGGATGCTTTTCCCGCCTCTGGGGCTCAGGGCGCCGAAGGACAAGGGCTGCCCAGGTTAATGTCCGCGGCGTCTGGGCCCAACCGCAAAACCGTTTGGCCTGGACATCGCTATAGCATTTCCCCATCTTTCCCAGCAGTTGGACAAACGGAGGAAGGGGGGATTACGAATCACGTTTGGATAGGCACCAGACCGGGCCCCGGTAGGAGAGGGCCACAGCGGTTAACACCGGATCCCCTAATGATTCTCACTATCATGATACTCCAAGTACCTGGGCTGCTATTCTGAACAACGGCAATCACAACCCCCGAATTCATTAGCACTAAATTAAATTAAAAAAAAAAGGGTGTCAGAGTCTCGGAATCTGGAGCCAATTTGGCAGCCGGCCTCACAAGAACAGACGAGAGGGTCTCTCCCCCCCATAATTTGGCCCCTAAATGAAAATGACAGGATCTGTCACCTCGTTGGGGTAGGCCCGTGATTTACCTGAGCATTTAAGTTATATAACACACCTCTCATTATGATTACTGTCAGCACTAATCTGTTCTCTCTGAGGTGTGAATCTGCATGCTTTGGGCCAGAGGAAGGAGTAAGTGAAGTAAATAACATCCCCCCCCCCCACTCCCCACGTTCACCCTCCACCTCTGATATTTCAAACAAAGCCAGAGTACGCAGAGGTGGGCATGGTTATCCTGAATTGGAATCCCTGCGATGGCAACCGTCTCTGGCATTCCAGGGATTTTTTTTAACAAGACTGCATCCTATTTATTTATTTATTTTTTGCTTGCCTGTTCATTCCTGGATAGCGAGAATCAGAATTCAGGCACCGGCGTGTAGGTTCCGAATTGGTCCGAATCTAGATTCGAAGCGCCCCACAGTCTTGGCTCACCCGGGAGTGTTCAGGACTGAGGCATAATCCCCTAGTTCTAGACGTTCTTCCTTCAAGCATCGAGTGTTTTTTTTTCTTCTTCCCCACTTATGGTCCCCTGGACTCCTCCAGGACAGCGAACGTGCCGCACATGACCGCGGGGAGATCCCAGTTACCCCTGAGCATGTGTCAGCGCCCGGCTCATTTGCATAAACACAGACTATAACTGTCGGGAAACTTACCCTTGTTTTCAGTTCTGCACTAAAATAAAAGAAAATGAAATTGCATATAAATAAAAAACAAAAAAAGCACATTTTAAAATATTTGTTGTGCAAGCAGTTATTTAGCACTAAAATGTTTATTATGTGACTATTATACATGTAAACTGTTCAGCTAAAATAAAAAAAAATAAAATCTAGAAAAAAAGAGAGATACTGTACAAAAAAAATCTAATTAAATCATTATAAGGATAGTTTTTGATACTAAAAAGATGTTGAACAACATTAGTCTGAAATTAATTCCGTCACAACCAGTGGACCGGGGCATTTCAACTGGCCCCTGAAATGTTCCTTAGATGTGGGGTTAGATTAAATGAGTTTCTCGTGTAGCACAATTTGGTTACGCAAATCAAAGCGAAGTCACGGAACAGCTCAATAAAAAGAAACGGAGGCAAACAGAAATCAAAATCTCGTGTCTTCATGTAATATCACGCTTGGATGTTAATTACATTTAAATGGAGGAGTACTACTTTGGTAACATTTATGGCTGGAGAAATGCTCTCCAGTTTGTCACACCTGTCAAGACCCGTGCATCACAACCTAATACTTTATTAAGGAAAAGTCATCAGGGAAGGGCTGATCCCATTTAAGTACAGTGGGCAGAATGTAAGACTAATTAAAAAGCATATTTTTACATTATTAATTTCTGAGTTTCACACTTAATGAATGTGAAATGACAGAGCGACTATTTTTGCGTACATCTTCAGCTTGGGCTTTTTGGCAGTGGGGGGGGGGGGGAAGGGGGGTTCAGATGGAACACCCTCATGGAAATCATTTCTCACCCTTTTTGGAGAATTTCATAAACCTCAGCAAGTGAGCGTTACGCTTCAAATGATATTATGCTTCCCAAGGTCTGTACCAGAGAGTCTTAATATTATGAATCATTAAATAACCTGTTTAATAAAAACCTTTTTTAAAAAATAAATAAATAAATAAGACAAAATAATACCAATTCAGTGGAGAAAGCACAGGGTTTGGAATCATTTTCCTAAGTTGAAATTGAAGCACATCATGCATGGTTGGCCTGGTCTTTACTCGCTTGCCCTCAGTAGCCATCATATCCCTTGACTCCAGAATAAGCGCCGTAATAAACAGAAGCGAGCAGGAATGAAATTTAAGGGGGTCGCGGATGTTTAATTGACCGTCCCTAAATCCGCTCGTGTGGCCCCAGTCCGACTCCATGCCGCTGTATCGTGGACTCCTGTCTCAGTTTTTTTTGGGGGGCGGGGGGGTTACGACACGTGCAGGAAGGATGCCACACAGAAAACCGCCCTTAGATCATTGGATCAATAAACTAACAAACAAACAGATAGATGAACCAATCGATCAATCACCCACTCACTCGATCAATCAATTACTCAGTCAATCGATCTTTGTATCTATGTAATCTAATCTTGTAAAAGAACAGAAGTAATGAGCTTCTTTTGACCTCTTCAGTCAGCCGGTGTTGGGGTCAGAGCTACAGTACTGAGATACTGGAAGCAGGATCTTCCGAGATCTTTCTCCATGTTGGATTCAGACACATCAGTCCCTGAAGGGAGACTGACAAACGTAACCGGTTCTTCTCGATACGTGTCCCCTAAGAGTCAAGAGCGTGCTGGGTAGGGTTTTAAAACGCAGTACTATGGCCATCAGAACCAAAAATGAGGGCCAGTGCCGAGCACCAGTGCCTTTCATTTTTCACCGCACATTGCCACCTCCCCGCCTTCCATGTGACCGCGGAGCCGGTGTGCTATTGGTCGTCCATGGAATGATGGCCTCCAATTGGGAGCTCCATGGGCTTTCTCCGCATCAACATTCCAGAATGACTTTCATTAGAACTGCGCGTCTTTGTAAGACTCTGGAGGGACTCCAAGACAAATTCACTGGGACGGAGCTTTTGCTCTGTGTTAAACACGGTCGCAGTTTATTTTTTTAAAGTATTCATTTGTCAACAGGCCTGTGCTTGTGGTCAAAGCAACATGGGCGTTTTAAAATGTGTGATTTTTCGACACGACAACTCACACTTGCACCTAATCACTACGTGTTTTCATTTTTTGTTTTTTGCTATTTCTAGCCACTGATAATAGTTTTTTTTCAGTCACCTAAATATTATGTTTATTGGCTACATTTTATGTGACCACGACTGCAGTGTATGTGAAATAAATATAAAACGAATTTCCAGATCGAACTTTGCCTCAGAAATATTTCGGAATGTCGTTAAACTGCAGTTTAGGACCCTAATGCTGCGGGAATTTAAAGAAGAATTTTTAGTATAATTTACAGTTGGTAAACTATCACCGGGTAAGTGTTCACCAGAAGTCCAGGGGCCCTGTGCCGCTTTGAGCTGAAATGTCGAATCCTTAAACACTTTACCACTCGAGTGTTGGTGGCTCGAGCTGCGTGTGCGTGCGTACACTCATTCGTACGCTCATTCGTACGCTCATTCGTACGCTCATTCGTGCACACCTCGCTCGTGCCCTAGGTCTCATGCGCGACCAGGCGAGCCTGACTGAAACCCGTCCCCACCCCCAAAGCTTATTAAAATAAGCCTGCCAGCCTCAATATCGCTGCCACACGAAAACACATGCCCGCTTATCAGCCATCATTAGTTTATCGTTCGGAGTTGAACCCCCGTGCCAAGTGTTAATCAATGTGTTTGCGTGACTGTTAGGCGAGCTGATGCAGAGCACCTCGTCCCTGGGGTTAATACCGAAAGCGTGGGTGAAAAATGCTCCCCCCCCCCCCACAAACGTGTGTCTCACCATCATTAAGCCAAGTGATTTTCAGCTCAAAACTGCACCTTTTCATGCAGGAGGGGTCAGGCCAGCATAACAGACAATGGAAGGTGATTTTGAAAGAGGTGGTGAAGCTGTTAAACGTTAAACAACAAGAAAAGGGAAAAATACGTAATTTTTTCGTGCGTAGCTAAAACATAATGCTGTTATCTCCAGGGTGGCTGCAGCCACCGACAGGACCCAACTGGGCCCAAAATAACAATAGAAAACTGGGGGGGGGGGATTTTTTTCCTGACTGGGAAAAATATATATATAAATATGTAAACACATACGTAGAACACAGTGGAAACAAAACAGCAGGGTTATTTTTCTAAGAGCAGTTATTTGCAGCAGGAACCCGGAAAAATGTGCAGAAAAAGGGGGATTTTTCCCGAATTCAGGAAAGACTAGAGAGGCAAAAGCAACATCCTGACACAGGAGGTAAAGACGGCCTCTGACAGCCTGGACCGGCCGCCCCGGATCAGGGCTCTGCTGGAACCCCCAGACAGGAAGCGCCTGGCCCCAGAAGGTCAGGGCTGGGAGGACCGTGGGGGTGGCGTGAGAGACAGGCGTGAAGAATCATTCCCCCCGCACGACTAAAACCGTTATGGATTTCCCTGGGAAATTACCTGTAAACTTGCCATTTTAAAAGTGACAATGTAATTTTTAATAATTAAAAAAAATCACAGTCGTGAATTGCTGAAAATATACAAACAGCTTTGGCTCCGTAACTGATAATTAATTTTACAGTAAATGGTATTATTCTTTTTTAAAGTATTATCAGTAAACAGCGCGCTGCACTTTAATTGCCCGTTATAAATACGGATCTCCTTTTAATTGCGCATTGTGCGAAGTTTCCCCCGATCTGCAGAGATGCGCCCCGCGTCCCCTTCCATCCAAACGGGGGGAAACTTGTCCTCACCGCGGCGGGGCAGATGGACCGATAAATCACACAAGCCATTGACTGCCTGCAGAGTTTCTCTTCACAGCTGTCACTTTTTCCCCCTCCGTTTTTGTGGCACTTTGGTTTTTTAGCTGACATGGTTTGAGGTCCACTGTGCACCGATCTGGAATTTAGTTTATTTATTATTTATTTAATTTTTTTGTGTGCGGTCGAATCCATCAAAACGAGGAGCGGCCATCAACCTACTGCGGCGATCAATCCGAGCGCTTATGCCCGCGCATAGCCAAGTCCCCATCTGTAGGTGAGACACGGGAGAAGCTCCTCATTTTAGCTCTTTAGCCCCGAGCTACTGCTGTGATTTTCCAACGATCTTGGCCCCGCGTTATTAAAGTTGCATCATGATTTATACCGCGGCGAACGCATCTGGAGGTTTTTTTTTAAGGTTAAAAATACCCGTCATTGTTTTTCCGTTGACTTACAGCAAAGATGCCGGTTTAAACATATTGGTTGTTTTACAAAGTAAATAAGTTAAATAATCTGCGTATAACCTTATCGGTCTCGCGAAAGGTCAGCCGCCAGCGGTAGTTCCGCCGCTCGCCAGTTGGTGGTGCTACAACGCCAGTGATCCCCTCAATGGCGATTGGCGTCCTGCATGTTAAACAAAGAGCGAAGAAAATGTACAATATATAGGAGCAGAGGTTTCAAATTAAAGAACTGTTACGTTACAACGAAACATCAGCAGTTTGAAAAAAGCAGACAATTATTTTGCTACTTGGGATTAATCTTGGGATTTTTATCTTATGAAAATCTGGCTCTTTCAAAACTGAACACTGTTTTACTCTTAAAAACAATAAACAACAACAATAATATTGGCAATAATAATAATAATAATGGCAATAATAATAATTCAAAATTAAATAGTACATGCTGATCATATATTATCACAGATTGTAAGCAAAAACAAAATAAATATATTAATGGCACTAAAACCTAATATTATTTTCAGCATAGAGGATCAATTAAAGTTGAACGGGGAATAGCTTGGTGTATACATTTGCATGAATAGAAACAGAAATAATGAAACAGAGTGCATTGTAGATGCATTAATCCTTTGGTAAACATCACTGTGAATCTCAACGATGGGGTGTGTGAAACAATGTGGTTCTATTAAAGTTACCTGGGGAGCAGGATTGCAGGCGTCCCAAAGTCAGTCTGCGGCCGCCGACACAGTCTCAGTCTCTGGAGGTTATTATTTGCTGTGTCTCTTATCCCTCTCATATGTAAAATGCTTTATGCTTTATTCCTCAAAATATTGATATCCTAAAGTGCAAAATATCTCTTTTGTTGAATCCAAACATCAGTAACAGTCTGGAAATTATATATATATATATATATATATATGGTATTAGGTATTGTCACAGCCTGCAAAAAAGAAAAAAGTTTCTTTAAAAAAAAAAAAGTGGTAGAGCGGAAACGCAAAGAAAAAAGGGGCTAAGCATGATTTCTGTATGAGATGGGACACCACATGACATTTATTATCTGAAGTGAATGGAAACGCTGACAGACAATGGTACTGCTGCATGTCTGCTCAATTACTCTTTTAAAGGGACGTTAGATCCCTCCATTTAAAAGAAGACATGGGCCTTTGTGACTGATTCACTAAAATTAGATCCGAATCGCCAGTTAATATCAAAAAAGATTAAGCAGAACACAGGAATCCCTGGTATGTTGCTGGGGTGTACTGGCCCTGAAAGGGCTCCATGGGTCCCGGAATAAACTCACATGACAAATGACCCCACCCCCCCCGTTTTAATGATGGCTTTCCTATCTGCGTTGATGTTTCCATCCCTGTCTCTGAGCGTGCAGCGTTTGTTTGCTGCAAACTCTTTTTTCATTTCGTCATGAAGTTGCAGAAGCCACTGTAGGTTCTGTCAGGTGTTTCTTTCTCTAGTTATGTTGAATATCTACAAAAAAAAATGTCTCTTTGTCCCACCTGTGGGAGACAAAAAAAAACCCATTTGAATACAGCAATAATGAGCAGCACAGGCTGATTAAATATGTTTTAGTTTGGCCACTCTGATTTTAACAAGCTGGGATCTGTCCCCTTTCTTTTTTTTTACAGCTTCGGGTTGCAGACTTACCCTTTTCTGCTATACGCGGCATATTTTAGGTGTGTATTTTGCGACCCCGGTGGTTCAACTTCAGCTGATTCGTTTGTGCCAGAATCAACCCTCGATGATAAAAATGTAATAGAAAGTAACCGTGCAACCAAAAAGATTTGTGAACGGGAGGAGGGGTTCAGGTAAAATTCATGTATTTCATTTATCGATCTCCCATAAAGCTTATGCAGTACTGGGTCACGATGTATTTCATTTATTATTGTTATTTATTTTTATTTATTTATGTCTGCTAGTGGTTTTGTGAACCAGGGGGTCACGTCCCTCCATAAACTATCCACAGACATGCCGTTACATTTTCCTGTTTTATGTTCAGCAGCCGAGTGACCGTGGGACGGTTAGCCGATAGCTCTGGCCGTCTGGTGGCGAATTCGGACCACAGTGAAATGCGGGGAGGGAGCGGAGTGTGAGTCGGGCCAGCGTGCCACAGTTCGTCCGTGTCCCCGCTGCGCCGTTTGCCCAACATTCTTTAACAGGCTGCATGACTGTCAAGGGGACGACGTCACACTCAAAATCTCCGTTTTCTCTCTCTCTCTCTAACACCTTCCCTATCCTACCGGAATTTTTAATTTATTTTTTATAAACCTCTGCCTTACCCTGAAAATATGCACAAAAATCTGTCAAGCTTTAACATACCGCAACACTTTTTGTGGCACGAGGGCCGCCATTTAGTGCAAACCATACACCCACCGGCCGGTCCAGGGTCATCAGCTGCAAGAAACGAAAAGTTTTGCCCCCGATGCCGAAGGTTGAAGCATGAACGGGGGATGCATTTTCTTTGTAAAGAATGTTTGATCTGTAGGAAGTAATGAATGCGACTTTCGGCAGGCTGAACCTGATTAGGTGTCAGGCGCTCTTTGGCAGATTCGGCGTAGCACGGGTGCTGTGAAGTCTCTTTGATATTTCATCGGTAGTGAGACGCTCCTGTTTTCTGCTGCAGAGTTATTGCACGGGACGGACGTCGTGCCGGCATCCTGGGGAATTCCACCTCTCTCCAAGTGCGGGCAATGTGACTTGGAGCTGCCTCGTCTCAGGACAGCTTTTATGACTTTATCTGTGGTCACTTGGGCTGAAGTTCTCCACAACCATGCAACGCATACCAGAAAACAGAGAATTACCCGCAAAGCTGGCAACTGCAATAAAACCACAAATAAATATTGACAATAAATAGTGTGTTTTTAAAAACTGTTAGTGCTTTTATTTCAGTTTTAGTATTAAATTGTATAAATTCTGACACTGTTTGGATTTAAATGAGCTAAAATCACATATCAGTATCCATCCACCTTGCTTATTTTGGTCAGGGTTGCTCATGGAGCTTATTGCAAGAACAAGGCTGGGGGACATCCTGGACGGGATGCCAGTCCATCACAGGGCACGGGGCAGGGGACATCCTGGACGGGATGCCAGTCCATC
>JAABNY020000040.1:5241859-5254165 GCA_015164015.2 Brevimyrus niger | reverse complement strand
GGGGGGGGGGGGGGGGGGGGGGGGGGGGGGGGGGGGGGGGGGGGGGGGGGGGGGGGGTGGGGGGGGGGGGGGGGGGCTGAGAGGTAGCGCTGCTGTAGGCCGGGGGCCTCTGGTGGATTCGCTCGCTAGCTAGGAACGTGCATTGGAACCAAAGGGGCCCGACGGAAATGCAAGAAACTGGGGGGACGGACGATCAGGGCCCGGGTCCATATTGGCACTGACAAGGTGAAGCTGTTTGCAGGCGAGCGAGAGACAGAGAGACCACCCATGGCCACCCAGGGGGCGAGGGCAAGGCAGGGGGGCTGCGGCACAGACGTATAGGGGTCGGGGAGGGGGGGGTAGAATCCAAAAAGGCGACACTGATGGGCTTCTGACAGCCGGTCACCGTTATTGATGATACCCATAAGCCGCGCTATCGACGTGCCCGGCTGCCCTGACTTCACGAACCCCCCCCCCCCCTTGAAGGAAACACTAGCCAGCACCCCCTCAAAAAAAAGTGGCAGCCAACACTAGAAAATGCTACGTTCTACCTTCCCGGTGTCCTATTGTAAAATGAACGTTTTCGACAATTACTGACATGAACCTGAGAAAGTATGTCGGATAAATTACAGCTTAATCTAATGCGGCCCGTATGTTTCTCCTCTGCCTGGGGACCCCGGCTGGAGTGTGGAGTCAGTTTAAAGTACAAACCTATTGCAGCTTATTAAAGCTGATGTCTATCTGTGGGGGCTCTATGTAAAAGGAGGAGAAATTCATTTTGGAAGTTAATGACCCACCCCCCCCCGCCACCCAATCCACTTTGTTCATGAATATGCATCCAGGTCCTGTCCCTAACTGACTGACGGGGGCCAGGGAACTTGGGGTGTGCGTTATTGTAAACATGACCTTTGCACCAGGCCTTGCTGAGATGTGACAGAGGTACAGAGCGAGTCTGTGGAAAGTCTCCCTTTTGGCGCGTTATCTGGAGGGGTGCAAGTGGGGCTCCGGCCGGGGGCTCGCTGACGTACGCCGGTATGGTAACCATCTGCACGGCGTTTGGTTAAACGGCAGCACTGGCAAACATTTTCCTTTGTGTTTCCCGTGTGCTACAGGACGGGATTTGTACTGCTTGTTACGTTTCTGCGATTTCCGAAAGCAACGTCCATACGTGACGCCTGGGCGCTTGGGCCAAATAAGCCCCATCAAAAGCGAAGAACGGGTCGGCTGTATGGGAGAAAATAAATAAATAAATTGACGGGGAAAATTTATATCGTAAATTGGATCTTGCTTATGTCATACAAATAGATGTAATTTGTCAAAAGTTGTAGATTTTTCCAATAGCTGTCGAGTAAAATGTGGTTTTAGGTCAGGAAAAGAGTTGGGTGTAATCCTTTCATGGCTCCCCAGCAAGTCCTCATACTGCTGGCGCTCGGCCGGCCTAGTTAAGACGATAACAAATTAATGCGGTCTCGAACACGACATCTGACAAGGTAGGAAAGAGGCAGAGCAGAAGTACAAAACCACACTCTGCGAGCGTTTTTGTTGGCCCGCGGCACAGTGAGAAAATGTGGCCCGAACAGACGGGACCGGGGACCCATGTCTGCAAATAATTACCTCCAGCTCGAAACGAGGCAGGGTTCCATATTACTTCGCTGGGCGTCTACAAAGGCCGTTTGCCGAGGTATTTTGGTGAGGTTTACTTTCTGGAGCTTAGCAACAAAAATTCGTTGTCGCCGAGCTATTAAATACAATGGAGACGTGCTGGCCAACAGCACGTCACGGAGGAATGGAACTGATTACGCGCGAGTCCATGAAACGATGATGTAAACAGCCTCGCGGCTGGAATTTAATACTCCCTGGTAACACTCAACTGTCAATAGCTGCCACGGCGTGCGGCCCGGGTTTTGTGGACCCCTCTACAGTTCCCTCTCGACTTATTCCTCTCGTCCCGCACTCAGGAGTAGGAAATACCGGTATGCGACCGAGATGGAGTGAGGGGGAAAGGGGAAGTAGAGAGTGGGAAGGACATGCAGTGCAGGTTGAGAGAGCCTGTTCAGGCACCCCACAGCTTTTGACAAATGTCCTTCACCCACACACGTTTTGAGCGGCTATCTGGGAATTTAATTGCCCGCTTTGTGGATTTTCCCCGTTTTGATTTAAACCCAGGTCGGGTTTCATACAATAACATGCGCGCACCTGGTTAACACGTTAGACGATACTTAGAGCATATAAATCACCCTTTAAATAGAAACGCAGCAGGGATGTCCTCCTGCCCAGTTGTTCAATTTGGAAAGTACAGAAAGTTCAAGCTCTGCATAAGTCCTTAAACAATCTGATATACTTTATACTGCTCTTTTTTTTGGGCTATTTGGACAGGGAGAATAGTTGGAAACATGATATTTCTAAGCATCCAGGGAGGTGAAATTCAAACAGACAAAAGGATCAAGTAGAGGTCTTTTGTTCCCTTGACCTCTTTGTATTCTCGTTTTAAAATATATTTCCATCCCGCAATGCTGCATGTCGCAATTTAAGGTTGCATGAATCACCGCCTGGTCCCGTTTATGACTTGGAGGTTATTATTATTATTTTTTTTTTACTTTACTAAAGCTTTCCCAAAAAATAAAGCGTTGCCTAGTCTCCAGCTAACATTAATGGGTATGTTTTAATTTAATTTCAGCTCAGTTTTTATTTTATGTTG
Source organism: Brevimyrus niger (assembly GCA_015164015.2). NCBI lineage: Eukaryota > Metazoa > Chordata > Actinopteri > Osteoglossiformes > Mormyridae > Brevimyrus > Brevimyrus niger. The sequence goes on along the minus strand of JAABNY020000040.1, from coordinate 5,251,488 downwards.
TGCTCTTCCTTGTGGCGGTTGCCTCAGAAGCTGGCGACAAATATACGTATTAAGTTCATGAGGACTGGCACCGCAGACATTGTACATTTTTGAGCAAAAATTTCAAGATGGGTTGTTCTAAATGTGTTATGCATCACTGGTTTTGTTACGTTGCAGCCTCTCCTGGGTTTACGGTGCAGCCTCTGGTGTGCGCCGCAGTTACACCGGGCTGGCGTGACGGAGGCTCTGATAGTCAGGCGCAGACACTTGTTGCGATGCACTGTCACGCCAACTTCCAATATGGTTGACAGTACAACAGGCTGGATGGGAACCGGGGGGGTAATCACAACACACGTAAATGCGAACGTCCCTGTCTTAAGCGCACCGCCGCAAACTGTGATTCCCTGCGGGGAGCGACGAAGGGTCTGCGCACTTTCTTTTAATAACCCATTACTGTTCTATCAAAAATGTTTTGCTTGCGTGAAATGACAGCTTCTTGAAAAACAGTGATCAAGAACTCTAATTATATAGGCGAAGAATAAAACGTAGATTTAACAACTTTTTAAAAGGCTTGTCACTGTATAACGTAGGGAAACTATAACGATGTACTAAACTTTTAGGGTAATGTTATATTAACCGTAACAGGAAAACAATAATGGTAACGTAAAATTGCAACGAAACCATAAAGAAAATGCAACGTTGACAAAGAGAAAAAAATCTGGAACATTTTTACAATCTGGATATTAAAACACATAACAGTACAATCATTTTGATTATTAAAGCAGACACACTGAGATCCATGTGGAGAAGTGAAATCAATTAAGACGAGTGCCCTGAATGACATTTTTAATATAAATAAATGGACCATCAGGGAATCGGTTTCCATTAAGTGTCAGGAAAAGTTAGATTGCGCAGGGTATGTGGTGCACGTGTGACCATTTCCTGCAGCTGGGAGACACGGATCCGCAGCAGACCCAGGCTGCCGGATTTCCCTATTCCCTAATGACCCCTGTCCCCCCAACAGCGTCTTGCTGCTGGACTGTAAGGATTTCTGACAATACGGTACATTTTTAATGCGGATTATATATGTAGCTCTGATAAGGATGGGGGAATGGGGGGGTGGGGGTGTAATGATTCTGTCACGCCTCGCTGAGCCCCCCTGACCCTGCGGCTGTGACATCACCGGGGTTGGGGGGGTCACTGCAGCTGCCTGAACTCCCTCCCCCAAACCCGGTCCGTCGCGACTAGGCATGTTGTGGCAGGTGATTTGCCGAGCTGCGGTCGAGCCGCGTTACAGATCAATAAGTAAGTAATGGGAGATCAATTAGTTCCACTACAGCGACAGACCTCCCGTGCTTTCATACACAAAAACGTCACGCCTGGATGGCTGCGGTGAGGCTCTGACTACATAAATAAAATATATGTCTGGCGTGTGTGTGTGAGTGTGTGTGGTTGCTTCGGCTTCCTGAAACCCAGCCACATGTGTGGGTGCCTTTTTTGAACCCGTATTATAAATATCACCTGTATAAACTAAACTGAATTCACTATACATTTAACTAGCACTCCATATTAAACTTATTGGAAAATTCCGGAACATCTTTCCCCCCTATCAGAATAAGGGGGCGAGGCATTGTGTTCCTAATGCTATATCCAGCATCTGGCAGCATAGTCATGAAAGGACCGACCTTAATCTGACCCCAGGATCCTAGTGCCCAATCAAGGACCCCTTCTCCCCAGTTTCAGCAGAGTGATGCTCATTGTTTTGGTGTCTCCTGCCTGGGTTTGTGAGTGCAGGGAGGGGGGGGGGGGCAGCTGTTGTGACTGCAGACAGGCGCGTTGAAGCACAGAGCCCTCGCCGTGGGAGGGACGTCGGTGAGAGAACCGACGTTTCAGATCTCGCCGTGGGCCTTTCGTGTTTGCTGTCTCAGGCCTGAGCGCTCCGCGTGGGACCCCGTCCGCAGCTAAGGGCTGCCCCACTGTCTGCATGGCACAAAAGCATGCTAGCCACCTCTGACACGTAAGCGTTGCATTTAATGCATCTGTAGTGTTTCACGGACTTTGTGGTTATATATATTCGCAATGTTCCTCATTTAATAAAGAAATGTACAGTGTTTTTGTTTTGTTAACAATGTGAAATTGCATAAGCAGAAGTTTAATACACACACACACACACACACACACACACATCATATTTACAGTGTACTTGAACCACAGAACGGGGGTGGGGCATCTTTATGAATGCAGTGAGTTTACAAATCATTTAATGCAAACTAGAAAAACTTTTTTAAAAGCAAAAGGTTATATTTGAGCTCAAAACCCAACAGACGAGTGGATGAAAGTTTATCTCCCTCCCATCTGGTCCATGGTATGTGTGTGTGTGATTGTGATGACCAAATGTCCCCACAATGTGATAAAAAAAACTGCTATTTTGTGTGACTGCAATCAAAAACTAAAACTGAAGAAAGTCTCGTGTTTTGTTTGGTTACTTATGGTTAAGGTTAGGGCTGGGTAGGGGTTAAGGTTGCCATGTTGGGATTAGGGGTTTTCCCAAAAAAATGAATGCAGTCCCCACAAAGACGGGAATACAAACATGTACAATACAAAGATCCTTCGGTTCATCAGTGTCTTTCGTGATATCATGCTGCCTAAGGAGTGTATATATAATTGGTGTTTAGCAGGGCACTTTGGTTAAGGCTTTCCTCCCGGTAGCACCCATACAATCCCCGGGCTGGGGGGCTGGCTTAACAGCCACTGTGTGTCCCTGTGGCGACCCCCGCCTTGTTAGACTATGGGACCGGCCCATTCGTCTTGGCATTTGCGGCCGTCCCTTTAAGATCCTATCCTGGTAGACAGCGTTTGTTTGGGGGGTGTAAAACCCCTGTGAATAATAGATGCTGTTCATCACGACGTCTTTAACACATCGGCTTCGCTTGCATGGACCGCGACGAGGAGGATGTACGGTTTGGGACAGCATATACTGTATTATTTTACACAGCAAGCACATCAGAAAAAAATGTAAATAAGCTAAATACTTCTTTAAAGACACTGGGGGCCACCATGTTAGAGATAAGCTGGATGTTCAAAGGTTCAACAGCAGTTCCCTGGGCTGTGAGGCGGCGTCCGGCCCAGGACCGGGCTCCTAACCATGGCCCAGAGGCACTCTGGCTGCCGGCGACGGAGCGTTCCGAATGAGAGGGCACGTGGAAGGGAGGAGACCCCGTCAGCATGTCGGAATGGTCATTAGGGGGGGGGGGGCGGCTGCATCGCCGCGGACCGCCGCCCCTAATCCGCTTGACGGCACACTGGGAAAAAAAAATGGAAGAGCAGGTCCCCGACAGTGATAATGTAATGTTGCCCGAGGCACCATTTTCCTGCAGCTTCCTGGAGAGGCCCCCGCCTCGAGACCAAACCCGGGGGCGTTCAGTTCCCGCCGGGGCAGGGGGGGGGGGGATTAACGGAGCCGTCCGAGGCGGCCGTGGTGTGCTGGCGCACCCGCGAGTTATTCTGGACCAGGACCATGGGCTTGTCCCCCCCTCCCCAGCTGTGCTGTTAGTGACGTGACCTTTCACGTTAAACGCCAGAGGTAGGAGGTGCACCAAAGGGCTGAGAACCAATGAGAATGAGATGCTTCCGAATGAGAATGCAAACCCGCCGCTGTCCTACTGTTCCTCCTTGGTTCTCCTTACCTGTGATCATTAATCCACCACTTACACAGCTGGATATTTTCCTGGAGCGATTCACTCGAAGTGTCCGCTCAAAGGTCCAACAGCAGCTCCTATCTGGATTCATTCTGACGTCCGCCATACTGCACCTGACGTGCACTCATACATATACAAACATACACGCACACGTGCGTATGCGTGTATCGACGCGACTCTCATATAGCCTGCTTTTTAGCTCATTGTAGCAGCGTCGTGGTGACGTAGGCCCATTGCCGCCGCGGCAGCCCCCCGACAGCGGCGCACTTACGGCGCAATTAGCTTCACTGGTTGGGCTGCGCTTTGAGGTTGCGACCTGGGGATTACAGCAATAATCCTGCACCTCCAGCTCACTTACCCAAATCACTCCTGCTTCAGCCAGGGCAAATTGTTTTCACGGCGAGCCCCTTACCAGCTACTAAAGACCTGCCTTTTCATCCAATAACATCAAAACAAACCGCAGAGGATAGCCCTCACCATTAAAGCCAATTGCCTCGCCAGTTTCAGAGGGACCTATGCTTCTCCTCATTTATTTTCTCCCAACTGATGGAACTCGCACGCCACTTTCTTGTCTTGAAAGATGGGGTGGGGGTGGTGTGTGTGTGTGTGTCTGTGTCGTTGGGGGGGGGGGGGTGGGGGGGGGGGGGGGGGTGAGGGGGAAAAAAAGGAAAAAAAAACCCAGCAGATTATTGATTCGCTTCTGAAGAGAGGACCAACCTAAAAGCCCCAATGAATTGTCACTCATTATTGAAATTACTGAACACTAATTAAACTGGCAGCTGAAATCCCAGCAGGCTGTGCTCATCTGAAGAAGAATTTCAGCTCCTTGGACAGAGCAGGGGAGAAAACATTAGCAACTACAAGGATGTTAATGAGCTTTGCATTCTCTCTTCCTCTCCCTCTCCCGCACTCTCTCTCTTTTCCCCTTTCCTTCTGTTTTTGGTTGTGTTTAAGGGAAGGTTTTCAGCTTAACGGGCACAATACGAAACACTATCCTCATTTGATTTTTTTTTTATTCATTCAGAAGGGTAGCACTTGTTTTTTGTTTTTTTTTTGTTTTAATCCAAAGTGTCCTTTACAGTATTATGCTCGATAAAAAAAATCTTTTAATATATTGTTCGAAAGTACAACAGGGGAAATCTTTCTGGGAATTCGGCCTGGAACCTGTGGGCCAGGCAGTGGAGGGCGTCAAGTGTGTTAGGGTGAAGGTCGCCATGGTAGCGGCCCATGTGGGTCTGGGGGCGGGGCCAGAAGCAGCTTCATGCCGGAGCCTCCTCCAGATTGGGCGCCGTGCCCCACTGCCCCGCAGTCTGGCCCCGCAGTCTGACCCCGCCTCCGCTCTCCCTGCGCCCGATGTGCTCCGCGTGTTGGGCTGACACCCTTGGGGTGGGTGCCGGCATACGTGTGAAGGGGGGTCCACATTCGCAGGTATCCTGGAAAGGTGAGAATTGCCACCGAATACCCGCTCATGTGACTCGTGTGATGTGAGACGGGAAAAAGCAGGAATGTTTTATTAACAGAGACCCGCGGAGGATTCAGGTTTATGCCGTTCCCCAAATGGCTCCCGAAAACATGTAAAAAAGATAAAACGGCACACGACTGCAGCACAGACTCAGAGGACTGAGCCAGGCATGTAAACCTCAGCCGCAAAGACGCTAAAACATTTTAACTTCTTTATTTATTTCTTTCTCACCACAAATAGGTAAAAAAAAAACCTTTTCTAGTTCTGTTGTACCTCACTGACTGGGGAGCACAGCCCCCCCCCCAACACATCCCACCACTCAAGGAAAGTGGCCTCCTGAAAATAAACCTTTCTTTTATTTAAGGTGCGGGGAAAATAGCTTGCTGGAAAGCATCCCTACCAGCAGAGGGCGTGCTAATGTACCCCAGCTGACCAAATTGCCCCACTCTCAGTCCACCTTCATTAGCCTTGTCGACTTTTGGGTTTTTATTTTATTTCATTTTTTTTTCCCCTCCCTCCTTGTTCGAAATCAACAAACACGAGCACCAGGCATAGTGTGTCCTATTTTATCAAATGGACCACAGCTTGGTAATGGTCTCCCCTGACAATTCCGACTAATCTATGCTGATGACCACAGGGACAGCGATGATTGTCATGTTAGTAAAAAAAAAAAAAAATTAAATAATAGGAAGGAAGAAAAAAGGAAAAAAATCAAAACAATCATGTTACGTCAGTTCTACCATTAAAAGACCAGCTTCCCTGCAAATTTTTGTGTTCTGTAATTAATACTCTTGGGTTTGCTATTTCCAAGCTGGTACTCCAGGCAAGAAGATGCCACTCACCTGATAATTATTTCAGGAAGTCATGCACGAATGAATGTGATTGACAAATGCAGCATTGCTGTAATTGCCTCCAGCGTAGACAGGGACAGGCGGAAAGAAAGGGAAAAGTTAACCAGTTATGTACTTACCTAGGATGATTAAAGATGGAGGCTGGAGACACCCCCACTTCTGTCAGAGGTGAGAGCTGGCCGGTGTAAGCGCCGAGGTTACGTTTCGCAGAGACGCGGGCAGGTGGGTAGCGTGCACGCTCACGCGCATCCACGTCCTGCGCCCGCCAACGCTAATTGGTCGGAAACCGGCGGCAGGAGACCACGACAGAGGCGCTGAGTGCCGTTGCCGCCTCGTCCGCCGTCAAAGCCCGGGGAACCGTCGGGATGATGAAAATCTCGGGCCCAATGATGTGCCGAAAGTGGATTTAAATTATAGAAGTGGCCCCCGTTTCTGATATTCTGAAGTCGAGTTTCATACTTTTTAACAAGCTGGAGAAGCTGGGCTGGTACCGGTTCTTAATTTGCTACCATATGTCCCCAGGCTCTGCGGAATGCAGGCTCCGGAATTTGGAACACAGAAATTGGAATGTAGCGGCTGATTTGTCGAGTGCAGGAATCCAGTGCATCCAGGAATTCGAGCCAAATAACTGGGCTACCTACATTTGATGCATGTGGGATGTCCTTTAATTAAGAAGGTTATCACACTGCATTGTATTATTATTATTATTATTATTATTATTATTATTATTATTATTATTATTATTGTCTCAGGCTTTTATTAGGATTTAGGGCATAGTAATTCCTTAAAAAGCCTTTTATTTTTCTGGGTGTATCAATCAGCTGGCTGCCCTGGTTTGGCACAGCGCACAATCTGTAAAGTTAAATCCCTTAATGTGATTTGTGATTCAGGCATTTGTTTTTTATTTAAAGCGCTACAGAAAAAAGCTTTTTAAAGCTTTTTTTTTAAAAAAATATCACTCCATCCAATAATACAGCAGAATATGCAAGAATATTGAACCTTTTTTTATTATGATTCATATGTAAATATTTTCATGCATTATCTAATAGAGAACAGTGTTTATTTAAACCAAGTACCCTAACAAAATATACTCTGAAGGTCCCATTTTTTGCTATTTCCATCTGTCAAGATAATTTATTATGAGAAAGATTGGAAACATATTTTGCTTTTGTATTTGGTTTTGATCATCCTAGCAGGGAGAAAAGATGATGTCCAAATAGGGGAACGGAAATGGGCCAAATAAAATAAAATATACTTATAACAAATTATGAGGCCTATACACATCATATTGCAAAAAATACTTGATGACAACCTGATATGCCTCCCTGCAAAAACAACCAAAAAAAATAAAATAAAATAACCCATAGCCTCAAACGTTTGCTTAATCTGTCTTTCCTTGTGCAAATCTACTTTAAAATATGGACTTCAAAGGCCATGTAGAGGTGAGGCTCTTAAGTTTGAGGAGAATTAACGTGAAAATTCGTGAGAGGAGGAAGGAGGAGATGCGTAATTGCCAGGTTTCCTCCTCAGCTTGTGGATATCAGACAGATGGGGAGGATAAAACAAGGGCCCTAATAATTAATGTTCATGTTCCTCGCTAGCGGGACCCTTTTTATCTGCGTCCCTGTGATTAGAGCGAAAGACAGAATTCGGAAAAATCCCTCTCATTAGCCAGCGGGGCAGCGGACGCCGCAGACTGGCGGTAGGGAAGAACGCGATTCCGCGTCTCGCCGCTCGGCTCCCATGCTGTGGATGGGCGAGACGAGACAGGAATGCTCACACGGTGTCCAAGCGCGCACGCAAACGCACACACGCCGATGGTCTGAAGCATTGCGATGGGCTTGGAGCCCATGTTGTGTGTCACTCGAGAAGCAGCTGAAAGGTCCGAATCCTGAAATTTCGGATGGACCCGCGTCGGTCGGGAGGGCGAATGGACGCCCGTGATCTCCAAGGCCATTGATGTTTTCTTGTTTCTTTTTGTTTGCTTTTTTTTCATTTTCATAATCAAAGAAACATTAGATCAGCTCTTTAATCATCGATGACCTCTGGATGCGCGAGAGGTAATTCAGTCTCTGTGGTCAGTCGTACCAGGGAACGATCTCTCGGCAAACAAACACTGCACACTATGGAGCGGAGCGATGCCTCTCGACTTTACCGAAGAACCTATTCAACTCTTACTATGATCTGCACCCAAAGGAAAAACAGACACACGCAATAAAAGTCCAAATACCATTCCCACTATCACAGAACAGACAGTATAGACATTTTTCTCAGATAACACGCCTGTAGTTGGTGTAGATATTTAATTCCATGGATGCGGTATCATCTGGAATCATTAAGTTCATCAAGACAAACTGCTGCAGTTTTCCCCAGTGGTAAACCTGCTGTAAGGGGACTAATTTGCGCTCTTCCCCAAAGCTCTGTCCCATATTAGTAACTCCCAGCGTGACAAGGTCAAACTCCATGTCAGGGCAGAGCGAGGAATCGGCAGGAAACACACAGCTGAAGTTGCAGCCCCCTAAAACATCTGATCTTGACATATATTCTCATGTTTAAACTCTGCTTAGTTCAGCACTGTGAACGTTCGCCTGTCAGAAAATCTCAGTGAGTGCGACATCCTTACACTTCTGCTCCCCTAATATTTTACCGAACTGAGTGACATTTCCCTGCCGTATGGATTTCTACCAGATAACATAGGAATGCTCGTAATATTTTTCAAAGCTGTCTAGTAGTTAGACTTAATAGCATGAAACTATAACTGATCCAAATCCAAAATATTGTGACAGCATTAAAAAACGGTTATGTCCCGGTGGTAAAAAAAACAGGCTTGGGCACACAATACATTAAAAAGGGGTTAATCTTGTGACAGATCAGATGAGACCATTTAAACCACCCATTTAAACGTGATCCAGAGAGAGAGACAGCTCTTCAGTGAAGTATGCGTGTGACCCCAGAGCATTCTGGGTAAACATTGCTGTTTTTTTTCTCCAATTCAACAGCATAAAAATGCATGTGTTCCTTCTCACTCTGCACGCTAAAGATTCATCAGGGTTGAAAGGCAATAACCAATTAAGGATGGGAAACAATAAAAAACAGTACAACAGCTTTAACATGAAAACATGCTGACCACAAGCTAGTCCCCTGGAGCACCACTGTGACGTAGGCATTGACTCTGCAGCTGTTTTGTACTGCAAACACGGAGGATTTCCACAGATTTTCTGGGGACTTTGTGCTGACAGCACTGGCTCTTCAGGTCAGGAGAGTAGCCCAATGGAATTTACTCAGATAACCAAGCAAAGAGCATCGTTTCCTGGACCAGGAGCCTGGGACCCGTGGCAGAGCGTTGTGTCTTTCTGGAACTTTCTGCATTATTTCTATCATTTCTGCATTGCTCATCCCTGCCCTTGGAAACAGAAGGCTGTTTATGTGGGGTCACATGGAGATTAATGCGTGTTTCAGCTTCTTGGTTTTAGGGGGGATATGGGGGGGAGGGGGGGGGGTGCGGATTAGCTTTAATTAGAGCTCCTTAAAATGAAAAAAAAAAACTGCTTGTATTATATTATTCCATCCATCCATCCATCCATCAATCCATCCATCCATCCATCCATCCATCCATCCATCCATCCATCCATCCATCCA
>JAABNY020000040.1:5156296-5183174 GCA_015164015.2 Brevimyrus niger | reverse complement strand
GAGAGGGCTGACACCGGGGATGGGGGGGAGTGGGTGTGGGCGAGATCTCTCCTTCACTTCAAGAAATCTCATTTATCTGGGCGGCACGTCTTACGTCAGCTGAAAGTTGAGATATGTGCGGAAAATTCGAATTCCGACGCGGTATACGGAGAGGCCGCTAAAATGGCGGGATTTGAGTATTTGGGGGGGGAGGGGGGGCATCTGATTACTGACATTTGGTCTCTGCTGCATAACCCAAAATGGCCCACTTGTCCTTTTTCGCCGGAGATATTAGCTGCAGTTGCTTCACGCCACCAGCAGGGATGCGCTCCGCTCCCTACAGTTCTCGACGCAAATGCATATTTTGATCCCGCATTTATCCGCGATTCCACAGGCCACGGCGCATTAGACGGCGAGGAGGCTGGGTGCTGCTCACGAGAACGCACAGACAATACCCCAGGCGGCTCGCGTTTCCAAGCCATTAGGGCCCCCGACGAACCGCATGCGCTCGCATTTGTCATGCGGCTGCGACGAGTTTGGGACAGGAAGCCTAGCAACTCACACGCACACACCGAGAAACGCATCAACACGGCCGAAATCTTCATAGGCTGACAGGGATGGCGGGAATTTATACACTTGCTCATCGCTATGAATCAGGACTCAATCATTCAGCCTCCACAATGATCAAAGTCCTGTTTTACTTAATTACAATATAAATAAACACATGTATGTTTTTAACTACATATATAGGTAGGGATTAACATGACTGGTATGCAGGTACGCATTTGCCGTATAAAGGTTAAAAGGCTTTGAAATTTATGGTCGTCATGGCGCAAATGTGGACTGCGTTTGAATTTTTCTGACAAGAAATGGCCACATATTTTAAACTTTATTCAGCGAATGTATACCAGTTATGTCAGTCCCTGTACATAGGTATGTTTTCCTTGTTAGAAAATTACCAGACAATTAGTAAATTAGCAAAAGTAAAGCAAAACATATTTCACTATTAACAGCTGTCAGATGGTAATGCCAGCTCGTTTGGTCTCGGGTTTAGACCTCACAGCCAGCTTAAGCTACGCCTAAACCCATCCTATCTTCCGACTGCACTGTGCCACAGAAAGCAAGATGCAGTCTGATGACATCATCACAGTGATGTGGGTGCTGGCCTTTGGGTCTCGCAGGGTGTCCCCAAATATCTGACTGCTGTCTGGGTTTCCTAAGAAAATGGCTACACATTGAGAACAGTAATCACAGCCTGAACAATCGCAGCTGGGTGAAATAGCTTCATGTGCCCAATTCTAAGTGCTTCAAAGTTTACCTTTGACCTCACTAGCCGGTATGTTGATGTCTCGTAATCTCGGCATAAATAAGACTCTTATATTGATAACTTTTTGAATATTAGGCCTGCCTGTGTAAATACTATTTATACACTTTGGATGTTACCTAGCTGACCATGCTGCACTGAAATCCTAAGTATGACACAAAAAATCTATAAGCTAACACTCCCTCAGTAACTTAAAAGCAAGAATTGAGACAACATCGTTAAGACCCAGTCAGCCCTCAGGATGAATCGCCAAGGAACTGTTGATCGTTTGTGCTTTTCTAACAAGCAGTCAACTAATTGTAACTCCAATATTAGCAAAATATCATAATGAGGCAGCAGCTCTTGTGCAACATCCATATTTTGCTTAATTTTTTTTTTCTTCTCACCAGAAGTTAAAATGCGACACGGAGCGATATTTCATAAATCGGTATCCGTTAATAAAAAAATAAACAACAAGAGATTGTTTTTTTTTCCCCTCAGGCTAGAAAGACAAGCTTTTGGGGTAGTCCTCTGAAATCGCATGTCCTGCAAATCTAATTGTGGAAAAACAAGTAGTCATAATTAGGTTAGATAAACTTCAAACATATTTAAAATTATATAAAAGAGTAAAATAATATGGATATCTCACAGAAAAAATGGGTAACTGATTTTATATTATTTTTATGAGCAGTAAACAAATTTTCTGGTCAATAATTACAAACTGCCTCATAATTTCATCCTTCATTTTGTCTTTTTTTTTCTTTTTTGTCTTTTCTAAATTGTCTGCACTGAGGAAATACGGCCATACGTTCCCAAACAGTCTACTTAAGGCAGATGTTAACTTTCTATCGGCATTCTTTTTGTACAGAATTACGCAGTGTCAGCCCATACAGAACATAGTGCGACGTCATCTAAATTAAGAAAGGGAATGGGCAGGTTTTTATAAATGGAAAATGGAGGGAGGCTGGCAGGCAGGGCCAGTTAAGCAGAGTACTACTTTAGTGCTTTATTTAATCAGACGATGCTCAATTACATCAACATGAACGAGCTCCTCTCCTCGGCGACAGCTCACTGGCTCCCAGCTGGAGGGGGATCTCCTTCCCAGGGAGGCAGCTTACGCTCCCAGCAGGACGCCAGCCTATATCCGTTAACTAACGTCTCGTCGCCAGTCGCCTTGGAGGAGCGGTAGGAAGAGGAGAAGGACGGGATCGTAAAACGCAGACGGGATGAGCGGCGAGACGGGCGGCGGAAGCCGCGGCAGACAGAGCACGCCCGTCGTCTGGCTGCTTCCTGCGGCCGCGTCCTTCCCCTGGGCGTGGCTCATGGAAAACGCATACATAGAGGTTACACGTTTCAAGAGGATTCCTGAAGTGATTCATTAGGAGGTCATGCTGTGTAACAGATGACTGGATGGCTTTTATTTTGTGAAAATGATTTTGCCTGAAACATGCACTTGGATGAGTCAGGAGACTGTGAATTTAAGACTTCTCATATTTCATTGGTACGCATTACGGAATAACGAGTAAACACGTGAGATTTTAAATAAAACACGTCTCGCTGAGTTAAAAGGATGGAGACATGCGTGTAAAGACTGTTGAGTGTGTCTGTTGATCTATAAACAGGTAGGACATAGCCAGAAAAATAGCCAACTTCCTCCATCACGACGGACCATTTCTGTTCCTGCCAAGATTAGGGACTACAGGGGAATGGAGACCTGATCAGAGTGTGCAGTGGAGTGAGGAGATGGTGTATGCAGTGGACTGTGCACTGAAAGAGCATGCACTGTGACAGTGTGCAACAGACTGCGCGGCAGGAGAGGGCGCAGTGTGACAGCCTGCAGTGGACTGTGCACTAAGAGAAGGTGCAGTTTGACAGCGTGCAACAGACTGCGTACTAGGAGAAAGTTCAGTGTGATAGTGTACAGTAGACGGCATTAGGAGAAGGTGCAATGTGACTGACAGACTGTAGTAGGAGATGGTGCAGTGTGACATTGTGCAGTAGACAGTGCACTAGGAGAAGGAGCACTGTGAGAGTTTACATTAGACTGTGCACAAGGAGAAGGTGCAGTGTGACTGCAGCAGACTGTGTACTAGGAGAAAGTTCACACTAGGAGAAGGTGTAGTGTGAGAGTGTGCAATAGACTGTGCATTGGGGGAAGGTACAGATTGTCAGTGTGCAGCAGACTGAGTGCTAGGAGATGGTGCAGACTGACAGTGTGTAGGAGACTGTGCACTAGGACAAGATATACTGTGAGAGTTTGGAGAATGCAGTGCGACAGTGTGCAAAAGACTGCGTACTAGGAAAAGGTGCAGTGTGAGAGTTTATATTACACTGTGCCTTAGGAGTTGGTGCAGTGTGACAGTGTGCAGTAGACTGCACACTAGTAGAAGGTGAAGTGTGCAATAGACTGTGCATTGGGAGAATTAAGATTAAGATTAAGTACAAGGAGAAGGCGCAGTGTGACAGTGTGCAGTAGTCTGAGCAGTAGGAAAAGGTATAGTGTGTCAGCATTCAATAGATTGTGGTGGACTGTGACAATGTTCAGTTAAATATTCTTGAGTGCACATTGAGCACAGTCAGACACAAGCGCTGGCTTTACAAGCATGTTGTGCCTCGGACCGGTTTGCAAACGTTAAAGTGGGTTTGGGTTTCCGATTAAAAAGGCAGCTGTCTGATAGAAGGTGCTACAACACGGGCCATTTTCTCCGCTAAGTCTGCCACGAGACGCCATCATGACAACTCTTCTCACCTTACTGTCAGCGTCATTATGGTGGTGACGTTAGAGAGCAGCCTTAAACGACATCCATTCAAGCAGAACTCGCACGTCTAACGACTCACTTTCCATATCCAAAGAACAAATGCAGCCTTTTCCAGAATGACTTCCAAAGAATAACACGGTACTGTACTTCCCTCCCCATGATGACAACACTGAAGCACTTACAGAACGAGTCAGATGAAATACTGATTCTTTATTTCCTATAAAGTCATGTATCTGCTACAAAACGACGTTCAGAAGTTTTCCCGTTCTTTGCCTCGTGGCGATCCGTTGATCTCGATTTCCCAAAGAGTTTCTTTTTCGAACAGATTGTTATGGTAGCAAGACAGCTGAAAGATCCGTGAACGAGGCGAGATAAAATGCCATTTCCGCAGACGTAGACGGGCCTGCGGCTTCCTGCCCGCGAGAAACGCCAGAATATTCCGCGTCCGCGAGTCCTTGACAAGGGGAGAACCGCCGATCCGATCCGTTACTATCCTCTGAATCCAGTGGCACCCCTGTATTTAAATGGATGAAGTGAATAAGTCCTCTATTGGAATTACCCTCTGTATATATTCCTGTACCAACCAATGAAATACACGTGGTTATCTATTACCCGGCCCCAGCACAGCTATGCGGCACTGACAATAAACATGTCTACCTTGTGTCATGCTCTCAGCGTGATAAATGGAATTAGGCCATTATACTGCTGGTAGCCTAACCCCTGTATTCCTTATAAATTCAGTCAGGTGTGAAAAATAAGAAGTGACCAGCGGATGACTGTCTCCACAGGCCCAGAGGCCTTACGGGCCTGCAGACGATAAAACCTCTGGGCTGAATAACAATAAAAAACGACAATGAAACAAATAAAAACCAGGCCTCGCCCAGAGCCTGCGCCCTTCCGGAGCTTTCCTTTCCAGCTGGGCCCTGCGGGCACTCGGAGACCTTCTGAAACTGTGGACACAGTTACAAAAAGCATTTTACCTTGTTTATGTAGATCTTTGCCTCCAGTATTGTCCTCCGTCTATTTTATATGGAAGCCTCGTATAATTAATGCTGTGGCGTAAGACTTCGGAGATGTGAGATGAAGATGAAAACTGTAATACTCTCATACTCTCAGAAAGATCAATGTGTCGAATTACAGTTTAACGAAAGCAAACCAAGCCGTTCTGTTGCTCGCAGATCGAAGTTGATTAAACATCTCAGAAAAATGGTACGCAAATGTCGTATGTGATTGAAGGCCGTATGTGATTGAAATGAAGAAGCTAACAACTTGCCTCAAAGCAAACAATCCATTGGTATCGTTTACTGAAAATACTGAAAGTGCACCGTGTGGGCAGCAGGTGGAAGGGAGTCTTCAACTTCAAATACGCAGCACCAGCAGTCATGAGCTCCCAGCCACCATGACAGTCCAGGCTTCAGATTTAATACACTTGTATGACTATTATTATTATTCTGTCTTCCAACTTCCATAACCGCCGCTCCAGTAAGTCACGGTGAGCTTGGAACCTCCTATCCCAGGAAGCATAGGTCACAGTGAAAATAATAACTATTGTAAGAATAATAATGGTCAAATTTTAGTAAAACAATGGCACTCATTAGTACTGCACTTTACTGCAGCAGTTTACCGTGTTTATAAATGTACAGATGAACACTGCAAAACTGTCACTGTTCTTAGCGCAACTTCTGTGTGGCCTGTGTAATTACGGCTCAGTTCGGGTGGACGGCTTCGAGGGGCGTCCGTTATCGATAACGGAACATACATGGTCACCCTGCTGGCTGTTACAGATCATAAGTCTTGTCCGCCTGACGAGAAGGACTCCAGTAAGAGTCGCCGACGACATGTCGTAGTCATATCAACCCACCGATTTCTGTGCTACTTTACAAACCATAAATCACCAAAGGCTAACAACTCAGTACATTTTGGGGTTAGAAAAACTCATTGATTCTTAAGACTATGTTTGTTTTAATGGGAGCGCAATTCAGCCATGTGCTGTATTTTATTTGCATGTAAGCTGAAAAACTTTGACCCCATATTTTAAAGCCTCTATCAATGTGGGTTTCTGGTCTACTTTTAAAATAACATTATTCTGTAAACATAAATTCTGTTGTGGTTTTTCTTCCCACTGGTTCTGAAAAGCACACAAAGCCAGGAGGACGTGATGAAATGCGTCAGTAAAGCGTACTGACAAGCGGAATTTCAGAGACGGAGGGGCCAGATCACGGCCCTCGTCTGAGAAACGTTAAGCGGCACGGATTCCTCGGTTTGCCGCATGAAGCCCGAAACTCCTGTTCCCATTTCCATAATGGCGGGAGGATCTGGAGTTACTGGTGGGTCTCTGCCAATGGCTGGAGTTTGTATATATTCAGCAGAAGCAGCCATGCTGAATTTAAAACAAAACCCATAATGTATGTATCACACAGTCTCAAACAGACACGAAACGCAAAGATGGACAATGTGCAGAACTTAAATCGATGCTCCTTCCATACCTGTTTACGTCATACACGGTTATGGTGATGATCGACACGTGAATGTAAAGTATCAAAGGACTTGCTATCACAGGACTTTTTGCTGTGAGAAACACGAGGGATTCCAAGGGATGCCTTTCATTCTAAGCAAAAGATACTGTCCTAGGTGCACGAGCTCAGCGCTCCGCGACGGGGGCTCCAAACCCAGTGTGCAGAACTGAGCAGAATAGCTAATGTGCATACATCGGGAACACAGCTGGTGAGCATTCAGATTCTGAAAAATGAGGGATTTAAAGAGATCAGTGCGGATTGATTCTGACAACGTAGGGGCAAGATGTTAACTGTTCTCCACCTCTGCCCCCCCCCCCACCAATCACGAGACGGGAAGGGGGCGGGTCTAACAGATGCATAGAATTCTCACGGAGCTGGTTTGTGTGTGTATTTATGTCTGTGATGCGGAGGGGGGGGGGGGCAATAAGCAGAAACTGGGCAATGGCTGAACAAAGCTTTATTACAGAAGCTCTTTAGGATGTCTCAGATAAGTGTACTTGACAGATTCACAAAAAGACATGGCCAATGTACGGAAATATTCCATGTTTGACCCTGGAGTTCAAGCTCCGTGTCTGGCACACGGCAGTGCCGTTTCCCTCATGCAGCCTGACTCCGCTTTGTTAGTCTTCTGACCTAAATATCGTTTGTTACCTTGGAAACCAAACACTTCCCGTCGCGTTTTCACTTTGCCGGAGCGATCGCGGCCGCTTTCTAGAGAAATTAAAAGGCGATTTACATGTTAGCCGCGGCGAAGGCGTCGCTGCGAGGTGCCCGACGCGACTTCGCGCCTCGCCCGGGACTGCCTTCCCCGACACGATCCCCCAGTTAGCAAGTCACTTCAAAGCCTCCTCCTGCATCCAGGCCCAGGATCTTCTGCACGCCGCTCGCGACAAAGCAGCCTCGTCGAGTGAAGCTCCTTGTGATTTTACACGCCTGAATGTTTCATAAGGCAGTGAAAAAAGACGGCAAAAAATACATAATAATAAAGGAAGAAAAGCCGTATTTATCATAATGCATTTTCAAGCAAGAACTAGAATATAATGCATCTATGTCAAAGTATCATTCGTAGACCATGGATTTTTAACTGTACTCACTTCAGATAACATTGAACATGCCTTCATTGGAGGAACATATAGACGTCTGCTGGCAGATCTCCAGACCACAAATGCTTCACAGACAACCCCTGGTGGTGAACTTTGCCAGTCCTAATCAATACCGCTTTCCATGTTTTTTTTTTTTAGAGAGGGAAAAAAATATACAGATTCTGCTAGGCGTGAAAGAGACAAAGCAGGGAGCTGCTTCTGATGTCCATCTGCTGATGTCATGCATGTGTCTTTGGATCCGGCCAATCATCATCAGCCTTCAGATGACAGATCGTGCTGACGTGTTGGGAAAGGCCTTCGAAGGATGAGCAGGCCGTCTTTTTCTGGCCACAGAGGCAGAGTAGGTGTTAGGGCTCTAAATGCAGAGTAAATGTGGGAAGCGTAGAGCTATGTAGTTTATCTCCAATGAGAGTGACAGGGCCCACATTCAGACACATGTGAGGACCTTCCATTTTGTTTTTACAGTGCATAGTTTTAACGCGTTTAAGTGATACGCGATTGAAAGTGTCCCCTCTAGGCTAACTATTCATATACCAATTAGTATCTACAAACATAAGTACATCAACCTCTACCCTAAATGGAGGTTAGGATGAATCGTAGAAAAATCATATTGTCGTATTGCACATGTGCATTTCTGAACGTCTGTGCGTGTGGTTATAAGTCTATTGTCATCTCGCCCTTCGAGTGATGAATATGTTCGATCAACCTGTCTTAAAAAACCAGCCAGTCTTCCTGCCACATCCCACCTCCGGTTTTGTTTTCTCATTCTGCACGTTTTTATATATTGTTCTACTGTAAGCTGAGTTGCTACCCCCCACAGTGCCTGATCACGTGACGTTTTTTGATTACACACATGGCTAACCGTACGTATTTACTTTTCAACCTCCTGCTAGGTTTTTTACTCATAATAGCTAATTAACGTGAAGACCAAACTAAATTTACCTGCAAATTAAGCTGAATAGCATGAACATGACACGAATACACTACGATACCTGTTTTTTTTCTTCTTGCCTTGCAAAACATTTCTAGCATTATTTAAAAACACACAATTAAAATGTTAGTAATTATCAGACAAGATCTGTATTGTTCTTTTACAGCTGAGGTTTGTCCGCCGTCACTCTGAAGCTAATTATCGTCGCACTCGTGATGTGGGAATGTCTACATGGGAGAGAGGAAGGTCAGTGGCGTAAAACAGAAATTCAGAGTAGCGCAAACAAACTCACACATGCGGGAAACACTTTATTTGAAAAAAAAAAACTGTCACTGAAACAACTATGAAGTTATTCCTTTTGTTTAGTCACTTTTTTCGCAACTCCTGAAGGATCTCCTTTTTTTCCCCCCGTTTCCAAGAGGTAAGAAGTGCCAATAGGACGCCAGTTTTCCACATCGAGTTTGCACCACAATCCTCCAGTGCCCAACCCTGCATCCGACTCAATCAATATCTCCAGCCAAGCCTGGGGCTAAGCAGCAAAAAACACCACAACCAATTTACACACAGAAATAACCAACTTTCCGCCAGGTGCTACATAATCACCGAAACAAAAACACCCAGGCGAAATCCCATGTATATTCTAAAGAGTAGCGCTGACCCCCATTTACATGAGAAAATCACACTATTACCCCAGCGCGTCTGGGAGAGGGGCATCAAACGGGCGGATGATGTCGTTTCCTGTTTGTGTAAGAGCTCCGACTTCGCCTCCTGCTTCACAGGCGGGTCGGCGGGCTCGGGAGGTGTCCGTGCGTCTGTAGCTGAACTGGTGCCATTTCGGGGTGGAGCCGGCAAGCGTCGCCCCCCCCCCCCACTCGGAGCCCCCAAGGGTGAAGCCCTGTAGGGGGATGTGGGGGGGGGGGGCTAACAATGGTGGTCGGCCGTCCTTACCGTCACACGACTCCCAGCTTTTGTTTGCGGGCGGGCGGCCGGACGGCGTGGGTCCAAATGAGCCGAGTGTGGAAATGTGTGCAGGAATAAATTAACAGACTCAGCAGGGGCATAAATGCTGAGACCTGCTTCTCCCACCTGCCTGTCACTCATCACAGTTATTAGAGCAAGATCACAGCAATTAAGAATGTGGTTAGGAAAGGTCATTTTTAGTTAACTTCAGAGACATGATAATGTAATGTAAGTGCTCACTGACTGACACGAACCATTTATTTATCTTCGGCTCACGGCGAAAAAAATCTGTGATTTCTAGTGCTTAAGCTAATGCTCCTTCCTCATTCACATATAGTACATTTTTGCAGTCTTCGCTGATTTGCCCCTGAATTGGTCGAATAATGAAGATATATCTTGTGCTTTCATTAAAGAAATGCTTAGTATATTATGCCAAGATATTTAGAGTGCATTTCCTACTGAGGCAGAGTGTTTAAAGCAAAAAAGTCTTATTGTGTATTGGGGCAACTCTTGTCCACAAGTACCTTAAAACCTCTCAGTAGTTGTGTAATTGGGTGACGGTCCCTAGGGGCCAGTGTGTGTGCTCAGGGTGGAGCTAACATCATCAGAGCTTTAATGTAGATCCACATCAACCCAATGAGCAGATCTTTAAATGATGCCCGTCTTAACCCTCACGAAAAGCCTCGGCTCTGCACCTCTGTTGTTCTGTTCTTCCGAAAGATGTCAGCGGACATAATGATTTTGCGGCCGGCCGGTCAATCAAAATCAGCCACGGAGGAAATTACAGAAAAGCTCACTGAATTCGAAAAAACGCGGAAAAGTTAAACAGGAATCATGCCAAGAATTACCATTTTAACATTTAGCCATTTTAACACAGGTCCCTCTGCAATTAACAACATCCTGAAACAAATTAGCTAGCCAGATCATTTACAATTGGGTTTAAGTTGCTCTGGGCCATTACTTATAACTCCATCCAGTACATTTTATTAAAAATGCCTTTGTCTCCCATGTTTTGGGCACATATCACATTGATCCCTATTTTAAATTCAAGTTCCCACAAATTTTTTTCCCCTCATTTTTTTTTTTAACGTTTATTCAACCCCTTGGTCTTTGTCATAACATGACAGATGTGACAGGGCTGGAAGCACACGTGGAGAATATTCCACCACATTTCCCCGCTCTTCAACACGTGTCCTGGATTTGTGCATACATATCGGACACATGATATATAACTTTATGTATGTATATATGGATGTGACACCAATTTAGCCATGATGTAGTGGTTCAGCCCTTGAAGTGTCACTTCGGAGCCACAGAAAGGTCTTCCAAACCTTCTCCGTGCACTTATTCATGACGACTCAGCTGCCTAAATATTCTGGAGAGATATTGGTAAGAAACATAAATATCCTGTGTGGTTCGCAAAGTAAAATGAATGGCAACATAAAAATGTGTTATGTTGTGTTAAATGTTACATTGAAGCAGATTAATGCAAACCATTTTTTTTTCCCACAGATTCAGCTCGCAATGTTCATTGACTTATATATGATCCATACATTGCATATTTGTATCTTACAAAATGATTTGTATGGTGTAGCCTGTTTGTATATTTGTGTAGCCTCATGCTGTGATTACACTGGAGTGCCACAAATCGAAAACGACACTGTACATAAGTAACTATGCTGTACGCTAAAAATATATGTAATTAAATCCAGCAATTATATTTCTAAGCTTTTATTAAAATATAACAGAGAGCTCAAATCTCCAAATATTTAATAATAATAATAATAATAATAATAATAACAATAAAAAAAAACACGCACACACACAATTGACGACAATCAGGTAACTTTTAGTCTGAGGAAAATGCTTAAAAGAAACGATACAAAGAGGAAGTAGAAACTTGAGCGACTTCACTGTTAAAGCAGCGCGGAGCCGTTGCCCTATCAGGCGGCTGATATCATGTTGGAGCTTCAAATTCCCTTTGCACTTTGTTTACTGTATATGCCAATAGTGTGATATTAAACAAAAACACTGTGTCCCATGCCGGGATGATTGATTACGACAGCGTGGCAAGGTCACCGTGAAGGAGCAGGCCGGGCGCGCAGAGGGCTGTCTGACTCATACAGTTAACACTATATCCGCATTGTATGAGTGTCACCAACAATCCAGTGATTTATTGCTCTGAAGGATCTGTTCATTTTTTTTTTCTCCTGCCTCACCAAATTGCACATTTTCTCGAAAAAGAAGCAAAAATATTTCGCCTCGTAGATTAGCCAGCACGAGCCTGCATCACGGACGTATACATGTATCATCAAATTGCTAAGATCCTTGGAATAAAATAAATAAATAAAACGCAATGAAAGGATGGAAGGAGGCCAATAGGCTTTTCATCAGATTTCAATAGCAGCTGTGCGACGTGGAGGAGGACTTACGGCTTGTGTGCCATTCCCTTTTGTTGTTAGATCAGCTATTTATCGACCAATAAAAGAAATGGGTTAAAATTTACATATTCATAAATGCATGGTGTTTCAGAAGGCCCCTTTGCTAAAGGCTAGCTACTATTTTGACTGAATTGCACATATATAAATTAATTTTACACTCGCTTGTGTGCACACTTAACTTTTGAAAAATAAATACAGTCAAATGTACTAAAAAGCAAAAAGTGAATATAATGTAAATATGTATATACAATATATACCCCGAGTGGCCAGTTTATTAGGTACACATGCTTTCTAACATTCACTGCCTGTTACTCTACACAGAGAATCATGCAGCTACAGCTGAATATATACAGTATGTACTAGAGACAAAGTCAAGAGATTCACTTACTCTTCAACTAAGCATTACAATGGCTAAGACACATGTTATAGGTGACTTTACATGATGCGATTGTAGGAACCATGTGTGGTGGTTTCAGCAGCTCAGAAACAGCCGCTCTCCAGGGATTCTCGCACGCCGCAGTGTCGAATGCTTACAGAGAACGGCGTCACGAACAAAACACGTCCAGTCAATGGCATTTCTTGGCCGAAAACACCTAATTAATGAGAGAGGTCAAACGAAAACAGTCAGACTCGTTAAAGCTAACGGGGAGGCTGCAACTGCAAAATGAACAGCACTGCACTACAGTGGTGAGCAGAAAGGCTTTTCTGAATGCACAACTTGTCTATCCTCGAAAAAGGAGGCAAACGTGGACCATAGCTGGGTATACCTAATAACATTGTTACTGAGTGTATAGTATATACATATACAGTGTATTTATTATTAATGATTTGATTGAATTTGGTCTAAAACAAGTCAGACTAGCTGAATTAAAACCACTACTTACACAGCCTCAAAATGAGCAGCCTTTGATAGTGAATGCATCTGTTGAAATCAATAAAAATACAATGTTATGCGATTGTGCTATATTTGATATTTCATGGACTGCATAAGTGATGATATAAACTGACATTGCTACTACAATATACAGATATCAATGGTAACCCTTCAGTACCCATAAACACTGCTTTGTAGTTTAGTAACAAAAGCCTTGGTTACGCAGCAAGTCACCTGAACGATGCTCGACGTAACGTCACCTGCACACGCACACTTGTCACTGATTTGGGGGAGCGGGACGCCGGCAGGTGGCCAGGGTCCTGATCCACCACTTTTGAGGACTCGCTAGCTAGTGGACGGGTGACGGTCTCCCTCGTCGAGCAACCTGGGAGAAATGTGCCGCGGGTTTTAATGATCTGTTGCATAGGCAACGCCCCTCTGAGTGTAGCTGAGACCAGATAGCGCTAATAAACCCGCGGTAGGCGCGGAGCTGTCAGCCATCTCACGCTCCCTCACCCTGCCCTCCTGCCGGGCTTCGGACCGCCTCTCCTCTGCCACTCGAGCGTCGCGCCATGCTGGCCCGCTCCTCCGGAGGTGTGACCTCACCCGCCGCCGAGTCCCCCGTACTCCTCCGTCTGCCTGAAAATGGCTGCCATTACAGCTGACAGTTGACAACAGGCTCGATGTGCAGCAAGTTCCGCCGGCTGTGAAATGTCATCAGTCACCGGTACGTCTTTAAAGGTGTCGCACATTTTACACTCTGTGTTTCATTTAATGATTTATGTCCTTGGTGAAATAACATTTTTTTTTTTGTATGTCTAAATCAGGGGATCGGGGGCTGGCAGTCACGCCCTACGAGGGCCTTTGCCATGTTTCTGCTCATGCCTCAGCACTCAAGGGTGACTAATTAAAGTCAGTGTCGGGATAGAAAATAACATTACTTGCTTCTTATGACCCCATGCCTCTTGCAGGGTATGACTTGCCCACCCAGGTCTAGCTAGTTTTCCTGAATGGACTGTCAACAGTATTATGGTAGGAAACCATGCCTTATGATTCATAATGAACCAAGGTTTTACCTCCCTCCGTGTAAAACATCATTGGACTAAAGGCCCATGACTTTTGGCCACCTTGTTGTGTTGAGCGACGTCCTGGCAGGTCATGTGGTGCCGTGACATG
This sequence comes from Brevimyrus niger, assembly GCA_015164015.2. Lineage (NCBI taxonomy): Eukaryota > Metazoa > Chordata > Actinopteri > Osteoglossiformes > Mormyridae > Brevimyrus > Brevimyrus niger. The sequence continues at coordinate 5,169,132 of JAABNY020000040.1, read as the reverse complement.
GCCGCCTTACTTGTTGAAGAGTGGTGCAGGAGATCTTTATGGGCAAAGACCTGAACCCTCCTCCTGCTGATGCTGTGAGCCTGAAAGCCAGGACCAGTGTCCGTCATTTGATGGATACGCCAAGTGTCAGGAGGCCGTGGCAGTCCTCACTGAACATGTGATCCCACTTTGGGCTATGACGTCACACCCCCGGAGTCAGGGTGAGTTTGTTTACTGTTCCTGTGCTGGGAAGTCAAGTCATTTGCACAGTCCGCTAGCTGTGTCCCTTATCAGGAGCCCTGGCATGTTTGTTTGTAGGGGACATGGACTTCTGTAATGTTCTGCCCCGTTAGACTCACCTCACATCACTTGCTCTCTCCAAACAAGGCTGTAAGTTACACTGTCCTTATTACTCGGTTTGCTCTTGACGGCTGTGACATCAGCACGGCTATTTTAAAAGCCTTTATTTTTCAAGCTCTTGTACAGTAGAAATGGAAACTTGAAGTGTAACCAAAGTTAAGAGTGCTGGGGCTGACACCTTGGAGCCGGCGATACATGTGATGCTTATTTTTGGTCTGTTTATTGTCGTTCTCAAAACACGGGCCGGTCCGGTCCGGACCGACGTCGTCGTTCGTTCGTGTGCGTGGGTCGCAACGAAATGACTTTGTGGCAAGCAGCCAGACTGTCCTTGCCCACTGCCAGAAGCTGCACTTGGGCGTGGGCACACAGGGGGGCAGAGGACTCTATTTAAGTCCCTCCGTAGCTTAAGAATGAGAGGAGAGGAGGGGACACACTGATGCGGTGGACTCGGGACAGACATAGACTGACCTTCGATGACCGAAGGTCGCTGATGTACTTCTCGCAGCCTTATTTTCTTCCCGTTTCATTTGCTTTGTCGTATAATGGATCCATGCATGTTTTGAAAAGACATTTTGCATGATAAACCTGATGACATGACACTGTTAATGCCATTCGGAAGAAGGAAGTTGTTTTAAGGTGACATCGCATATAAATATTACCACTGAGCCTGACAGCTGTTGGCAGACGGGCACGTCCAAAATATGGATTTATTTTTAAGTACCAGCGGGTATGGATTTATGCACGCTGTTTCAGTGCTCATGGTGCTGAAGTGATGAGCTTTTATTCGCCTTAAGATGGAGATTGATGTTTATTAATGTAAAGCTACTTTTCATATATTCAGTTTTAATATATGAAAGGTCACATCTTGTCAGGCATAAAAATGCTTTGCTTTATGGAAGCCTTTATTCATGTGTTATGTTTACAGTTTCTGGATCATTCTCCAACGTATTAGGTTCACATGATATAAAGGCTACAGAAGAGGTGAATTTGGGTTTAGTAAATTAAAGAAAATGAATAAAGCAAGGGAATGACAGATATTTTCTACCAATTTTAAAAATCTGTTAAACTGAACGTATGGTTTAATTTATTTTCTCTAATTAAAGAGGAAAACAGTTTTTTTGTGTGTGTGTGGTGACAACGCAGGCAATGTTGCCCCAATATTCTAAGTGAGATAAAAATTATTCATTGAATGTGAAACCATCAGACCTCCCACTGTTTCCTCACAAATGACTGAACCACCATGGGGTTACAAAATTTAACATGTAAATTGCAGAATAACGTATCATTTCTGCTGTAAATCCCAAATGGTCGGCATTAAAATCAAGTAATTCCACCTGTGAAATTAAAACTGCGAACATTTCCAAAGATGAGATGAATGGAAGCCGATGATTAACTCTTCAATAATCAATCTTATCGTTGGGAATACTTAATCAAAATCTTTGCAATATTAACAAAAAGATCTTCCCTTTCTTGTGAAATGAACTTCCCCGTTGTGTCTGTAAGCTCAGCAATTACTCTACTTTTGTTATACATACAGTACTTTAAATTAGAATTGCAATATATTGGCTAATGATAGTTTGGAGGATATCTCTCCATGGTTCTTAAGGGTCTTATCCACACTATAGGGCACATGTGCAGTGTTCATATTAACCGCTTCTGGTAAGAACCCTGCAGTCAAACCAGAATGCTTTGTTCTTCATTTATTCTGCCAAATTCAATTTTCACCCCGTTTTGTTTTTTTTTCTCAATGTGTCATAAAATGATGTAACCTTTTCAAAAATTATTTCTCATAGGATACAAAGTTTATAGTCTATTATGTACAAAGTTCATAGTCTATTATGTACAATGTGTCTACATTACATTATATGAATGCGTTTCTGAATGACAGATGCTTTTAGTTGATAGGTTTCAAAGGGTTCCTTTACAAACAATTAACGAGCGATCATTGTACTTCCTAAGCAGGTTCGAATATAAAAGGGAACTGGAGACTCGCTTTGCGCTGTGGGCACCTCAGGGCCCTCGACCACTTTATCCCAGATGTTCATCTCCAGACAACTTACTCCGTGGGGGTGCGGCACCGTTGAATTCGTGGTCATGCCATTCGGGTTGTGCAAAGCCCCGGTACCGTAAACAACCTATTAAGAAGGAGGCTCTCGCCACCCATGTTGAAGTGATTGGCATTTCCGTGTGTGCCACTGCAGATGCCCTGCAGCCTGTCAGTCCCCCCCATTGACTGAAACATGCGCACAAAAGTACAAACATCCTCTGCCCCCCAGAAACCTATTTGAGCATCCTGACAAGTGACAGGGGGCGTACAATAAAGCTTCCTAAACAGGCTCAACACAAGCACGGCCCTGGAGCAGCAAGACTGCTCCTACCCAAGGAAAAGGTTGAATGAATTACCCTAACATCCTGACCACGACGGAGAAGCTGAATGTCACCACGGATGAAAAGATCAGCTAAATAAAGAGATAACACACCTTCTGTTGTTTGACAGTGCGATGTCCTCTGGCCTACCTGTGTAATTCTTTGTCTGTATAAAGCTTGTATTTGAGTCCACTGCCTGGCCTTCCCCTTGTAAGGCTGTGTACATTTAACCGGCTGTAACGGTTCGCTCACGGGTGTTTGGAGGGCGCAAGGAAGTCACGAGAAAGTTTATGCCTGAAAACTCCAGGCCACCTGCTGAGGGCTGACATAGAAAAGGCTGTTAAAATGTGAACATCTCATAGAATTCTTTCCCTCCATTTTAAAAAAAAAAAAATAGTTGATTACAAATTGTAACGAATACATTGTTTATCAAGAAGCACAAATAAATATGCATTCTTTTTTTTGCTTATTTATCAGTTAAATGCGTTTAGTTACTTTGTGGTGAAATGTAAAAAAAACCCACTTTTGATATATTGAAAATTCCCTTTATATAACTTTTGTAAGTCACATACAAAAAATGCATGGTGTATTTGCTGTTTTTGCAGTACACTTCATTTTGTATAAGACACCGAATCGCTTCTTGTCAAAAGAGAGAAAAAAAATCTCCAGGACTGATTATAATACAATGCAAAAGGGACCTCAGACAACAGAGCGAAGGGTAATGTTATTGACTGCACACATCTTTGTACATGTGTTCCCCAGGGAGGCTAAATGTAGAGAAATGTTAGACCTTATCAAATTTCCTTGTGTAAATATTTCAGAGCCATTTCATTTTATTCCAGCCGAATGCCCATACAAGTATAAAAGCCCAATGCAAAATTTTAATATCAATAAATATTTAATCAATGATAAATTATAGCCTCGTACTGAAACAGTCTGATGTAATTGTTAATAGACCAGTGCTGCCATAGCAGAAAGGATCTCGCCAGCTTAGAGATGACACGCTTAAATTATGAATGTGGACTTGTTTCCATCAAAAATTGACCTAAAATATGCTTGAAATTGAAATGGGCCAGGCGAAGCGGAGCCATTCCAGTGATTGCTCATTGCCTCAAACGTACTTCTTAAAGAGAAGATTAAAGTAATGTAAATGTGACTATATGAAACATTTGCGAGAATTTATTTTTCAATTATACTGACTTTTTTTTTCAATACTTTTAGCAGTTTGGGATATTCTATATCGGCATGTGTGCTATGTATTACAACAAACTTGTTTATTAGACAAATTTCATCCTCTGGATTCCTGCTATTAGGAGAGTCCCACCCCTCTCTGAAATACAATTAGAGTATCGTATCTGCCTGTATTTATAACGTCACATACATACTCTTTGCTTGAACCTATGATAATTGCCACTTTTGCTTCCCCCCCCCGCACATGTTAAACTTAACCTGGTAGGCGTGCAGATGTTTTTGGTGTAGAACCTTCATCAGTCCGTCTAACGGAAGCCTACGGGTCTGCAGCAAAAGGCCTCAGGAAGGGAAGGGAAATGAAGTAGAAAGTTAACAAGATGCCTGGGGCAGGTCTGCTCCGATTCATCATAAACATATTAAATATTGTTCTTTGTTTCTCCTTTTCGCTTTTATTTTTTATTTATTTATCCAGGGCCATATTTTATGGTGAAGCAGCGCCCCACCCTACGTACATACCTCGCCTGGTTAGTCATACTGTATGATGAAATGAGGGGCAATTTAATGGCTATACCGGCCTTTTGACCTCTGTGTCCACATTCATAAATTTTTCAGTGCATGAAATAGTCAAGGTACACTGCTTAATGAGGTCTGTTTTTTTTTTTTGAGGGGGGGTCTGTTGGATGCCCCCCCTCGGAACAGCCGGTCCGAGTCACAGGCAGGGCAGTTCCAAATTAAAATTAATTTTGGAATCTTGAAAACATTACGTCTGAAAAATGAAAGTGCAGGGAAAGAGAACAGGGGGGGGGATTTTAAAATATGCGAAAGGCTTCCCTAGGTCCTGGGGACGAATGTTTCTGTTTAAGTGGAATGACATAATAAGCTGAACACGAGATGGGCCTTCAGTTTGGGTTCGAGCATGATAAATATCTCCGGCGGACATGGCCGCGCGTAATGAATTATACGGCGTCCTCTCTTACCTGGCTAACATTTTGCAGGGGTTGTCCTGCACTCCCAGCGACCAATTATGTCATCATCCTGGTATTTACCTGGACATAATGATTCACGGCATCGCCTCCGCCGTGGAGGCATAATTTATGGTGCAGAAGAATGTCGACCAAAATAAAATATTCATTATCGGGAAACTTCTGTCCAATAATTAAGATGTGTACGGCGTCTCCTTATAAATTTGAAGCAGCTGTCTTTATTAACCACATGGGATTAGAAAATACCCTTATTAAATGACATTACCAAAGGTTGGTCCTGCTTTACAAAGCCATGAAAACTACTCTTGTGTTTGTGATTATAGGTGCTGTGTAATTTGTCAGAAAATCTGATGCTGTTACCATTTCCATTCTTAGTTTATCATTTCCTTTCATTGTGTTTAACCTGATTCAGTACACAGGTACCTCATTTGTGTTTATATGTGTATGTGATTATATATTTATGAGGCAGCATTAAAGTATATTTATGTCAGGTGTATTTCTATAGCCAGTATAGTACAGTATTTCTATAGAACTGTCCATATATGTGATAATGTTAAATTATGTCCATTTCAAATGTACTTAATAACTTTTTTGTTTATGCCAACCACAAACACAGTTTGGAATAAAATGCATTCTTAAGGTTTACAAATGAGTGATTTATGGTTAATTACATTGAAAATGATTGACATATAGGCGTAAACTCTACTAGAGCATTTCTAGAATGTTCCATGGTCGCGTGGCCGCATCTCGCGCTCAGGTGCGGCAGTTAGGGTGTTGTGGGGACTACTGCCCCGGCCGTGAGGAGGGGCTGACAATCAGAGCTGAAGAGGGATAAAAATGTCCACTACTGAAGCCGAGTTTTTGGCTTCCAATAAATCATCTGTCGTTTTACCGTGGCCCCACACATAATGAGCAATAAAGCTTCCTCACTGAGGGAATGAAGACTTACACATAAAAATGATACTAAAAAGGAGCAGGATCGCGCCTCCCCAGCTTCGTAACGGCGGGAAGAGCGGGTTCCTCGCTGCAGCCTGCTCACACTGTGGATACTGCTTAGTACAAACGGTGGGGAATCCAGCAGCGGTAAGTGGCTGCCCTTCACCGGGACAGGCCTCTGTTGGAGGGAAAACCTTTCGCATCCTTTCAGCTAAGGACCAAGCGCAGGTGGTCAGTCCATAACGCTGTTCTAGAAACTCGTACGGGGGACTCAGTGACACCTCGAGATGCCGGAAGACTCCACGCGGGGTTCGGAAATAGCGTGGACCGACCGCCCCCCTCCCCTGCGGCATGAACTCTGACCTCGGAGCACGGGCAACAGTGCAGTGAGCATCTGTTCCTCGCCTTTGCCCTAGACCCGGCGGCCATCTTCCCGTCCGTACTCTTCAGCGCTTACGGCCCCTCTTCCTAGGTCTGCGGGTCAATGGGAAAGATGAAAACAAACCTTGCCGCTCCAAATACCGCAAGAGTGATTTTAAAAAAGAAGAACCTCTCGTACAGCCTTCTGAACAGCACCGGATACTGACGCGTTCTTTTGTTATTTTAATAGCTCCCTAAAATAACACTTTGCCGTAATCTCACTTTGAACCTCGTGCTCCGCGCGGTATTAATATGAAGCCGCGAAGGGCCTCGCCATCTATCCCGTGGCACTGTCCATTCTCCGGTGCCATTTTTGTATCCACTATTTTTAAAATTTACTGTGCAAAAGAAAAATTAGGCAAAGGTCATTCCCTGTTTACAGACCTCGGGACACCCAGCGTTCTATATTTTTCCGGAGTTTGTTGCGCTATAAAATCTGGGGGTTGCACAGGCTGTTCCCAGTCCAGGAAATGGTTTCCACCAAAAGGCCAGGATAACACTGGACTTGCCTGTGGTTACGTATAACTTGTAATCAAACGTATATGAATAACACGTGGGCCGTCTTATCATAAATCCGCCCTGCGCCCCCAACCTGAAAAGTGATTTTACAAATGTTGCACGGTGTTCAGTCCGTCATTCATTTTAATGTGTTTATTTTATGATTTCGTTGATGATATATATACGACTGGCTCTGGTGCTTGGAATTCCTGTCAGGCTACTGGCAGTCGCTGTTTGACATGAGGAGTCATATTTTACATCGATGTCATCCAACTTTATACCACATTCATTAGCTTGAATCGGACAGGGGCAACTGTGTTTATTTTTTATTTCATCTTCACAAAAGCTAATGTGCGCGTTCATATTTATTTATCGATCCGCTAATGTATATTCTCTCAGCTTGGTGCACCTTTGTCTCTGCAATAGCTTCATCGTGATTAATGTTCAAATAACATGTTGCTACAAGGGACAAGCAGCTAAGATTCTAGACGATTCCGGACTCCCCCAGAATCAAAAGGCCGCTACCGCCTTGTCGCCCTCCTTCCGACGTCTCTTACCATTTGCATTTTTTTTAAATGGTAATTAATGTGGGTTTAAATGAGGACGACTTGAAACCGAATGGTTTAGCCCCCATGGGTCTAAAAGGGCTGATCAATGGCCGAAGGTAGCAGGCCCGGTGTTGGTGTTAGTGTTGGTGTCAGTGTTGGTGTTGACATGTGTGGCACTCTCTCTATTACAGATATCCAGACACTAACATGACATGTAAATACGATACGTTAATCCTATGAAAATAACCACACAGGCATCTTCCTAAGTACCCACCCTAAATGGTGAAACAGACACATCTGTCGCAAAGAACTATTCACTCCCTTCTGCCTCACGTAGGGGATGACAAATGATTCGCTAATAAATGCTGACCCACATAACGTAATTCCGTGACAGGAGAGGCAGTTAGCTGTGGGCTTGCCGGGCAATTCTCACATTTCTGGGTCACGCAGTCCTGAGATGGACCCCCTCCCCACACACACACAAACACACACACACACACACACCATTAGAGGAAACACAGGTGAGGCTGAAAGAGCCAGAGAAACAAACCCCGTCGCTGCTCGCCGACTAAAATACTTCGATGAAACAAACAAACCCAGGGTGGAAGCAGAGGAATGATGGAGAGGCATGGAGAGATTTAACCTTAATCTGCAGCGCACTGTCCCTCTAACTGAATCCACAAGGTTATCCCAAGGAATTAGCTGCCTGGCTTTAGCGAGGAAGCTCGACTGGCTTCTGCCAGTTTAAACACGGCAAGGCCAACAGGCACAGAAACCGACCCCGTCTCTAGAGGGCAGCGGCTTCCATTTACGGGGTCAGAAAGCACCAACACCAAAGTCTTGGATTTTTAACTCTTTGAATAAGAGGACAAGAAACTACCCCCCCAGTACAGTGGCAATATACAGAAAATCCAGCTCTGACGCTGTGTGGCGTTTTTTTTTTTTTTTAAGGTGTGCAATTCGACGACCGTGATAACGCAACGGGACTCATTCTGGGGACATCCAACAAACATCTTTGCCGTATGTTTTAAAGATGCATTATCTATCAGTAAAAAAGAGAGAGAGAGAGAGAGAGAGAGAGAGAGACCATCAGCGCAGACTGGCATCCGGACCACCGGTGCCAGCGGCGGCCGTACGGCACGCGGACACATCCGTGGGGCTCCCTGCACGCCGCTGCCTGGCAGCTGCCTGGCAACGCAAAGGGCCCCCGCATGAGGGAAAAGGTCCTCCGTTCATCATGAAGGATGGCTCTGTGGTGCAGGGGGCCGGGGGGAGCCACTTTAAAACGCATACCATATGCAGTCGGGAAAGACCTCATTTATCAGCACTGAAATACTATTTTTTGCACCTTCAGCTCCTCCCTCCACATTCTCTTCCCCCCCGCCCCCTCCCGCAACCCCCTCATCACTACTACCACACACACACACACACACACACACACACACTCACACACACACACACACACACACACGAGTGCGCCTCAGTTCCCAGAAGCAGCCCTGCTTCCTTGCTGCGAGATTTGACAGGTTTTCCAAGCAAAAAAAAAAAGAATAAAATCCGTTTAATGGTGCCCATCTCCACTTCCTGATGTAGTGTGAAACTCGCGACGGATGAGAAAAACGAACAGCGTCCAGTTAAGTGACGGCTCGCCTGAAAGAAAGGCACACCCGCCAGAGCCTACAGAGAGAATGTGTAACAAGGCACAGGGACAATGACAGAGACACCCCAAACATCTGGGGATACAAAGCACTTGCCGAATAGACAATGACAACCATCGATTACACGACTATGTAATGTTGTAATGTTGCATAAGAACATTCAACAGGCAATTTCCCATTTATAGTGGTGTGATTATTCTCTCTGTTGCTGCCAGTGATTATACAATTCCTCTGAACAATTACATATATTGTGGATTAATTTTAATATAATTTTGACAGTTTAAAACGTATAATTTACTGAATTACCAGCAGTAATAAACTATTAAATTAAAAATAAAGCATTTGTATAACTGCTACCATTATAATGTTTATGGCTAAAAATGTATGTAACGAGTACAAAAGAAATCATTTTAAAATACATATTTAAACATTTTTTAATCATACATATGTAACCACACATGTTAATTTCTTTAAATTCAATCTGACTCTTAAAATTTAAAACAGTGTATCCCAAACCATTGTTCTCCTCAATTAAAGAAAATAAGTTTTGAATAAAACAAACTGGTGATTCACTTAAGTGAATAACAGAAACCTTATTGTATTTATTACTTGACGTTTTCCCATGTGTCTGATCGAAACTACATTACATGGTCCTCGAACAAAGAACTGGCCCTTTGTTTTCAAAAAAAAAAAAATTCAAGCATGGTCATGGAGATGTCGACGGAGTCTGTGCGTGTTGGGGGTGGGAGGGGGGGGGGGGGGTAAATGGCAAAATTGATGTTCAGCTACAAAGCGATTCGTATTTCCAGAGAAAGCACACCTGCATTATCATAGCACAGCATAATGGTGCCGCTCAAATTTGTGCGAACTTCACAAGTTAAGCGAAAACTGCTGGATCTAAAGGACAGCTGCTGAAATGTTTGTCGTCTCCAGTGTTTATGTGCATTGATTCAGGGAATCACTCTGCAAGCTGTTCCATTGTCGGGGGTGTGTGGGGGGGGCAGCAGTCTTCACCTGTGATACTTCTGATCAGGCAGAGGTGGGACAGGCTGGCATGGCAAACACCACACGTCCACGCACGAATATTCTGTGATTTATACGAGTCTGTCAGATGTATTGTATGTAATGCTCTTAGATCTCAGACTGAAGTGGGACGTGTTTTCCTGAGTGCTGGGGTGACAATTATAACATTGGCTTTCAAGAAACTCATAATAAAAGGAATCTTGGTGTGTGTGTGTATTTATGGGTGTGTATATATAGTTATGGGTGCGCTTGTGTGTATTTGCGTGTGTGTGCATGAGTGTGTAAATTTATGGGTGTGTGTACATAGTTATGGCTGCATGTGTGTGTGTATGTGCGTGCATGAGTGTGTGTGAGTGTGTATATTTATGGGTGTGTGTGTGTGTGTGCATGAGTGTGTGTGTATATTTATGGGTGTGTGTGTGTGTGCATGCATGAGTGTATATTTATGGGTGTGTGTGTGTGCGTGCATGAGTGTATATGTGTGTGTTTGTATTTAGGGGTGTATGTATGTATATAGTTTTGGGTGCATGTGTGTGTGTGTGTGTGTGGGTGAGTGTATATTTATGGGTGTGTGTGGTGCGTGCGTGTTAATATTTACGGGTGTGCATGTTTATGGATGCGCGTGTGTGCACGTGTGTGTATGTGCGTGTGTATTTTGCAGATTTGCTCTTCAGGTTTAACTAACCTCTCAGTGACCTTGTACTGGTTAAGCGGCTATAAGACGGATGGATGAATGGCTGGATGGGTTGACTAACCTACCAAAGACAGTAAAAAATGCAGGGAAACACAGCGGCAGACGAGAAAGCTTTTTATATGCCTCAATGTGACTCTGTGGATGGCTTATGATTAAATCATAAAAGATCTCACATATCCTACCAGAGCTGTATGCCTCGCTGTCTTAAAGAAGAATAACACAAACCTCGCACACACACAAAACAGGTCACCACTCAAATCTGTATGTAAGCACTATGTTTTATAGAAGATGTAATTTATATAACTCAGTATATACAAATAATATACTGCATATAATATGCAGTTACCTTGTACAGGAAATAAATTATCTAGATAATGCACTTTTGCTAATAAACCGGGTTCAGCAGGCCTGTTTCCAATCTCTCATGTCAGTGGCTTCAGAGTCTGTGGACATGATCCAAAATAGCTTCTTGGCAAGATGTGTGCAAACGTTAGACTCACAGTTATAACGTTAACTTACGGGGGATGACACATTTACTAGTCCATGCGTCAAAGTGCAACTGCCATCTCACCTCATCAGCCAGTCTCCTTTTCTTTTCGGTTTTATTTCCCAGCCCACAGTAACAGCCACTCAACTGTACTGTGTTTTGATTGGCAGGCCCCTGCTCCAATGGAAAAGAAGCACAAGATTACTTTTTTTTTTCTTTTTCTAAGTTCGGTCTTGGACCTAATTAATGAGAATTGTCTCACGGACGCAAAGTAGGTTACGTGGAAGGCAGACATATCAGCGTCTGCTTCCCTGAAAAATTTCCACACTTACCGAAAATTTGAATTTGTTATAATTCACCTGTTAAACTACGCAGATCAGATGTGCATTCAACATATAATGTAACACAGTTCTAATTAAAAGAAACGCAAGTCCTATTTATCGACAGTCGCAGATGGAAAGGGCCCGCGTGTTCTCCGTATGATGTGAAGAGGCCGCATGGGAGCGTGTGTGGGAGAGGGAGTACCACGGACTTTCAGGAAACACAGAAAAAAATTGAACAAAGTCTATATATATATATATATATATTTAATACAGTTAATAACTAAGAAAGTGAGAACACATGCTGACGGAGAGTTAAACGTGTGTCAGGGTGATCGATGCAAGTGCTGGCTTGGGCCGAAGAACAGGGGGACGTAGCAAACTCGCTGTGACCTTGAGTGCAGGCGTAGGTGACGCGAGCCTCTGCCAAGTGTGCGCGTTGCCCGTAATTTAAAGAACTGTAAAAACATTCAAATTAATGCAGCCTTAACTCCTGGAGCAGGCCCTACTTGCTTAATTAGTGCATAATTATTCACATTTTGATATCCGGGAAAATGATCACTTGGAAATTATTTCAGGCACGGCAACAATAGCTTATAAAAGGGGGGGGGGGGGACTCTCTCCAAAACTCTATTAACATGTGGAAGTAATTAATGCTTAATTACACTGGAAATACTACTGCTGTTAATGTTTGATAGCTTCTGCGGAAAGTTCGGTAGCCTGTGGAATAGGACAGGTCCCTTCGGGGCAAAGGCAGACAAACACCACAGCGTCTCGTTTTTGGCACTTGGGGAAGTCGCGCCTTTGGAATCCACTCCGTGTGTGCTAACGTTCCCGATTCCCGTTTACGGCGTCTTCCTCTGTTCACGGCACAATCACGCATGATTTCATTAATTGAAGCGTATATTTATGTGAGCTCGACATCAATAGTTAAACATTTTAAGAAGCCAAACCGCGGTGACAGTTAATTCGGCTTGCACTTATGCTAATATTACGGTCTCTATAAAAGATAAGTTCAATGTGAAAGTGGTTCCTTAGCTGTAGGAATACTAATAACTGTTTTTATTCCATTTTGAGGGATAAAAAATGTTTAATATTAAATGGTTTTAAACGAGGAACATTAAAAAAGCCTTTGAAAGGAAAGATAAAGTGGTATATTCACACTACAGAGAGAGACTATTAAGCACCCTGTCCTTGGAGAAGTAAAGTAACTACTTGCTTAGAAAGGAACTAGCAGGTAGGAAAATAGTTAAGGCACTGAGCATGTGCTTCAAAGGGGGGGGGGGGGGGGGGGTGGGGTTTTTTAAAAACCCCCCCGTTTGGGTTTTTGTTGGGGTCCTTAGGTTTTTTTCTGTAAAAATTATTTTTTAAA
>JAABNY020000040.1:5146064-5156286 GCA_015164015.2 Brevimyrus niger | reverse complement strand
GTGACTGGCGTGCGGGGGGGGGGGGGGGGGGGGGGGGGGGGGGGGAGTTGGGTCTTATAAGATACCCCCCATTGTAGATTTTGATTGGGTCCCTTAGTATTGCTTCAGTAAAATTGATCTGTTAAAGTTCAGAGTATGTTTCTGTGTACGTTAGCCACAACCCTAATGTAAATTTTGTTGAAATAAACAACAACAAAAAAAAAAAAAACACAACATTTTAAGACTTCTTGTGGTGACATCTGCCTTAATAATTTGAGTATAGCTGGACTCTCCAGCCCCTACTATGGAGTCTTGCATTAGTTTTAAGCTGAGAACAGTACCATTTTAGCCACCTAGCTATGCCAATGATTACCAGTCTGATTACTCCGCAAAGGCATTACAGAGGAATACAATCACACATTTTAGAGGGGACATTCGGCAGGTATGGTTTCCAGAAATCTGACTAAATTAAGCAGTTTTCCCCATGGAGGAGATCTGAATTAGCATCTAAACGTATTTAGATTGTTTCTTCAAGAAGAAAAACATCTAACAAAAAGGCGAAAGCAGAGGTGACCTGGATCTCACGGGGCAATAATTGTATAGTAGTTAATCCTAGCTAACATCTGATTAAACCAAACTGCTGTGATTCAACACTGTTCTGTGTATTCAGGTCTGCAAAGGGCAACTGGAATAATGCCAGTGTCACTTCATAAACCACAGTTCTGGGTAAAATGGTTCAGGACAAGGACTTGTACTTTCAGTAGGTGATGGGTCAGGTCCCAGATGAAATCTGCTGTTATACCCCAGAGAGATCTAAACCATTCTGCTAAAATATTCATATAAATGAGTTAAAAGCTGCATAGGATAAAAGCACGATCAAAGCAATTAAATAACAATAAACCACATGCTGTTAATATCCTTGGGCACTTGTTGCTCATATATGCTGTTAAATGAAATTATGCATCAAATTATATATATATATATAGCCTTAGCTGAACCACTGCTGGAGGTATTCATAGTGGATTTTTCTGAATAAACGAGGAATATTTCTAGAGAATTCGCAATTTGTGTGTGTTAGTTTATCAACAAAATGTCAAGATCATCTGCGACCATCGTTGGTGTTTCCCGTAACATGGGGTCAGTTCTCGGTCGCTGCATCCCCTCACCGCCTAACGTCACGGCCTCCCTTTGCTCCACTACGGGGTCAAGCTGTGGTGGAAAGAGCGTGACCATTCTTCGTGAGATTGTAGGACGCCCCCCGCGAACATACATGCATTTCCCACCATATTGCACATGAGAAATCTGATAAACAATTTACTAAGTAGACACGGGTGCTCTGATGGGGCTCCTCCTGTAGCAGAGGGGAACTGATCCCACTGGCTCTCCCAGGGGACCGGAGTCGGGGATCACAGACAGACATGGCTCCGACAGCTGGTCTTTGAACTTGTAACCCCTCAGTTCTTGGGGTCAGCAGACTGGCAATCTGGCGTTCTGACCTGAGGAATATGCTCCCTTTCCTCTGACTGATATATTGGCTAAACAGGCCCACTCTCTGTGATTACATCACTGAGGCAGAGCGGAACTTGACATAGTATCTGGGTGAGGTAATGCAGAAAAAAATATTAGCGTTAGGAGTATTTCGAAACATCTGCATGTGGACAGGGTCTGAATTTTAGCCAGAAATATATATATGTGTGTGGGATTTGTTCCATGTTTTTCCGATTTAGCATTTGACTGCGGTATGTTTCACCCAAACCACCTGCGCTAATAAAGAGAACCAGAACTTCACCGTATTTAACATAGTGAGCCTTTTACTTTCATCACAAATCTAGGCAAGAGTAAACGTCTCTCAATCAAATGTTACCACTGTCAAACTAATGACGTTAATGTTTCTGAGCCTCGATTGAGGCACATTTTTTTCCCCAGAAAACTTTCGACACCAAAAACTTGACGGGGAATTGAATTTCCAAGTGTCGAGAGAGAACCAAATGGAAACATGCCTTCCGACTTCAAGTGACCGCTTACAGTAGGAGCTTACATGCCCATTTAATGGCTGGAGCACAAATGAGCATCCACAAATGGGAGAACAGTAATTTCGGTCGCACCGTATGAGCACTTAAGTGTTATAATAAGGAAAGACCCCATGTGAGGAGCATCTGAGCAGGGTCTACTGCTCCATAATAGACATCCTTTAATTGTACAGCCTCTTTGGAAGCTGCAGCCCTTGGTGTGACCAAAACAAGGAAACGCTGCAGACCATAAGTTATATTAATATCCTGCCTCCGTGAACCATATCCCCCAGAGTATTGTTAATGTCCTTTGTTTGTGTGAAAATGTCAAGTTGTTTCAAGTGACTACACATTCTACATTATGAATTACAATTATCCCACTGATATTAGGCACAGGCCATAGTCGAAAAGCCACAAAAGGGAAGTTATAATTCTGCTCTCCTTGGCAGACAATTAAATATATTTATGAGTCTCTGCTTTACGCTGTTCGATATTTCGGTGGGCACAAATTAATTGGATAGTGCAAGCGGAAGAGGACAGGGAGGAAAAAGAGGCTGTCCGGATCAGTTTAGCAACAGGAGCGCTCAGGATTACACGGTGCGGGTTCATGTTTTACCAGCAGAATACGCAGCCGACGTTTGGGCTTACCGGACGTATGAGAATGAAAGCTCAGTCTGTCCATTTCAGCTCTGCCATTCCCACTTCCTCTTCAGCCGACCTCTGGATTAATGACTCACTCAGGCGATGTCTACAGGCAATGTAATGACTGTCTGAACCGCCTCACCACCGCGCAGTGTTAAGCAAATGTCTAGGATTCGCTTTATTAAAGAATGTACATCATTTTCACTTACCGATCGAGACACTGGCGCTTTCACGCACAAGTACCTTCAACGCCCGCACTCGAAACACTCAAATGATGTTAATTCCATGTTACTTCACGGCATCATTTGCTACCAGACTTTAGTGTCTTCTGGTTTCCATTTCATTCACCAGCCATGTTTAAATTATAAGACTCCTTGTGCTGGGCATCTTTTTTGACAGAAAAGTAGAATCATAGTAGCTTAGCTTTCAATGTCTATTAATGACATTTTATGACTTGTAGCGCAAAACTTCAGGGAGAAGCTATTAAAGTAAAAAATCACTCTGAGGAACAAATTCCTATCTTTCCACCTTTGAAATTCAAGTACTGTTGGCTTGAGGACTGGAATCCTTAATATTCACATCAATTTCGCTAATCCGTTGTCCCAGCTCACCAGTCTACATTAAAACATGTCTCCAGATTCTCTTTTTGCTATACATATTAGTGATTGGGGCATTTCTTGTTCTCTGCAAAGACATTCTTTTTTTTTTCAGTTTGGTGCTCAGGCCTGGAAATTTTGGCCGATGCACAAATTCTCTACCGACATACCGAGAGAGAAAACAAAACTCCCGACACGGCAGGAGGCAGCCAATCGCTCGAGCAAGTGAAACGAGACGAAGCCAGAGCAGTTCCGCAAGCTCAGAAAAGTAGCTTAATAAACAGCTACGCTGTGAACGGGGCCCTTTTTAATACCCAGCATGAGCTGGTGGGAGCCAAGCCTACCGACGGTTAACTGAGACGAATCCGTGGACCCACTTAATCGAGAGCCAACGTGTCAGACGTCATTGGAACCGGGTACCTCATCGAAACCCCAAAGCCATACAGCTCCGAGTGAAATTATAGAGGTTTTAAGAAGGTTCTCAAGTGTTTAGGAGACTCAGCATCGCAGAGGAAAAGCTGACATGTTTTTTCACTGCGGAAGGTAGCACATTAACAACAGACGAAAATCCAAAAATCGGCCACCTGCAAAAACTCACAGGTAACCTTAGGCTAATGTATGCAAGCTAACAATTTATGATATACCATTATATCAGGATTTCTGGAGGTTTAAGGATGACATAACCTGTGGTAAATACTGTCGCTGATTGAGACCGGATACCATAAGACTTAGTTTAGAGTCTTGGTGTCTCCTAGAGGATTTCCATTGACTCACATTTGCAAGATAGCCATCAGCGAGCAACAGAAGATTAGTGCAGTAGGTACTGCGCTGGCTATGGAGAGAAACCTAAAGGTTGCTGCTTCAGATCCCCAGACGGCCCTGCAGTGGTACCCTTGAGAAGAGCACTTAACCTGAACTACTCCATTGAAATACCCAGCCGCAAAAATGGGCAAAAATGGAAATTTGCTTTGGAAAAAACAAACGTCGGCCAAGCTACTAAATGTAAGTCAACAAGGTAATTGCCAAGTGGGAGTGAAGATCAAAGTTGACTCGGTTGGCCTAAATATTCTGCTTGACTCCTAAACTAGACCATGTGTCACCTGGACTCCAGAAACACTAATGCCCAGGCAACAGATCACTGCTGTATGGTTTGTCCATAATGCGACTGGCCTTAAACTGATCCAGCGACCCAAAGCATGCAGCTTCCCTCGAGGGCGTGACCGTGCCTCATGGTGGACTTCAGCCTACTGCGTTCCCACTTCCCATTGGGTTTTCAAAGGCATGTCTCCTCCCTAACCAGACTTCCAAGATCCAACTGTATGTTCTACCTCTCAAACTTTTTTTTGCTTGTTTGTTTTCTGTAGTAAATAGTCAGCTATTGATTTTTCCACACCCAGTCTCATCAATGTAACATTGTGTAGCATTTGTTGTTTCGTTTCTAACACCTCTTTATGGTCTGTACTGCAAATTCATAATCATTGATGAAGTATATAGAGCTAAGCAGGTCTGTTAAAACTCGAATGAAGATAGTTAAATAAAAGCAAATAAACATACAATACTGAAGTGACCTTTATTCAATTAAATGATCCAGTTTAGCGTTACGATACGAATATGCCCACAAAAATATATCCATTTCAAAAGCTGCATAAACAAGTCATGGGCTCTGAATTTTTTTTTAATTAATCTTAAACTGAATGTCAGCCAAATTATATAAATGTAGTAGGAATTATGCTGGAATGAGAGTAAGTCTCATGTCCTCCTGGTGAGGAATTTTCCTCTGATAACCTTAATTAAAGCCATTATTAGTACAACAAACATTGTTATGCTACTTAAGGGTTTCTATAGCATAGCAAATTAGTCCTTGAACATATACATTGTAATTTATTCAGCGGGATTTTACAAGATTATTGGAATACTGCTATTAAAAACATTACTGCTCACATTCATTTTTCATACATTTATAATTATTGAAATATCAGCAAAGGACATTTGAAAATGGCTAGAGTTATATAGCTATTTAGAAGCCCTGATGCTTATTTAATCATGAGGGATTTCACACGGACGTGAATTCTGAGCTTCAGCTTGCATGCCTAGCCTTGCAGATATATTAGGTAGGTGGAGTGATGACGTGGACTTTGTTACTGTATATTATAAATACACCATCCTTAGAAGAACATCTACATTCTCTGTACAGGCATGTTTGCAATTAAAAAATATGTAGACTTTATTTTCCCAGGAAGGTCTGGAAGGGCCACCTCTAAAGTTTGGTTATGTAAAAGAAAATAAATCACCCTTTTCACAGCTGATAAAATATTACTACAAATTAATCCTCAGAGGTTCCAGTATGTTCCTACTCATTACTTTCAAGAACAGAGGTGTAGCTGCAATTACTAGTGCCTTTCATTATGATATGGATGTTTCCTTACTCGTCCTTGGGCCAGCAGATCACACAGACCCTGCCAGCCCCCCACCCCCCCTCTGGATTACCAAAGCGTTTTGTGTCTTTGTGGTGTGTTTAAGCTTAAGGAGGTAGCTTGGTTAAATGGGTGTGGGGGGGGGGAGGAGGGGGCTGAAAGGCGAAAGAGGGCAAATTATTACATTTCATGATATCAAAGGTGATTTTTGTTCTGTTGATGATGCACAATAGTTCCTTGAATAAGTCTCAATGCGGATGCTATGGTCACATGATCATGGTCACATTCTCCTTCGATGCCACCGTGGGGACTTTCGGCATATTTTTGCTACAGGTGAGAGGACCCATGTCTCAGTTCTTCTCATTACCCACTGAAGTATTTAATTAATCTGCTTATTAATTTGTTTTCCTGGAATTTTGATGATGCATCCAACACATAATAGACAACAGAATGCCATTATGGTCCAAAAGCTACTTGTTGTTCTAGATGAAAAGTAGAACAACTTAAGAATTGTACTTTACTTGCCAAACTAAGCCCTGGATTTTATGTATTTATACAATAATTATAAAATAATTACTATACACTTAATAAATTAATATAAATATTTCACAGGTCTGTTTTACTGGCCTGACATCTTTTGTAGCAGAAAAATAGTTCTTTTGACAATATCCTTAGTTTTCCAGTTTAGAAAGCCGACTCTGAGCACAGCCTGCCACATCCCAGACACAGCATGTACGTTAGGTCAACACAGCAAACTCAGCAGGAGTCAGAGAGACCAGCAGATTCTCCCTAAACTCCCCACACTTCCTGTTCTGTCCCCTATCAATGCGTGAAGCCTTCTGACAGACCATGTGCAAGAAATGGGTGAGACGGATGAGGTAAAGAAAGAGAGAGAGAGAGAAAGAAAATATCTACATAAGCTAGGCTAACTGACAGCCGGGGTCAGTCTCTCTCTGTTTAATGACACTGGCAGCTACACATTTTGAATTGTTTAAATATGAGTCTACAGTTTCAACAATCATCATCTCGCCGGTTCCACTTTTCATAGCCAACAGCCAGGAAACTGACACGTAATTACACACTTACTGATGGTATCGCCAGTGCCGATAATTAAAACTGCCACGGGAGGATAGCTATTGCTAGTCCACAGCTGGGATGTTGTCAAGAGGTGCAGACTCCTGCAGCGTTTAACGCTATCTTCTTAAAGCTGGACGACAGGCGACGGCGCTGATATAACGGGAAAGGCCGCCGCTCACCGTCCACCATGTCTCACACAAACGAAGGAAATCTATTAGCTAACCCAATAAGAGATACATAAACACCCCAACGCGGGGGTTAAATGCCACTGACCGACTCAATGTTGGCCTTTCTTATCTACTGATTAAATTTGTCTGTTAAACTTGATTTGGTAATATGTTCCTGAAAAAGAAAACAACAATAATCTACCTCTGACATATTCATTGTTTTAAAAGTGTAGGCTAGGGTACTTTAAACATACATTTCTTATGTTTAAAGTATTTTAGAAAATATTTTAAATATGCTGTTTGATTTTGTCCATGTACTCCATTCTTTTATTCTTTCTTTCGTTTTCCCCATTTGTTTATTTATTTGTTTCTTTTTTTGTTTATTTATTTAAGGGAGTTGAGGGGAGTGTTCTGGAGGATAAGGAATACAGTATACAGTATACCGAAAAGGGGGGGAATGTTATCGTTCATGTTTTTTCTTCTGTTCTTCTTTTGTGTTGATTGTTCACCGAATAATTTTTAAAAAGTGTAGGCCAGGAATCCATCACCCAATAGGCAACAAAATGATTAGTGCCTCAAATCCACTCTCCAGCCTGGCTGTACCTTTGTGACAATTCAGCTCTCACATCACATCACTATTAAAATAACTGTACAGTAAGTCTGGTTATAAATAGAGTTAGCAAATCAAAATAAATTATGTAACAGAGCAGTCAGAGGCTCTATTGAAACATGGCTAATGGATGTCCATCTCGCTAAATGTTTTTTGTAATCGTGTCCCATAAACCTGTCATTATGTCATCATATGTTGCTAATATAGCTGCGGTTTGTTCAACACTGTATGTCACTGTAAAACACTGTAGATTCCGTGTATTTTAATAGGTTTCCTAATGTAAGGGGTTGAGTCATTTTTGCGTATATGACCGCTTTTAAACGTTTTATATA
Organism: Brevimyrus niger; assembly: GCA_015164015.2. NCBI lineage: Eukaryota > Metazoa > Chordata > Actinopteri > Osteoglossiformes > Mormyridae > Brevimyrus > Brevimyrus niger. The sequence goes on along the minus strand of JAABNY020000040.1, from coordinate 5,148,460 downwards.
GAATGTATATAATGCGAACAAAGTTTGTAATCTTTGGTCTTGCGTCAAAACAGATGTCAGTATTCAAGTAACACGACTGGAATCTGTGATTCATGATCTATAATATTTCTATGCCCAAACATGGGCTACACAGTTGGAGGTTCATTGTTATTGCCGCCGTTTCATAGGATACCAAGCGGTAAAAAATGGAGCCCTTTTCCGTTGGTTCCCTCTTCATTAAACTGACACCGCATTTGATATCTTGACACTTTTCTGCTTGAGTGTACCTGAAGGAGACGGAGACCCACCGTGAGGCAGTAATGTCTCTTATTACCTCGCATTTGTCTCCATGCTTCTGACTTCATATCTGCTTCCTGCGCAGAGAGTCTCTCCAGAGGGAGCTTGGTCGATACCCAAAAGTTATCAAAACTCGACTTCATGTTTTTCAAAGTCCTCCAGAAGGCCGGCTCTCTTTGTGGGATGAGGAAAAAAAAAAAAAAAAAAAAAAACGAAAGACCAGCTGATGGTACAAATTCACGGGGAATAAAAGGAACGTATTTCGGAGTAAACTGGAGCAACTGCTAAGTCCTTCACTTGCAGCTGACTAAATGAGCCTGAATGTGTATATATGTGTGTGTGTGTGTGTGTGTGTATATATATGTATATATATATATATATATAATTTGCTGAAAATCACTAGTATGTCAATTTCAGAAACTAAAACAATGTTACGTAGATATTGCATAATATAGCTAATTCTACACTATTACCGAACTTTGTGACTTCAAGGGTCAAGCAGGCAGACACTGTAAAATCCCCAGTATATGTTCCCTGTGGGCAATCTGATGTAGTACTTGGTTTGCACATTTCTCCAGTTTGATTTGCTGTCCACACTGTATGAATCATAAGCTGGCCGTTAATGCTTTTTTTTTTTTATCAGACTTTTGTCCACGCAACCTACTGCTCTACACAGCTACATACTGACGTATATTTTATAACAACCTGTTTCTATAGAGTATTTAACATTTTTGTGGAAGATATTATGGACAAGAAATTTATATTTGTGCTACAATATGGCTTCATTTAATTTTTGTGCGTGCTTCTGTATTATTGCTATTGCAGTTTATGCTACAGCCAAGTGCCTGGCCTATCTGCCTTGTTGATAAACAATAATGCAATAATAAATCCCTCATTTGAGTTCCGCATAATTGCTGGATTCACGCGGGTGTCGACACGGCAGCTCTTCACTTCACGTGGGCCCCCCCGGCGCCGACGCTGGGGTCACGCGTCTTGTGTTTCAGGTACGTGTCAGACGCAGACAGGACACTCGGGTCAGGACGTCGAAGCGCCTCTTATTAAGCGATTCCCACAGGGCTTCTACATTTAATATGACTTTTTAATCTCTTCCCAGGCGCCGTAATTGGACACAGAGTCTTGAATTCATATACAAAGATTAATAATATTAAAAAAAAAAACACGACTGCCAGCTACGTCTTGAGATGATTTAGCGTCGAAACAAGAGGTTGTAGCTCAATCAAATTGATTTTCGACGCTTCATATTTTGGGAGAGGTTCTGTGGAAAATCATGACTGTGTTGATAATAGAAGAAGTAATTAGGCTAACATTTTGTCTCTATTCTCTATTAATTTGACTCGCTAATGGTTAAAACAGCCCTTCTAGAGATGAGCGTGTGATATCCGAGGCGTGACCGCCATCCCGATGTCTGCGTGTATTGTCACCAGATTAATTCGCCCGACTGTTTATGACGGAAGCACTGGAAAGATCGAAGTCTGCCCGGTTTAGTGATGTGCTTAATTAAATCTATCCCGGTTGTTCCCGAGCACCAAAAATGATTAGAACAGGAAGTAAAAAATAAAAATAAAAAATACAAGGTAAACCACAGGCCAAAAGGACTGGCTTGAGGACTGAAGCCAATGTTCCTGTAGTATATAATAATAATAAAAAATAAATTTTATAAACAGTCTGCAGTATAATACAGTATAACAAACAGACACAAAGAAGTACAATGCAGTCTGTCACGTAAGTGATATTTATCATCATAATCATGTAATAAAAAATGTACTAATGTCTGTCTTGGTACAAAGAGCTTAACATTCAAGGTGTCTTCCTTGCCCGATGTTGGGTGGTAATTATGTCCATCCGTGTGCGGCAGATAAACTCCCCAGCTACTGCTCTGAGAATAAAGAAGGAGAGTCGGCCAGGAGCATGCTGGGAAATGATGATAGAGTAAACAGCATTACTTGTAAATGCTGCCTGGGCATCAGAATGCACCCCCCACTAGATATCTCTGTGAGGGCATGGGGGCCTTTCATTTTGAGGTTACTGCCTCATTTCCCCCCCGACGGCTCTGAGGGGGGCTGTGGTGGGGCGGGGGTGGAAGGTGAGGGGGACATGGG
>JAABNY020000040.1:5135031-5146054 GCA_015164015.2 Brevimyrus niger | reverse complement strand
GGGGGGGGGGTGTCGCTGCGGATAGCTTTGGGAGCCAAGTTCTGAGTGGCCAGGTGTCCACCCTGCAACGCATCCAGCGCATCTGGCACCGGCTGGCACACCAACCCCAAACGCAGCGCTGGCGCCGGGCCTGGGCACTCGCCGCGGCCCGCGGAGGAGGCGTGTCAAGGGCGGGCGCGCTACAAGCTCACTCACAGGGCAGGCACGGCCCCCACCGGGAGCCCCCTCGCCGCCGAGGGTGGAGGGCAGCGTGCCCCCCCCCCCCCCCATACCCGCCCAAGGCCTGACCCCTCTCCGTGGGACTGGCACACAATAGAACCCGCTGGTGCCAAAAGCGAGAGCGGCGTGAGGGACGGGCGCCTCTCCGCTCGAACCCGCCGCCGCAACACGCGGGGGACTGAAGGCGCATGCGATCTCCTCTCTTCCTCACTGCGCCGATGCGCGGTGTGTGAATTCGCCGGAGGGGCTGGGCCACCCACCTTCAGAGTCCCTTACCGTCACTATTCCCCGTCGCTGGCAGGTTTAATGCCGCTCCAGAGTTATTGTGCTAATCAAGCGATTAACGGCACCTTGCCAGAGTGCAAACAGGGGCCCGTTCAAAAGGCTGCCTTGCGCTGAGGTACCAGAAGCTACCGGTTTCTCCCTGGGATCTGCCCCCATTTGCACGGCTTACCTCACTCTTGGTGCGGCTCAGCTGTCCATATGTGCTTAATGTATAACCCTGCGCTAACTAAAGATCATTTTTTTAGTAGCTTGCACACTCTGAATTGCTCTCTCCGCTGTTCCCTGAAGGTGCGAAACGACGGTTACTTTCTCGTTCTTTACACAGCGCCGAGCCTTCGAGAAAAAAAAGCATGTGTACTGTATATATATTAGTTTATACGTTTATGCACATTGCGCTGTTTGTTAGCATTTGCAAGGGCTTCACCGGGTCCGCTCGGCCAATTCCATGAGTAATTAACGCACAAAATCGATCTCCGTGGAACGAGAACGAAGGGAGGGCATTTATAGGGTGCCGGCAAGCGCAGCGTACAGCAGAGGGCTGTCACCTGACCTCGCAGGACCCCATTAGGGAGCTGAGAACCAGTGCTGAAGAAACGGTCCCAAAAGCTGCGCCGGCTTTATTAATGAGCCACCAGGAGGCGCCGTTCCAAAACGGGAGAGGGAAACACAGGCCTGTGAGAGAGGGGAAAAAAACACACCTATTATTTACTCTGGTGATATATTGCTTTGCCGGCATAGCCAAAACAATCTAATAAGCAGTATTAGATAAAAGTTTCTGAATATGAATGTATTGGATTTGTTGTGGTGAAAATGAACTGGCTGTGGGCTTTCTGTCATATCTGATTAGGCCGGCTTCCCTGTAATAAATATGGATAAAAAAGAATATATGTAAAAACATTTGTATGAATCTGGGTGATGTGGAGTGACTGTGTGATGTCGTGCAGGGCTGGGTATGGTTTTGTGGGCAGGGCTTTGTGGTTTGGGACGTGGACAGCACAGTACAGGAAGCTGGCCCCTCCACCCAGTTCACGGTGGCGCTACTCAATTTACAGTGGTCTGTAAGGCACTATATAATGCGGGGGGGGGGAGGGGGGGCATCTCCTGGATGCTTGCAGCCTAAATAAATCGATTCATTGCCAAGTCCTCTTCATATTAAGCATCTGGAGTGAATCTGCAGCCACGACACCCAGTGCAGAGAGAAAGGAAGTGAGAAAGAAAGGATGGACTAATTGAAGGGACTGGCGCTTGAAGACTGTCAGAATCCACCGCGGCTGGAGAATGATAAATGGTCGAGAAACAGAATGGCCTCCTGCAAGCCACGAGTTATATAAGCCACCAGTGATCAGGACAAACCGCCGGAAAGTCGCCGCACCTGCGTCTCCCTGACCACAGAATCACACGACTGGGGGACGCGATTGTTACACGCTCCCCTAATACCGGCGGCAACGTCGCCGATAAACAGCGCCGTCGAACGGCATCGGACGCACAAGGCGGCGGCGGCGGCGTTCGTGGGGAGCCATCCCATAATCCGAAACCAGGTGCTCTGCACGCGCTACACACACAATGCGAGGGATCATTTCCATAAAAAGGAATTAGCGCCATACAATAAAACAGCGTTATCAGCCTCAATATAATAACTCTTTTCAGCAATTATATGGCGGGCCGAACATAGATCTGGGGGAGGGAAAAAAAAATCATACAAAGAAAATAATTGGACACCATAAAACTTCATTCAAAAAAATCAATAGAATATAAAAGCAATCAGATAAGGCCTCTTTAAAAATCGATCCATGCTTGTACGAAGTCATAATGCGTTTTCCTGTGAGAGAAAGGGGGCCAAATGAAGCTGAGAATCCCACATAATGTCTCACAAGTGTGACTGTGCAGGCGCCGCGGCCGAGAGGAACAGGGGGCGCCGGCCAGTCCCGTTTCTTTATTCACTCACTTTGCATATTTAATTGCACCAGTGACGGATCACACTTGCGGTTCTTTGCAAGTTACTTGTCCCCATACACCCGCTTCGTACTACAAAGCTTTCTTCAAGCATTTAAATGTGGCATCTTAAATGTCAGCTGTAAGGATATTTATAAGCGTATATAACTATGATATCGTAAATTGATATATGGTATACAGCAGTACTGTTTCAGGGGGGGGTTAGTCTTACTGACTTACTGTCCCTCACTCTTTCATGGTGTCTTCAACTGACTTTAAATGTTTTAGAATTCTATAACATAAAAACATAAAACAGACCTAGACCTAAAGATCTTTTGGGAAAAATAAAAAATGAGCTGGCATTCAGTGAAAGGCCTACCTTCTCACTCGGAGTTTAGAGCTTTCACCAACATATCTCACCACTGTTAGCATGTTCCAGCAACCGGTTGACTTTAACATAACAAAAACGCAAGTCAGCGAATCTCACGGTAACTACCGAACGTACTATCTGTCCTATAGGACTGCTAACAAACAAAATAAATGACTTACTCACCACTGTTTCTGTTTTTCAACACATCTGTCACACAGAATCTGTCACTCTCAGAATTTGCTGGCTTGTCCGGCGCTAATTTCGCGAGCATTCTGTTCCCGCAGTGGCAGATGAGCATGGCCGCGCGCATTTTGCCTGTCCGTACCGAATCATTCCGTGTAAGCAAGCGGAGGGCGGGAAATATATTTGTCTTGTGACCTTTGACCCCTGACCCGGTCACCTGGGCAATATGGGCCTGGCGTCTGGCTCGGTTTATCGCGTATTCCATCTCGCGGCCACTCAGCCATTCCAAGGCCGTCCTGATGGAAGCAAAAGCCAGACGCCACCTTAAATTTCATAACTGTCGGACGTGCGGCTTAAAAAATAACAGAGCGCTGGTGTAGAAGTGCCCCCCCCCCGCCATAGATGCCATTCATTAAGGAGTATATTGGGATTTTCCGAGGACCCTGACTAACTTGGTAATGTGATAAATGGGCTAGTCATGCGTCTGCAGTTATCACTCTGATAATCAAACAACCATGTTATTGTGTTAGGAGGCATGGCAAGGACCTTCAAACGAAACCATTCCTTCATACACACACACATACAGAGACACACACACAGCTATGCAGACACACAGAGATACACACAGCTGTAAACACAAAAATATACACAGACGCACATAGATACACATACACACAACTAGACATACATACACACAGACAGCTACAAACATACACAGCATTACACACAGATATACACAGACACACACAGCTACACACGCATACAGATATACACGGCACACACAGGCGCAGAGACTCACACAGTTATAGACACACGCAGAAACACATACATAGACACAAACACAGACACGCACACAAACACACCTGCACACACACACAAACACGTATACACACACAGACACGCACACAAACACACACACACACACACACAGACACCCAGGCACGTACACACACACACGGTGAGGCCTCCACTGTGGGCCCTTTGTCATTGCTGCTCCTGATTAAAAGAAATAAACAAGCAAATAAATAAAAGACAAAACACGCTGGAATTGATTCCTATAAATTTTGATATCGCTGGGGAAGAAGTGCATTGGCTGATTCAGCTGTTGTAGTGTTTGTGTGCGTCCTAAAAGGCATAAACGGCGAAAAATAGCATGTAATTAACACGAGGTCGCCGCTCATATGTCACTTTAAAGAGTTTTGCTCTGGTCAGTTAAGTCTCATGCAGCTTGCCCTGGCTTAGAAATGGGTTTCGTTTTCAGTCGAAATAAAAATGTCTTACATAATATATGCTGAAATAGTTTGGCAGATGTTGTCCACTTCTAACTTATTTTCGGGTTATAAATGTGTGATTCACCACTTCAAATGCATTTTTACAACAAAAAAAAATTATAAAAAAAAGAAATCTGCTTTTTGGTCACGTGATGCGTAATGTGTTCAACAAAAGAAATACTATATTTATTTATTTGCATTTTGTTCCGACAAGCTATGGACGGCGGGGGATGTAAACTACATCAGATGTAGGTTACAACTGCTTATACATACTGTTCGGTTTCCCGTTCGACATGATAGCTGTGTTATGTGGGGAAGCAGCACCTAAATTGGGCTGGGGAAAAAAACAGAAAAACATGCCACAACGGGTGTAACCGTGCTTAGAAAACAAATAAGGTCTGCTCAACACGCATAAACGCGTCTGTAAACACCGTGCACCGAAATCATCATCTGTTATGTTCTTACTCCTCTCCCCTTATCTGTCTGCCTGTGATGTCAATTAAGGGTCCGCTACTCATAAAATAAGGAGCTTCTAACCCGGCGGCTGTTCCACTCACATGGCAGAGTCCCCGGGGACTGCGCTGTCATTCTGTTATCTATTGCCCCACTCTCTATTGAAGAAAATAAGCACAGGTGAGATTCATGTGCGCAACCCCCCCATCCGCTCATACCGCCCAGTTTATTTATGACGAGACGGCTTATTTATATGTTTATCGCGTATTAAGGCGTCTGGACTCCGCCAGCAAATGACCCGACATTAGATCGGAAGCGGCACGAGCCCGGACGTATCAAAAAGCCATCAACCTGTACGGGACAATAAACGTATTGCCGCAGATCGTTAGAGCTAATAAACTGCGCGGCAGTCATTAGAGAGAATACAGCGCGCATTATAACGGCATTATGTTCTGCGCAATACAGTATATTAATTTCCATACCCTAATGTGCGTTTTATTGCTACCAATAAGCAATCTTAATAAGCAAAATGGTAAGTGCTTTCCTTGTAAAATGTCTCCAATTAGAGCGTCATCTCAAATGGACTCATAACCAAGTTAAGCGTTATGTTAACTGTTGCACTGACTGCAACTTCCCAGAAAGATTAATGCATGTGCATAAGGATGCTGGATTCAAAACGTATAATGTTTAACTTAAAAAATAGAGTATAAGGCAATATGAATTATTCATAGGCCTACTCTGGACTGACTGAGCACAAGAAACAACGTATTGCTAAAAAAAAAAAAAAAACCCTTCTCTCGAAAATGTAGGCTAAGAATAATGCATTAATTACAAAACGGGGGAAGATCACTGGGTATGATGAACTGTAACCTTCTTCTGCATGGGATTCTGACTCCAAACAGGGGCAAATGACACGAATGCGTGCCCTTTTGGAAAAAAAAGTTTTTCCTCTGCATATTCAGTGGTTATGTTATTAGCGGCGTTTCTGTGATTTCTGAAATTCATAATTAGCGATCTTCACAAGTGCATACACATTAATGTAACGTCAGGCCGCTTCCGGCTTCCTGAAGCGAAGTACAAATTTTCAAAGGACTAGTAATTATTTTAAATAGATGAGAGAGATAGAAAAAAGATACGTTACAAACAATTAACGGATGTCACTCCTGCGACTTATAAATATGTTTCGGAATGATACCGGCCCTGATCGCACCCCTTTCAGAGGGCTTGGTCCGCTCTGTGTTGTTATTAAAACACTGTGACAGGTTATTTTTAATTGAAGTTACAATTGGGGGGGCGGGGGCAAAACTAACACTCCGTTCAAGCCTGCCGCTAATTAGACGGTATGCGGGTTTGTCTGAAGCGTTCATTACGAAAAAAAATTCAGAAAAGGGATAGTTCATCTTTAATCTAAGGCAAATGTCCTCTGGGTATGATGTTAAAAGTGCTACCAACCAAACTGACTCGGAAACACTACATACTAATTAATCTTACTTTCAGGAGGGGATCACTAGGCAGGCCCTCTCTATGCGTGCGTGTGTATATATATGATTTACAAACAGTGTTCGCCTTCATGGTGGTGCGCCTAATTGCCGCACGGCTTGACATCATTACAGGGAAATGCCATTGGTTGCAGACCTTAATTAAGGGCAGTTGCAAGTTCATTATGCGATTCGCAGAGTGGAGAGCTCTAGGCTCCGTTCAGACACCCCTCTCTGCAGTTTAATTTAATATAAAGGACCCTTTGATTTCTATTTGTCTTTCAGACCTTCTCCCGTGAATGCTTCATACAAGACTCGAGTAAAACATTTCCACTCACCTTAAATTACCCGCTATATGTGGGACGCCGGTTCCAAAAGAACATTTCTTAGGTCTGTAATCGATAAGCGAGATTTTAAAAGTCTGTTGCAAATCGTGCTGTTTATTATTATTATTATTTTTAACATGAGGGAAGTACACACGTTTAATGGATGCTTTAATCGCACGCCGCCGTGTTAATAACTGTAATGGCTTCTACATTAAGTCACCTGTCCGCTGCAGTTCCTCCCAATCCACCAACACAAATCGCAGCTCATCGCCTCCCCCCGCTTTTCATGGGGACAGCCGGCTGGTGCTGCGTCATTTGTCTCAGTTACTAACCGAACATTAATTTGATAATCCCTTTATGCAGAATTGTGCACGTCAGGTGTTAAATGTGCATGTAATTAGACTGTGATTAGGTAAAATAATATCAACAAATGTCATTTTTTCCAATGTGTGCATGCACGCTGATATGATTATGCACATGTAATTTTATATATATACACAATTTGTATAATTGCATATATGTATATATAATTATGTATACATAAATTATCATTGTTCAATTTTTATAATAGTGCAGCTATCTATAGGCTTTTATTTAGTAAACAAAGGATTTTTTTTATGAACACCTGGGTCTACAACCTTATTATGGACCTTATTATCTTCTATGCAAAATTGTAATTTGGGGCCTGGATTCTATATATGGCCATGCCTAAAACACAGCCGGGTCTCAATTGGCCAGCTCAGCTCCGCGGGATCTGAGAACATTCAGGAGAGCCGTGATGCGTGTTTAACACACAGGGGGCGTCCGCCGTCTGCGTCACCGTCCATAAATGCTAATGAGCTGGGTCAGCTGCAGCAATAAACCCCAAAACATACACGAGATACATTCAATAATTAGCTTAATAGCCATCTCCCCCAGCACCGTAATTACCCAGGTAAGTATGCACTCTCGAACTGCTCGTACGCAGTAAGTTAAACAAAACTTGCCCCCCCCGCCCCCACCCCGCCCTTCGGTTTTGACCGTGATTATGCGGAAGCGGAAGATTAAAGCAAACACAGCGCGCTCCCCTGCCTGGCGTGTAGGTGATGAGACGGCTGACGGCGGCGTGTTTGCCCGTAAGACCCCAGACGGCCCCGCTGTGCCCAGAGGCCCCCTGTTTATAGCCTCTGTCACTCCCGGCCCTGTCTACACTCATTGTGAGCCTATCAAGCTCCCCGTAATTAAATTGTTCCCGAATATGCATAATTCAAATCACCGACGCCGGCGAGTTAATTAGGAGAACGGAGGTGTTAGCCAGTCTTGTTCCAGGTCAGGAGGACCAAGCTCCTGAGACAGACTAACCAAATAGGACGCAACTAATGTTCAGTTCAACCAGTAAATGGTGTTTTGCGTTTGAAGGTACGACTGGCGTGTAGCACCGCTCCAACGAGTGACCCGCAACGACACGACGTGGCCACGTTTTTTTTGACAAACCATTATTGCGATTCTTGGTGCACCTACAGACGGACCGTGCCTCCGCAGTGCATCGCACTCATTTGTTTAGCGAACGGCAGCCGTGCGGCACGGGGGTCATGTGACTGCCGCTAGCGTGCTGGTTTCTGTTTGAGAGGGAGATGATGTCACCATAAAGCAGGTGGATAGGTGATGTAATCGAAAGGTTATGGGTCCAAGGATGGGATTAGCTCTTATGCTGTTGAGCACATACTGGAATTTTGAGCAATTTAACTTGAAAATCAACAATAATAACAGACTAGTGTGTGAGTAACTGTGCCCTGTGATGGGTTAGCGCCCCATCCTGGGTTGTTCCCTGCCTTGTGACTGTAGCCTCCAGGATAAGCTCTGGACCCCCTCAGAAAATGGATGGATGGATGGATGGACAACAATAATAACAATAATAAATACATGGCAAATTAATAAGATGTTTTTTTAGATTAAAGCCTCTGAATATTATTAGTATTTTTTTTTTTTGTGTGGGATGGGGAAAGCAGGATTTCTTACTTAGCAGGATACCTTGTCGGATTCAAGGTAGGTAAGTTTAACTGTACTTCATCTTTGTTCACTTACACATCTTAAATCTGACATGTTATCCAGCTAAGCAAGAAATCCTGTTTCGTGATACAAGCCCAGGTGTGTGATCAGATGGTTGCCAGTTCGAATCCCAGGACTGGGAGAGTGGCTTCATCCCAGTTGCTCTCGGAAGTGTCTGAGCCAGTTTTCTCAAAATAAAAACAATAAAATTTGCTAAATAACCGTAATGTAATAATAACATTGAGAATAACACAAGCAGTGTACATGGATAACCCCAGTGTGCCACCCAGCCCTACATGCTGTCCAAGCTGTGCTCCTATGCTCACCTTAACCACCGGGGACCGCGTTCCGTGGGTCGCCCAAGGCGAGGCGGCTGCAGGGGCCTGAAGCGGACCCGGGGGTCTTTGGCTCGAGGCACCAAGCCAGCAGCGTCCCACCCTCTGGGTGCCAGCAAACGCCTTCTGTTTGCTAAAGGCCCAGTGAAGGTGGGAGATGGAACCATCTGTGTTCGTCACCCTTTCCTTTCGCTCTCGGGGGCTGTAGTTACGAAGATGATGTCGCCTGGGATTCCTGGAAGAAAAAAAAAACCTGGCCAAGGTCCCATGAAGAGGACCTGGGCATGGTTACTGTCTTACTTTACTCTGTAGGTTAAGATTAATGCTATTCCTAAGTATTAGACGGGAAAGAGTTAAATTATGTAACACATAATCGCTCTGCTGGTCTCCCACACCATCTTGCTTTTCTCTCACCAGAAGCTGAAGAGGCTACTCATTTTAAGCAGAGGTCCCACAGTGCCTTTCCTGTTGAAATGCTTAGTAAAGCCCCCCTCCGCCCCCAAGACGCCAAGTCCGGAGCCTCAGACTGGCCCAGTCGCTGGGTAGCCAGTTCAGAGAGGTGGCTGGGAAACCTGCTGGATCCAGCACTTGCAATGGCAGGTAAACAGACGAGCGCTTTCACCTTTTGGAATGTTCCGGAACCACCAAACCTACTGCTGCGTGGCTAGAGTTGGATAATTCAGGTCCAGAGAGTAAAAGTCCAGACCGGGATTTCGTTTCAATAACCAGTTGAATACTCTCTGACTGTGACTCAACTGGTTGGTTGAAACAAAATCTTACTCTCTGGTCCTAAATTTCCCACCTCTATGTGTGTGGCTTTTTGAGGACCAATTTAGGGATATACTATCAAATCAGTGAAGTATCAGCAATCTCAATGGATTATAGATATGTCCAGCTTATACCTATAGCGGGAATTGCACATTTAATATATTAACCTAAAACTCAACAGACATTAGGAATGAATGGTGACTAATAATACCAAGTTTGCATTAAATATAAGGTAATGGCAATAATAATTTTAAGTATAGTGATTAGGGAGTCCAACGCAATTTTTAGGAAATCTTCAGCGATTGAACACTAAGTGACAGTAACAGTTCACCCAGCTTCAAAAACATGACCTTTGACGTGCAGGTAGTTACACGTATGTAACGCAAAACGTTACTGCGGCAGATTTAGCGTTACCAGTGGTTCTACCTTGTAAGGTATCCCCCCCCCCCCCCCCCAGCTGCAGAGCTGAAAAGTTATTTTCAATTATTATTGTTTTGCTGTTGTCATATTTTATTTGATCTCAGCGCTCTTTAAAGTCCATTAAGCCCTAATTGCGTTCCTTGGTGCTGACTAACAATTTCAGCAAAGGCGTCGCAGTTCATGTGATGCCAGCGAAAATAAATAACTAGCAGTGATTCAGCCGCATTATAAATCATTTTGCGTTGTCGCTGCTTACTGTAGCAATTAGCGCGCTGGCTATAGAGCATGTTCCTAGCAGCACATAATAATGGGCATGAATTTAGCTCGCTATATTAACTTGTTAGCATTGCCAGCCGCGTATGGCAGGCTCCACGTATGTCCTCTGTTGTTTGCAAATGATGATGGTAATTAGTGATGCATAACAAAAGAAAACAAGTTGGCCCGTCCTGCTTTTTATTATTATTATTATTGTTGTTATTATTGTTATTATTGTTTTATTTTTTAGCATGGCTGAACTGGAGAGGCATGTAGCTGGTCACAGAAGTATCAGACGCCCTGTCCTCTGCCCCCCACCCCCCACTACCCGATCCCTAAGTTTAGTTTGCGTCAAGCTTAATTCCCATGCCGGAAAAAGCAAACAAAGCGCGGCAAAGCAATGGAGTATAGTTTCGGGCGCTACTGACTACAAAATAACCCTCCATGAGGCAGGCTTTACCGCGATGTGCGTCAGGCACCGTTGCATTACGCTGTTTGGCCGACACACCATCAGTGCGTTATTTTTTTTATAGGGGCCCGGTGACTGTGTCCCCCGGCCCGGTGACTGTGCAAATCCCCGGCTTTTAATTGATACGCGGAAACCCAGGGGGCCGCAGACTGAATGGGCTTTTAAGGACCTGTCTTCACATACCGTCGCTGCAAATTCACCTCGGAGTGTAAAGTTTTGCCGTTTCAATCA
>JAABNY020000040.1:5096511-5116050 GCA_015164015.2 Brevimyrus niger | reverse complement strand
CGCTCGCACGCATCCACACACGCGTACACGCTCGCACGCACCCACACACGCGTACACGCACCCACACACGCGTACACGCTCGCACGCACCCACACACGCACCCACACACGCACACCCACACACGCGCTCGCACCCACACACGCGCTCGCACGCACCCACACGCTCGCACGCACGCGGCCTTTGAAGTGTGGCAGCTACAGCATTCCTCATACCACTTCAAGTGCACATCGTCTCTGGCATTTACACGCGCCGCCGCTGTTTAGCGGCTCCTCGCCGGATCCCGCTTTCATCACTCGCGGCAGGTTCCGGAATCAAACGGGTGCCGCTGCACACCCCCCACCCCCTTCCCCGCCAATGCCCCGTTTCACAGTTAGCGGGGGGATGTACCACCGAGGCTACATTTGTCACCAGCCGGCAAGATCCAGGCCTCTCATCTGCCATCTGGATGGATGTAGCCGACTCTGGAAGCATGGGAAGAGCGCTCCAGCCTAACTACCTGCTGTCAGGTGGTATTTTCCAGAGCCTGTGATTCCTGCCTCCCCCTACCAACCCACTCTTTTCACTTTGACTTCGAAAAAAAAAAAAACAACAACATCAAGCCAGCTTGAATGATAAAAAGATACATCAGCAAAATCTGCCTCACTCACCTTGTCACTGATCTGTGTTGGCTGCCCTGCCCCCCCGCCCCCACCCCGCTCAACACACAGTAAGCCGCCGTACCTGTTGTTTAAGTAAACATGGCACCGGCAGCAGCAGAAGAAACGACTGATAAATTCAGTTTGACTCCTGTTTTTTTTCCCCCAACACTGCACAGGTAGTGTGACACCAGCAGGGGGCCCGGAAACTGACAGTGGTCCGCAGGCACGTCTTGGGGCAGCCCTGCGCTTGCCTGGCTGGCATCTCTGTTATTTTAGGACGGGCACAGCCCCCAGGAAAAGCCCAGCTGCCGTTCCCACGCTGAGACAACAAGATCCGCCAGTATCCATGTGCGCAGAAGGTGGGATAACGGTTACGAGCTGGGCTCACCACCGAAATTCACGCTCGGAGAAGGTGCCCGGTGTTCTGCAAGACGCTTAACCTTAACCGCTTTACCGCTGCGGTGAGGCATCCTAGTGCCTGATGGGAAATGAAGCATCTGGATAGAAGCCTCTGACTTAAAGGATTCATTGTTTGTAAACAGATGTCGTTCGGGTGTAGATCGCACTGTAATTGCGCCTTCTAACTTTGAGTATGGCCCAGCCCTTTTCAGAGATATATAACTTCTATGTAAACTTTCCAAAGTTACATATTTGACAATCCATACCTCTTGAAATGCACAGGTGCTTCTGACATTGTTGTGACGCATGAGCTAACCTACTGTAAGACTTAATCCTGGTGAAGAGAGCTGAGTGATGGACAGGAGGACCAACCAGGGTCAGGCTTGGTCACCTGACATTGCCCCATAACAGGAAGTCCCGCCTTACACCTTCACATTTAAACTTTAAGTAACTGGGTTACTTCTCGACCAGTTTTACTATTTGGTAATTGATTTATAAAGAGTTTATATAGTGACTCCAAGTAAATCTGGCTGTTCATGATAAAGGCAACTCTTACTAACTAGGTAAAACTTGCTAAACCATTATTAACTAATAACCAGAACAAATTAGACCCCAAGTGAGGTCATTTTACATTTCTTGCTATGCAATAAGTAAAATGGGATGGGAAGATGCTTTTTTTCCCTCTTTCCAAACTCACTTTGTCTCTGGGTGACTCTCGCAGACAGAAATGTCCGCGCAGACCTAATGACACAGATTCATCACTATGCTTTAAGAACGTGTTGGATATGTTCATTAAAAATAAAGAATGGTGCTGTGAACACTGGATAGGCCCTGGCACCCTTAAACGGCACTAATGAGTTAATACGGATACCTTAGCTACTCCTCTACCAAAAACGTACAAAAAAAAACCCTGCAAAAAAACACAGTTATTGACTCGAAATCCCAAAGGGCCTTTTCAGCCGAATCGATCAAGTGCCTCTCAGGCAAACTTGAATAATACTAAAGCTTTGACTGACAAAGCCCCCCCCAATTGAATTGCACTTTCAAACGAGAGCCCCGCCGTATCGACCAGCTCTTTGCCGGAACGACACCGGCCCGAGTGAAGGAGAAGCCCTTTCTGTCACATGGAAAATTCGCTAAGCCTTCCAATTACAGGCTCCCCGCCGAAACGCGGGATTGTCCGTGCGGAGAAACGTTACGGGGAGCTATGGGAAGAACAGGAAGCCTGCCTTGACACACATGGCGATGGGATCTCCCATACCACTCAGATAGTGGAGGAGAAGTGAGGCCAGCACAGGACCCTGTCATCCTACCGAACCCTCAGCACCTCCAGGGCTTGTGGGGGTGGGATTGAGACCTCCCCCGACTGCTTCCCCTGTGTAGTGGGAGCCTGGCCTGGAGTTAAGCCTGGGGGGTAACGTTTGCAGGTGAGCTCCTGCCTACTGAAGAGGTCGCTCTTCCTGCCTGAATACAATTACAAAGGTCCATGTTCCCATAATCCTTTGGGCTCCTCATTAACAGGCTGAGGGCAAGAATTCCAGACCAGGGACTGACGTCACGGCAGCCAATTAAAACATGTGATGCTATTACGTGATATTTACTTCTTCCTTGCCAAGGCATGAAAAAAAGAAGTCTCTAGCACTGAATACTTAAACCTCGAATTCATTTTGTGAAATATATAATTCATGACATGTATGTAGCGCTGGACAGCTACATGTGTTCAGGATCTGGGTTTTGAGGGTGTCCTTGTGGGGTCCCTTCGGGACGTGGTGATGTCATCAAACGCAGACGCGCCTGTGTGCGCCGGGGAATGCTCCTCAGCCTTTGGGTTGGCCTGGGGCCAAAACAAGCCGGTCTTGAACCTGAACTGAGACCGGATCGCCAGGACATGGCGGCCCGCCACCCCAGTGCCGCTACTGCGGGTTCCGTGAGGCTTCGGGGACAGGGACGCTGGATTTCTGGTAACAACGGGTGACTTTGGATTAGTGCCACGTCGCTCCGCTGTCCCCTCGGCTGTCCTCGGCCACATAGAATAAGGTTTCTGGCGCTCTCTCTCTCTCCCCTCTCTCTCTCCCTCTCTCTCTCCGATTTGCCCTGTCATGCTGCAGTTTGTTTTTGCCTCATTACATAAAACTATTAGCTTGGCCCTGATTCGTAGGTCTCTGGCAAAATGCTGCATTGCGTTGTACCAGGTTCCTTTAACCACCCAGAACATCAATTCCTTTGTCATGGGGGCCAGCGGGTTAGACCTCTGTGTCTGCGATCGGAATGCTGCTCGTTCGGATCCCATCCTCAGAAGAATTGTCACACCTCCATTGGACCCTTGAGCAAAGGCTGCTCTTAACGCACCAAAATGCTCCAGGGACGTTGGATAAATGGCTGACCTTCAATCCCAAGTTTCAGTCTCAGCTGTATGTGTAAGCCTTAAAGGAAGAGCATGGTGGGAAATGTGAAGGAAAAAGCATCTTAGTGTAGCTGTATTTACGCAAATAAGGCATTGCTGTTATTATTATATGTGGTGCCCTCTCTGTTCCTGAACCCTATTTCAGCATAAGCATTTACATACGTCACCCTCAAACACCTCCCCAATTCAGCGCGAAGAAGCCTCTGCGGAGCGCGCTGGATGTGTATGCCCTCAGATCCCAAACGTCCCATTCAATTTGGGTCACCTTACACCCTTAAAGCCATTTCCATCCACTGCTTATCGCGGTGAGCCAAGAGCCCCCGTCTGGATGCCGGGGCCAGGGTGGGGCACACACTCACACTCGCACTCGCCACGAGCGATTTCGAGACTCCCATTCACCTGTGTGACTTTCGAATGTAGGAAGAATCTGGAGAGCCTGCAGGAGACTCACGGAACCCCACGGAGAGAGCTGGAATCGAACCCACAACCCTGGGGGAGTGAGGTGACAGTGCCGCCCTTCCTGCTGCCCTTAGATTCACTTTTCCCATTTGTGTGCTACCGGGTATGATTTTTTTTTTTTCTTTTGCTACGGTACCATGACGGCAGCAGAGAGCCAATGAAATTATACTATGGGCGGCGAGGGAGGCGGCCTATAGCCTGGAGTCCCCGCCCACTTCCTTCCGCGGTGCTCGGCGGCGACGCCCACTTCTCAGCCAGGGAAGCCATGCTGGACGACACAACAGCTGTGGCCTCGCGGGAAATATGCATCAAAGTCTAGTTCATAATTTATGTAATGGCATTTACTTGGACACTGATTAGCCGCCTTATCAACCCCGCAATATAGGAAGCATAACCTCCAGTTTATCATTCGTTTCTCGGCGAGTCATTTTGAATAATATCAGCAGATTGTAACATAATCGTTATGGCTCATGGCATGAGGCCCGCGGTTCGTACCCGCGACTCGCCCCCCCCCAATCGCGGTTCGCGCTCTTAATTCCGCCCGGCCCTCAGACATTTGTAACCGCGACTCCACGGTGAGGCGTGGTCGGACGGCGGGGACAGCGAGGGGCCTCAGAGAAGTGAGATGTTAAGTAGAGACCACGCGATAGGGTGGCCAGGGCGTGCTGGGGTCTGCATTTAAGAAGAAAGTATATTTAAGTGTGCCAATTAAATCCGGCTGGGACACGGACCTGTTAATAATGAACGTGTTATGTAAGCGGTCCGATGGGCAACTGGGGGGTGATAGGGGGGAGTGTTGCTCAGCCAAAGAGGGGGGGGGGGTGATATATAAACGAGGGGGGCCAACCATGGCATTTAGATCCTGCGCCGACTAACCCAGCGCCGTTTACCGTCAAGCCCTTAATGACCTGTTTTGTTGACGCGTCGCGCTTAATGAAAAATGCCACGCCTCTCTCTGCGCGGGTGCCGTCAATATGCTCACATTCATCATGCCCTGCGCAGCGCCGTGTGGTCTGTAATAAACAACCGGTAATAAACACCTTAAATATCACAGATAGACGCCACCTACTGCATAAGCCACAAATGATAAAAAAAAGTTATCAAAACTATCAATCAAAAGTATACAATTATCGTAGCTGACGCCTGTAGCTAATTCTGTTAAGTTTGCAGGCCATACTAAATGTATTGTAAGTATATCTGAAAACTTTCTGTGTCCTTTAGTATATGCCTTTATATTTCAGTATTAGTTATTTTTTTGCTGGCACAGATTTCAAGTGTTTTTGACACATCAGTTGAAGAACAAGACACGTCGAACGGGTTGTTCTGTCAAAGCCCGCAGTAAAACAGCACTCTGCTGGAAAAAGAAAAGAAAAAAAAAAAACGTATCCGGCATCCAGCTTGCGTCCAACTATTAGAACAGAGCGAGGCAGCCCCTTGCGTTCCGGGCGGCCGGGAAACACCCCGAAAGCAAGCGTCTATTTTTGAGCCTGTCACCTCCAATCACCCACGTTGCCAAAAATGGTTTCACTTTCTCATTAATATCCCGTCAGATGGCCTCATTAAATCACCTAATCAAGTCGAAGCCGAGGCCGCACCGCTGCCGGTGATTGTGGCAGATTAAAAACGTACAGCACGGGCAGGGGGGGGCGTCCTCGCTTGCCACTTTACTGCATCTAGATCCCGCCGCAAGCCCCCATGCCCTCCGCGAAGAGGCGGATTAAAAGGGGGGGGCCTGTTATTCGCATAAACATCTGTTACCGCGCCGAGGGGGGGGGGGGGCCGGGCGGTAGGCCAACCACCCCCCCCCCCAGGGCGGGAAGCCCAAAGGGGAAAGGCGACTTTTTTTTTTGAGCTCCGGACAAAAGATGCCCGTGGCGATGCCAGCTCGGACAGCGGGCCACGCCTTTCGCTCGGAGCCTCTGACAATCGTAGGAAGAGCCGCTTCCAAAGCGAAGAAGTGCCCCGGCGCTTTAGCCGCTCGTTGTTTAGATCCGAATAGGCGGAATCGTTCCTTGAAAAACAATGGAACCTGGAAGCCCGTTCTGGCTTCCACGCACGCTTGCTAATTTTGCACCGGCGGGCCTTGTCCGGAACGCTTCCTGTGCTTTTGTCTCTCCGCGGACGTCGGCGCGTTTTAGATCGGCCCTGGCCTTGCGTGCGTCGGTGGCGTGAAAGTGCCAGAACGGGCCAGAAGTAAATAGAACGGGCCTCGAAAATAACCTTCAGTTAGTGTGGAACCACAAAATCAGGACGTCCCAGTTCCCCTGGAACAGCCAAACATATTACACTGCAAAAAGGCCTTAGGCCAAAATCTCCCTGGTTGCTCTGGGTTCTGAGTAAACAAATTTGGCACGAAACACAGTCATCGTGCACCTGTTATTATCACAATTATTATATTCACTATTATTATTATTATTACCATCATTATTATTATTGCTGGTGATCTTGCTGGTCTGGTCAGTACGTTTCATCTAGGTTCCGATGTACTTTGACCAGAGTGACTTTCCTTCTATTTCGGAAAGATATCACCTATTTTTACCCGAATAAGCAAACAGAAAGGAAAGGAGGAAGACTAAATCTGGACGGGAAGCTTGACTGAACATCGCCTGCAGAGAGAACATTCCGGAGAAAAAAAAAAAAATACAACAGGTAAAAAATTAATAATGTTGACGGGTGTTTGGGAAGACGTTAAAACGAGTGGAAAAGACAGAACTTTTGGCTGTGGCTGTTAAGGGGAGGTGGGCCGCTGCAGCGCTGCTTACAATGCAAGACGGAGAAGGTTTGGAGCGAGGGCAGACGTGCCTTTGTGTTAGCAGGGGGTGCGGGCTGTGCGATAATGACAGGCTCGTTCCAGCAGAGGGGGCTGCTCGCTATCCGCCGCATTAATGATGCTGATTAACGAGCTGCGTTTCTCCCAGCGCCGCTGCCCGCCGTCCAGATCACGTGATGGCGCCCTTTGGGCCGTAGCTCGGTGCCGCTTGACGCCCTCATCCCCCAGCAACCTCCCCCCCCCGCCTCCTCCCAGGTTTGGTGTGGGATTACCGGACCCCGGTCACATAGCCGCTGGATGCTGGGGACCTTAGGAGGACTCCAACGGGTGGGGGGGGGTATTTGGGGGCACCAAAGGTTCGGATACATGAAGAGGCGTCGGGTCAAAGGCAAGTGGGTGTGGGGGGTACTCTCCTCTAAGACAGAAAACGCCAGAACATTGTTATGAGGTGGCGGCAGGGACATTGCTGCCATTTCCTCCTCCCCCTGCTAAAGGAGTCTAGTACACAAACCACAGGCCCTTGCCTGCTGCTCCCTTTTACATTCTTTACGGTAATTTCTGTGCTACTTTCAATAGCCAATCGGACTTCAAATCACGAGTCAACACTTCAGTCATATTTTTCGTAATGCTTTTCTATCTGTAACTAAGACGTTAGGTTGGGTTCATTATGGGAGAGGGTTCATTAAAATATGGGGGTGTCCTGTCCAGTCATCCTACCTTTTGAGGAGGAGCATGGGGTTTGGAAAAACCCCAGATTAATTTGGCCTTAATCATAATATACTTTCTAAGGACTAAAACTCCCTTTAAATTCCCTAAATCATTCTTGTAAACTATTTATTGATGCAAATCCATATAAGAGCGGCTACAGCAGTGTTGTGGAAAAACTGCATCTTGTCATCATCGTGAATAAGAAATTAATATGCTGTAAGATTTTCTCCCGAAGCTATGTGATACTTACCGAATACAAGTTTAACTGTTATTAATAACTAACAATAATAATCAGGAAAGACGTTGGGTGCGACTGCCATATTTGGTGTTAGATTACGGTTTGAATAATGAGATGCGATTTAAAAAATAAATACATGATTTATTCACTTTGCGGCTGTTTATCGGGAAAGCTATTTATCAGCCTGGTTATGGAAATGGAGTTTTAGTCAGTGTTAGTGATACAACCGTAGTTCTGTGGGATGTTAACTGCTACGCCCCCTTCTGATGTATAAGGTAATAGCAGAAGTTGTAGTGAAAACAGAATTAAGGAATTTAAGTGGTTCCATCTATGTTTTTACTGAAAACATATCCTACGGGTGCAACAGTGTGAACTAGGGGCCTGTGTTTAGGAAAGGGGGGGGGGGGGGCAACACTTTCCAGCAGGGCTCAGCCAGTCCATTGATTGGTGACTGACCAAGGACCGGGAGACTGGGACCAGAAGCGGATTGGCTGAGGGGTCAAGTCAAAAGGCTGCCGGCAGGACGCGTCGAGCAGAGGAAACGAGCGTCAGTCAGAGGTTACCGGTCAGGACGCAGACTCCCGAACAAACAAACGCTACACGGGGAACACGGAGGCCTTGGCTCTGAGAGGGTAGCTTCCAGGAGGAGCAGTGCTACCGTCCTCCGCTGTGTGTAATTATCTGAATCGGGCAGATATTTTGTATGTAGGGGACACCGCGCTTGGGCCTCCACGGACATCGGTGTGGGAGGCGGCTGGCAGACTGAGGCTCCGCAGGGGAGGGAGAGCGCGCTTCAAAATCTGCGTTAGCATCGACGCGCGGGAGGGGACAGTTCAAACACCTCCGTGGCGACTGTAAAGGGAAGAGCTTAGCATGTCACATTTCTGTACACCTCCCCAGTGTTTATGGGTCTGAAATTTCACATTTTATAAATACACACAGTGAGAACTGGGAGGGGGGCCTAAGTTACTCTAAGAACTATTAAGGCTTTTATCTTTGGAACCTGAAACAGAATTCTGAAAGGTGCTTAACACTTAAAATGAAAATGGCTGAATCAAAACCGAATCTGAAACTGAATTGAAACTTTATTTGCCATTTGCACAGGTATAAAAGAACAAGAACACTGGAATTCTCGCACAGATCCATTGGTCAAGACATACAGAAAGATGCATTCGGGCTCTTATTATAAAATTAAATACTTAAATAGGTGAAAATTTAACAAAATCTGTGAGTGATAGATTGATAAATGAGCTGTTTTAAAATAAATGTGCATTTTAATGTTTAAATGTGGATTTGTAGGGTGGAGCCTGTCACATTTGGCCGAAACACGGCGACGAGGAGGATGTGGCGTACAGGAGGGACGGCTCCTGCGTGTCCGTCTGGAGCCAGAGCAGCGGCAGCGATGCCGTTCCCTCGTAGAAATGTCAGCAATAAACAGCTGAAATGTCATGTCGGTTCAAAAGGGGGAGGTGTGTGGGTTTTTTTTTTGAGGGGGGGGGTTGGTAGTTCATTAAAGAAAGGCCCATATTGTTATGTCGGGGGCGCTGGTGCACCTGGCCGCTGGGGCGGGTTGACAGTCGGTCCAGATGGCGCTGAAATCCTGGCGGACTTCGAGAAGATGTTAGTCAGCGTGGCCTTTCCCTCCCACCCCAGAATCGGCCAGGTCTCCACGGCAGCGGGAGGTGCCGTCGAGGTCGCCGGTTCCATGCGGGCCTGCGCGACAACCCGAGGTGCCCGGCTAAGCGCTGATTTATAAACGGCAGAAAAAAAAAAAAATCACGCCACGGTGTCCCGTACGTGTCTTAATTACGCGGGTGATACGACTTCGTCAGCTAAACAATGCCCCATTGTTCAACCTCGCGGCTTCGACCGCGGCACGCCGGGTGTCGGCGATGAAGGCCTGTCGCCACGGCGGCCGACCATCTGTTGGAATCAGGGACAATGAAAAATTAGCAAAAGCTCATGTTCTCCTTTTTAGCTAATGTTCCGGTCCTTACCCATTAGTACCTCAGGAAAAAAAAAATCAGCACAGGTGAAAAAAGAGGAAGAAATTGTACAGAAACAAATGGTTATGTTGCTCCTTACTGCAACATCTACTCCATTTTCACTGGTGTGTAACTACAGAGCCAGAGCACATTAATGTCGCCGTCGCTCGGAGAGGCTCCCTGCTACACGCTGTGCTGGCAAAATAGGAGAGCGTGTCTCTTGAAGAGCGCGCTTCTAATAACACGCTAAAATAAGGGGCCGACGCCTCACCTTTCAGGGTGAGGCCCTGCAATATGACTTGATACGTGAGGCCCGGACCCACGGATGATGATGTCATTTCGGCATTTGGACGCGTTTATCGCCTCTCCCCAAAGTGCATTTTGGAGTGCCGTGCTGTAAATGTACTCTAAATGAGACTCTAAATGGTCTGAAATGCCGGAACATCCTCACGGGGAATCTGCACACGTATAGATCCGGCATCACCTGCTCTACATAACGAGGCGGGCTGTTGGGGCAACACACAGTAATTTATTGTCACTTCCTCTTTAACGCGGCGGACAATTTCGCCCGTCCACCTGATGGGGAGCGATGGAGGAGCCCGCGGCCCACAGTGATGTCGCTGCTGATTGTCGGCGCCGTCCGCCATTTACCGAGGAATGAAACTTATACAGTGCGTGAGAGAAAATGGCTCAATAGTGTGATATCGGGGAGAGGGACGGCGTAAGGATGGAAATGAAGGAAATGATACATATTTCGCTTTCGGCAGCAGGTAGAGTAAACGGCAGGGCGTCGACCTCTATCCCAAAGGTTGCTTTTTCGATTTTGATGAAGTATGATGTCTGACCTTCGAGCGAGATACTCGATTGTTTAAAAAACAGCCGCATAGACTAGTAGAGCTCCATCCATCCACACATCCATCCATCCATCCATCTTCCTCATCCGGGTTGCCAGGGGGCCTGGAAAGTACTACAGGCAGAATAGGGCGAAGGCTCAGGGTTCACCCTTGACGCGATGCTGGTCGGTCACAAGCCAAAAGAACATCCAGCAAAAGGTGAGGGTTTATTCTGGAGAAAAGAGAGTCGCTGCGGCAAATGCTGCGGCCACGCCGGAAGCTCTCCGTGTTCCGATCCGGCGATGATGTGCGTCAGATGATACAATATTAGGCTGAAGGGGGGAAGCGTCTGCTCTCCCGAGCCGGCGGAAGGTCAGGAGGAGTTACATCAGGTCCGCAAACGGCCTCAGCATTTGCTAGCAGCTCTACGCCCCGGACGAACCGGACCGGAGTACCTGTCACTTTTCTCCGCTTCAAATTCTGGCACGGGTCCGGCGGGTATTTTATACCGGAGTCGGAGAGGAAGAGAGGGATTCATTCGAAGTTGCGGCGCGAGCCGGAGGTCACGGAATGAATATTGGAAAGCGAGGCGAGCGTGTTATTCCGTGGGCCCCGGTGTCAGAGCAGTCATTCCGTAATACGACCCGTTCTTCTGGCAGGTATGACGGGTGACGGAGGCATCACCGCCGCCTTTATCTGATGCAATATGTTGTGATGGGTCTTTCATAAAAATTAAATGACAGCAACTTGTGTACACAAGCAAATTTATAGCTTTCATAGTCAGCGCCCCCCGTCCCAGGGTGACGGCAAATCACTCGGCCCTTTTATTAAGTTCATTGTTCTTTCTGCGCTTGGTAAGAGGCTTATTATTGCGGAAATTTCTTCATTTAATGGGAAACCGCAAATAATAACAAAAGCCTCAATGCAGCAGCTCTTCTTGCGGCCGCTGCCGCCGTCGCCGTTAGTAACGGTGTTATTAATCTGTGTGTGTGTTTATATAAGGCCCGCTGCCCTGCCTCTCTGCTTCTCTACGCGCCGCGATGTCACGTAATTACACCGATGACTTAGGGGCATATGGAAGCAGCCCACACCTGTGCCTGTTACGTCCACGGTCTCTGCTCATCCAGGCGGTACTGACATCGGCTACTCTGACACCTTATTGTGATAAACAAACAGACTCTCTATATATATTCCTTCTAATTAATACTATTTTTTTTTTTGTGCCTGGATCTCCCAACATGACAAGCAGAGATGATTAATGTGTCCGGGTAGGGCCACGGTTATCAGGATCTTGAGAAATATGGAGTTTGAACAGCCTGGTCATTGCAGGCTTTACATGAATTTTTATCACAGATTGATATTGCTCTCATATGGATAACACCTGTGTGGGTGTGGCTATGAATTAACGACTACCACTGATTGGGTAATATCCTGACAACCCATGAGGTATTTATCAGTTAATTATGAGAATGTGATTGGTTTGTCTTTATGAACAACAGCTTGCGCTGCTGAAAACTCACACTGCTGAAGAACCAGTGGAGAAGCATGTATGTCGAATCCATGAATAGGAAGGACACAGGCCAATCGAGTTTTGACCTCATCTTCATTACAGACATTTTTTGCATATTATTTTTGCCTGGACACACTTTAGCTGATATGTGAAAATAGATGTGTCTGTGGGTGACGTATATATTAAATTGTGGGGACCAAATGTCCCCAAAGTATAATTAAAAGCTGATACCTTTTCCCTTGAGAGGGACGTCCCCACAAGGGAGAATTCAATTTTATAAAAATCTGTGAATGCCTCCAAAAATCTAAAAATACCAAAAGTCTTGCATTTTGTTCGGTTGCATATGGTTAAATTTAGGGCTGGGTAGGGTTAAGGTCGTCATTGCTGGGACTTGTTCTTGGCAATTGTTGAGTCCCCACAAAGATACAAATACAAATGTGTGTATGTGTGTGTGTGTGTGTATACATATATATTTCTAAAGAGATGGTTCAATACAGACATGATGCAAGTGACATATGGTTCTGATGCCAGTGAAAGCCTCCCCCCATCCAGGCATGATACATTACACCCCCCCAGCCTGGCAGGATACATTATATCCATTACTTCATCACATATTAAAACACTTGTGCATGGGGTCCATAACGCATACATGCCGCGATCTGCTCTCATTTGTCTTTATGTATAAAATTGCTCCTTGCAAATTAGTATGTTATTATGATCTGGATGGAACAGGCAACAATTAAGAGGAGGCCATCGAGTAAAGCCCCTTTAATGCACTCACACGCGCGCACATATATCAAACATGTTTAATTGCAACGAGCGCCTAGTAAGTGAAATCAGGGGCGTTCCCTACGGCAGACTGGCCCCGCTTGATTAAATATTGGCCTTCCAGATTTGCGTCATTAAACAATTTTAATATGGGATTTGTCTGATTAAATATTCATAGTACAACCCCTTCCCGCCAGTTCCAGCTCCACGGGGTTTGCGAAGGACCCCACACGGCCGTCTCTCCGGCTGCCTCCATTTGCGCGGCAAACTTGAGCCTCGGACCAGAAACTCGAAAGGACGGGCAGTGGCAAAGTCACCCCATATTTTTTTTTCTTGTTTTATAAATGCACAATTGTAACCGCGGTTACAGTCCCTGGCGCTGTCCAGCGGATCCCTCTGTCCATATCATAATATGATGGGTCTGTATCTAGTTGAACTTCTTTAACCTGTATAAATAGAGCCTCCATAAGAGGCCGGTACAGGTAAGAAATAATAATGGAAACACCCTGGGACTCAGAGCCATGACAGGGCAGGGGGTGTCGACTCGCCCCCCGGTCCACACCGAAAATCGAGTGACCTCTCCAGCGCCGACTCCAATCATTGACAGTGTTGCCCCTGAATTATTAACATCGCACTTTCTCCGCGGGTCATTCCTGCATGCGGCTGGTTTATTTGCCTGGTTCTCGCCTCTTGCGGTTCCGCCGTCGTTTACAGCGTACTTGGGAGCCGTTTTAATCCGAGTGCGGACGGGCTCGTCCGTTATTTTTGCCCGTAGAAACTCCTGTCAATAAGCGAGAGCTGTGGCCTCAGAGAAGCTGGTTCGGACTTGCATGGCTGTCTTCTGGACAAAGTCGGTGTGTCACCATCTTAAACCACAACTGGGACCATGTGTAGTTTTACCTGGGTTTCCTTCAGAGTCATCCTGAGCCTTTTCATTTGTTTGAGATAGAAGTAATTATTTATGGCTCCAAATTACTATCATAAAACATCTCCAGGTAGGAACAAACACTTAAGTGTGAATGTTAACTACACTATAAAGTGCAGTGTCTCTGATCCGGAATTACTGGGACCAGACCGGCATCAGAGAAGCTCCCAAAAAACACACAATTAAAGGAGGCATTTTAAGATCTTACCTAAGTACATGCGTTTAAATAGAACACTTCCTCCTGTTATGAAGCATCTCCATGAAGCTGACTGCTTTGTGTCTCGAAACCATTAAGCATCATTTTCCATGTGATCTTCCTGTGTTAATTGCAGCCTGCTGGTATCTCCCTTTTCCCTCCATTTTTTTGCTTGCTGGTCTGGACGTTCCTCTTGCTTGCACGGGCCTATCTGTAGTGTTGCGACCATCCCAAACAGCATCACAAAACATTATTTAAAAATGTCACTGTAGTGGTTACATTCCAGAAAGAGACCCTATCCTGAGTTTGCTGATTGTTTCAGCACCGAATCGGGGAACCTGTGCTTTTTTGTTCTTAGCTAAAAATCAGCCTGTGTTTTCGGGCTTCAGATGTGATCCGGCAGGTGTTAACACATGCAAATTCACGATCAAGAGCGTCTTCGTTAAAAGATGATAAAAAAGTGGACGGAAAGTCGATTTGGTTATTTCAATCCGATTTCCCGAGAGCGTCAATGAAAACATGAATGTATTTCATGATTTAACTATTCATTGTGCTTTAGCATTTAGCACTCTGTACAAGACTAAAACAACTCTTCTGTTTTATAATTATAGCACGTATCTGTTTGGTTGTTTTTCTAAAAGGATACCATGTACTTGAAATACAGGTAAAATTTTATTTGATAGTCTACCTATATATATATATATATATATATATATATATATATATACATACATATATAGAGAGAATATTTGTAACATTTCAACAGTTTAATACTTCAAGAATTCCTATAACATTGCTTGCGTGAATAGTCAAGTCCAATTACATTATTCTAGGAATATGTTCATGAGTTGTTACATATACTCTATATATTGTATTTTCTGTTAAACATCTACAGATACAGAGAAACAGCTGAACTACAGAATCCCACTATAGTTGTTGAAGGTCACACTCTTGTTACCCTTCTGTAGGCATACTATCCAAATAAAGTTTTAACGAAATGCATTTATATTTCATGTGTAATACTTACACACAGAGGACAAAATACAGTCAAGTTGGACTAGAGTTTCATGCTATTAAAGTACGACAACAGTTTAAGTGTTTTAAAGCACCGAGCTCTGAGGATGTCCTCTGGGCTTTGACCGTACCGTCATTACAGATCTCAGACCATCCTGGGCTTGCCACAGTGTAATTAACAGCCTGATTGATTGACTGCTGGAGCGATGGATTGATTGATACTTTGTTAAGCATCCTCTCCACCCTCAGATCTGGTGCCATTATCAGACAGGGTGCTGCAAACAGTACCCCACAATGTTGACTGAATGAAAAGAATAATAATAATAAATGAATAAATAAATAAGGAATGCTACTTGGGGGAAACTTTAAAAAAATCTCTATCTATTTACACCAACGGAGCACCGCGGTAATGAAAGGGCCCCCACTAAATTCAAACAATTGTGGTCGCCGCGGCAATAAAATTCATGCAAATGCACGCCAAACCGGGCCTAGCTGGCACCACAGCGGCGGATGACCTTTAACTTCATGATGAAAAACAAATGTCAAGTGCCTAAGAAGCCGTGGCGCTCTGAGCCTTTGCTGGGAATCCCGCGTGCCGGCGCTAATTCTGCCCGCTGGCGCCGCCTCTGAAAACTGGGAGTTTGGGCTCGTGACGGGGCCCCGTGTTTATCTGGAAAACAAACGTGGGAGTCGGCTTGATTCCGAGGGCGGCTCGAGTGTCGGAGGAGTCGACTCCACTCACGTGCCGGCGCTGTATTTAAAGAACGAGTCGCCGCAGAGCGTGACGGATGACTTAACCGCGCATATGGTGCCACGCGTCAATAATGAAAAATCTTTGCATAGCTATGACCGTTAATCCATCGTGTGGTCCGGAAGTATGACTGCAAAGCTGTTGAAATTAAATCGCTCGTAACTACGTTAACAGATCCTTCCGCCGACGGGGTCAATTATGCCACATCCTGTATGGTGTCCGTTTCAAACGGGGAAGCGTCATTGTTCGATGTGCTTATCGATAAGCGGGCGAATCGGATAAGTGGCGTGTTTTAAATGCTTTGCCGCTTCCCCTGCCCCACACCCATGGGCACAATTATGGATTAAGCAGCCACAGAAAGAAAACTGATACTGACAGATTCTGTGCTGTGCAAACGACGTAGGCAGCCAAAGAAAATTATGCTTACAGCTATTTATCTGATTTATCTTGTAAGAAAAAACACAACTTAACATTAGAACATATGCCAATTAACAGTAACACAATAAAAACTAACAGATATTTCTTCTGTTCTCCAAAAAGTTACTGACATCTTGTTGGACAGCTCGATGAACATCGCTTCAGGTTTCAAACCTCTCCTCAGGGGCACCTCAGCCATGTTATATTTCACCCCCAACTAAATTAATTGATATTTCTTATTAAAATAACTCACTGAGGGATTTAATAGCCAAACCAGGTATTCTAGTGGTCAAGTGAAAAAAAGACATGTTGTATTGCATATTGCACGGTACTGGGGTGACTTTAGAAAATGTTTTGAAATGGTTTTGTTGACACTCTTTGACAGATACCAGTAACATAAACCAGTACTGACTGTCTTCCTTTTGCACAATACTGTATGTGATTTTTGAAGCAGAGGAGGCTGGTCTTACAGATAAGGGTATTTCATGTGTTTTGTATTTAGGACTAATGCATTTCTTTGTTTTATCTAAATGCAGTTTTTCCGAGCCATACCGTATAGAGTTAAAATGTCTGGGACGTTTGGACACCCTTAGCCACTAAAGTCTTTTGATTTCCCCGCCACTTCTGGCACTGGCCGTTCACGTTTCCCCTCCTCTTTCAGCTTCTCAGTTTGGTTTCCCACTCCGACGTTTAATTCTATATAACTTTAACTGCCACTACATCCATCCAGGATGTCGCTCCCGGCTTCGCCAGACCTTCTTGTGACGTGGGAATTCCGTGAGCACTTTGGGGGACAGCTCGCCGTGAGGGGCGCTATATGTAAAATGCACATATGGGGAAGGTCGACGTCTACATTTGTGCTTCTGGTCCGAAACACACATCCCAGCACAACAATATCGGATGCTCACCAGTCAGTGGTCAAAGAAAAAAAAAAACAGTGGACCTTCTGTTGCATGCCTTGCTTAATATTAGTATTTTTTTTGGCGGGTGTGGGGACTGAACTGCTGTATACGTGCCACACCAGGAACATAACCATCTGCACGAGCAGCAATGATCACTTTTACAACTGGATCAGCCATCAGACCTTGTCTTATGTCCTTACAGAAACAGGTATGCGATGCATGGCCCGCCTTCCCTAATGCGACTCACAGTCTTAACTCGATGTTGGCTAATGGCTTCAAATGACCCGGCGATGCCATCTCAGGCACCCGGCCCGCACTCTGTCCTCGATCGTGTCGCTATCAATCGAAAGCCCGGCTCGGAGTCGAAGCTATAAGCTGGCCGGTGCTGACTGACAGCCCAGTAAATCAATCATCTTATCCGTTCCCAGAAGCAGTACTTGTAACTAAGACCTTAATGCTTACAGCAGGAGCTCAGGCTGAAGTATTGACTCGGTTTAACATGAGGCTGAATGTGAGACCACAACCGAAGCGAAGCGTGGGGCATCTGAGAGGAGGCGGCTTTTAATAACGCTGCAGTGAAAGGGATAAACTGGCGGCGAATCATAAAACTGAAATACAGTTACCCTGCTCAGATAATATTTCAGATGGGATTTTAATGATTTGCGGGGCCTGGAGCACACACACACACACACACACACACATATGTGCAATTGCTGCTGGAGTGACAGGCTGCTCTCTCAGCTGAAGTTTGTCCTGTCAGCTGGAAACAATTTCCAAGTTTTTTTTTTTTTTTTTATGAATTGTCAGCCCGCATATGTTACTTTTCATATAACATCCTTGTGAGAAAAACTGTCTTCACCTTAAATTTATTGTGTCAGGTGAAGTGAAAATACAGGTAATGCATTATTAACGGACGCAGTTGTATTTTTGAAGTTCTTTGTGGTAATCGCAACATAGTAATACCAACGTTCTAATCAGATGCTAATGCTCTATATTATACTCAATCGTTGTATGTTCTGTTTTATAACTTTTTTGCTTGCTCTGGCTCATCTTCTTTCAGATGCAGAGAGCGCATCCTGCCAATGCGAGCATACGCTTTGAATGACGCCAATGCCAAACAGAGTACTGAATTGGAATTAGGACAACATAAAAGAAATCGTATACGTATGTGGGCCTGGTGATATCACACCGGAAAGGTTTGTCCTATTTTAGGAGGATATTTGTTTACCATGCTAACTAAGTACAGACAATGTCTAGCACTTTTTGTTTGATTTCAGTCTTTGACTGAATGAACTATAAAAACCAATCAAACGAATTCCACTTTGACGTCAAATATCCAAATAGGGCACTCAATGTTAATGCTTCATTTTGTTTACAACACGCAGCAGAATGCGGAACAGCTCAATTTCAGTAGTGTGTCAGTCAGAGAGCTGCGTCATTACAGGGAATGAGAACACCAGGAGCTGTGAGGATATCGAAAGTGGGGGCGGGGACAGATTGGCTGATTAACTCCGCCCCCCAGATGGAGCACAATTATATGGGGGCGGGGGGGGGGGGGAGTGCTTGTTTTCTCCAACCCCAACCACATCAAAGCTACAACCACAGTGTGAAACAAATTATAGCAAACGGTGTTGCTGCACCGGTGAGATGGGGACGATCGGGCGGAGGCCAAAATGCTGCGATTTATTCCAATACCCTTCAAGATCCAAGGGAAGGGAAAGAACGTGTACGCATCTCCCTGCCGCGTAGCGCTTGTCCCGGACCCAGAGTCCCCACTTAAAGAAGACGGCCGCTCTTGGCCGCACGTCTCCTATTTGCACAGTGTCGTTTTCATCCGGCTGAAGATCAAAGCGCAACTGTAGCGGCAGCAAGAGACATAATTGCATCTTCACCTGCTGACAGTGGCTCCCCGCAGACGACTGCTCACCCGGCGAACGCGGCGGTTCCTGTTTGCAGAGAAGACCTCTTAACGGCTGCCTGGGAAATGTAGATTTACCCCCCCCCCACCCCGCTTGCCCTTCCTTTCCTTTGTGCGCCTGATTTGGAACCAAATTATCGTGACCCTGTTTCTGTTTCATTGTGACCCGCGCCCGCCCAGTAGAGGCAGAAAGCGACGTCGGCGCAATCCCCCCTCCCTCCCGGTCTATTTCCGTCCCCCCTCCCTCTCTGAGTGATCCTCTCGCCGTCGAACTCTGGGAGGAAGACAGCAGAAGCATAAAAAAAAAATAATAATAATAAATAAAATAAAAAATGTGCTTCTGTAAAATTGCATCAAGTTTAAAAAAAATAAGAAAGAAACATTACAAATGGGAGCCTCATATACAGTGCCTGGGAGGTTCTCTGTCTGGCAGTTATTGTTTGGAGAGGCGATGACAAGATTGATGCGGCGTTGTAAATCTCTGCAGGTCCGGCATGCTCCGAGACCGACATCAGTACTCCATTCCTTATCACCTATCTATCATCCGCAGAATGGAGATTAATAGGGAGGGGCTCTGTTCTTAGATTTGTTGGTGGGGGCACTTGCTTCTTGACCCCCCCCCCCCCCCCCCCCCCCCCCCCCCCCCCCCCCCCCCCCCCCCCCACCAAAACCCTACTTTTTTGGGATTTGCTTGCCTCGGGTGG
>JAABNY020000040.1:5042434-5057740 GCA_015164015.2 Brevimyrus niger | reverse complement strand
CGACGTGACAAACTAGAGGAGGGGGGAGGGGTGCGGGTGTAATAGAGCTTGCCGAGATGAAAAGGGGCGGTTTGTTTGTTTTTATGCGGAGAAGGGGGGGGCGCGGGGGGGGGGGGGGGGGGAGAGGGAGGGGAAGCCCGGGCGGGGGGGGGGGGGGGGGGGTTGCCTCCTACATGGGCTGGGGATGCTGTCAGCTTTGGGGAGGGCCTGACGCTCCGGTATATCCACATAGGGTGTAAAAACGTGAACTCGGACATGCGGCCCGGGATTCCCGCCAGTCAATGAGCTTCGACTGTATCCCTGGCATGAATGGCAATAACCTCCCCCGTAATTGCTGTAAAAAAAAAAAAAAAGAGAAAAAGAAACGGAATGTGGGGCGGAGGAGGACAGAGTGGGGTTGGTGGGGGGGGTGGTGCCAGTCCCCGGAGATGCGGCAGGGAATAATTTATTCATAAATCCATTGATGGTGACATGGTCGAGTGAGCAGAGGTGAAGCTCCCGGCTGGCAAAAAAAAAAGAGGAAGGGAGGAAAAAACTTTGCGAGTTGTTAATGTTGCACCTCGGCTTCTCGGCGGCCCAGGACTCCTCGAGCAGCACCACAGCCAAGACCTCCCCCCTCGGCCCCCCACCCCAGTCACTGAAATATGCATTTTTTTCCCTCTCTCATTAATTCAGCCCACATGCAGTCAATTTCAGACCATTAATAAACTCCTAGGTGTGGGAGGGTGATACGCAAACACGCGAAGCCTTTGGTAGTTTGGTGCACCGTCACATCTCTTTATTTATTTATTGTTTCTTTGTTTGTAAGTTTTACTGTTTATTACATGGCCCTGGACTTCATTTGCAGGTGATCCGTTAGTCATGTATTTATTTTTCATTTTATGTCACAATTTTTTCACGCACCGACTTTTGGCGTACTTCAGATAAATAAATCCCACAGGAACGAGCTGCTGTCTCTGTGCGGTAGCCAACACAATTAAATAATTGTGTTTATTTAAATATTTGCCCACCTAGCGCCCCGGAGAATTGTAACGTCCCCGTCTTTCGTCAGCATATGCCGATCAGACGGGATCTTTCCAGTGTTGTCAGCTGCCTTTTGTCGGTCAAGGGACCGCACGGGCTGTGCTAATGCTGCCCACAACCCCGGGTCAAGCCACGGTGAGCTTTGGCGGGGCGTGTTAAACATGGCCTAACTGTTTCTGCATCTTCCAGTGATGTTTAGCATGAACCTGGAGTATTTTAAAGTGACCACTACCAAAGGAAACCGAGACCTTCCGATTGCAGATAATGCCCATAAAAATGAACAGGGACATTGTGGCTCAGTGGGTTAGGACTCTGAAGCTGTAACAGGTTATTGGTTCTAACCCCATGCTTGGCAGAGGGCTATCACCGCTCGGTTCTCACCCGGCATTGTTTGACTCTGCTTTCTAAAAAAAAAAAAAACTACGCCACTACAGTCTGGAAAATAAACAAAAAGCAACCTAAATGTGAAATGTAACATTATGCTGTTACAGAAACTATTAGTCTTTCTATTTTTTTTTTTTCTGAGTCATTATTGTGTTAAAAATTGCAACAAATCTGTCACAGTTCTAATACTTGCAACAGTGGCCTTATCCCTCAGCCCTCAGAACAGCATCTGTTAATATATATTTGACATATATAATGAGCAGAGCCCCCAGCTTCTGGTGAGCTGTGTCCATGCAGAATTTGAGCTGTTTTTTTTTTTTCCCCCTCTTCTTGTTCCATTTTAGCTACTCTCATTTACTTCAGCTCCTCCACTGTCCAACGTTCACGGCTGTCGAGCAGAATGGATCCACCGTGGATAAGGAGTCAAATGTGTATTATTTATATGGGACAGAACAAATCAATTTACAAGAAAGTCACTTAAGTGGGCCATTACTTATTTACGAACCTGTATGCAAGTTAATGGAAGGCGCTCTGGCGATTCAGCTACTGAACGACGCCCAAGTCAAAATAATATACATTTAGGAGGGATAAATAGCTGTCACATTCCGTAGGCAGGTTTTGCCATTTCCGTCGTTATACTTGGAGACCTGTGTTGTTACTTCTGTTCAGTGACTCTTCCGGGTCGAGGACTGTTGACTTTTTTACGATACGCTGCCTAATAAGAGCGAGGAAACAGAGACAGAATGTAAGGCCCAGTTGTGTGCCGGGTTACTTGTTTCCTGTCGTTTAAGTTGCCGTGTGGTTTAGCTGTAACTATTGCTGTGAAAATGAGGACAGCAGATGTGCATTCGCGTTACGTCAGGTGCCTGCGTTAAATTGAACGCGGAGGAGGCACTCGGGAAGTTTAAACAATTTCCAAAATGTTTTGAACATGTGGTTTTGTCAAAGTTTTCAGTCCACGTCAAAATTGACACATTGTCTGGTTTATGTCGTACGCACCCGCATACTGTCAATCTTTCTTTGTAACCAGGTGATACATATATATTTTGTGTTAGTTCAGCTTTTAGGTTTTTTTGTCTACAATATTAATACTTTTCAGGTTTAGACCAGGTCATGTGAATGATTAATTCGGTTGGGCTCAGGTCTAATAAATCTGACCATACCCTGTTTGACACACATGTGCTGCGGACGGTTACATTTCTGCACAATGCGGTGATGAAGCTCACTCACAGATTCCAAGCTCCAGAGGGCCCCTTGTTCCAGTAGCTCTCTACTGCTGCTGATATCTCTCATTCAGGCTTGTCCATCCATCCATTTTCTGAAACTGCTTATCCTGCTCAGGGCCGGGGGAGGTCTAGAGCCCGTTGCAGAGGGTGTGGGCGCAAGGCAGGGAACAACTCTGGATTGGGCACCAACCCATCGCAGGGCGCAAGACCGGGAACAACTCCGGATTGGGCACCAACCCATCGCAGGGCACAAGACCGGGAACAACTCCGGATTGGGCACCAACCCATCGCAGGGCGCAAGACCGGGAACAACTCCGGATTGGGCACCAAGCCATCGCAGGGCACACTCACACACCATTCACTCACACATGCACACCTATGGGCAATTTAGTAACTCCAATTAGCCTGAGCATGTTTTTGGACTTTGGGGGGAAACCAGAGCACCCAGAGGAAACCCCACCATGACACAGGGAGAACATGCAGACTCCACACACGGAGCCATGGTAGAGACTTGAACCCAGACTCCAGATGTGTGATGCAACAGTGCTGAGCAGTGCGCCATCATGCCACCATTCAACTGTGACAGGTGGCCTTTTCCAAACCAACTTTATAACAGCTTCCTTGTAACTACATACATTTCCGATTCAGCACGTACCCTCAAAGACGATAATTGTATGTATGTCTTCAATGAAGGTTAAATTTGCTACAACAATTAATCATACTCCAATTAGCCTTATTAAGGTGAGCAGAACAACATATTTTTTTTTTATTTCAGATACGACATCGTATTAATCGTCGAGGCTAAATGAAACACGGTATTAAAAAAACGTGGTGACTTGCATCATTACCTTTTCAATTGTGTTTACTCTGATGAACCATTTTGGATTCCTCACCTCTCTCATCAAGGGGGGCTGGGGGGGTCCTTGTCTGCACTACTCTGAAGATAGGAAGTGATCTGATATGGTTGGCTGGCACTTAAAATCTGCCATGGTTTGCATACCAGGTACGTCTGACTTGACGTGCGACATCCCAGATACCCCATTTCCGGACGTTGCTCTCACTGATGCTTCCATGAATCTTGTGGTCTGAAAGCGGAGGCTTCACAGTACCTTCCTGCCACATCGAAGTCCTCAGCCTCAGCTTGAAATTGACTGCCTTTGGGTCACATTTAGTGTAGCTGTAGTGCTCATGTTTTCTTATCTGAAAGTATGGCCTTTTTGGCAATCATAAAATTGGATCTATACAAACTGATACCGTTCCTTCTAACCCACTAGTTTGATAAAAAAAAAGCTCCTTGTTTTTTTTTTTTTTTTAAAGCTGGGCTGTATGACAAAAACAAAAGATTTTAGTCTATTAATCAATCTCATGCAGCAATGCCTGTTTTTCAGAGTGCAAATCTGGGTATTTGTATCTTAGCTGTACAAGTCATCCAAATAATCTGCTTTGCCCAGCTTACAGTGTAACATGCCAGGAATCCTCAGATTCAGAAGTGCTGATTTGGGGAAATTTAAAACTCAGTGTGAGGAATCAGACAGCTTACTGATTTTTAGCCGCAGCCAAGGTAAGTCATGGGAAAAGGGAGTGTGGAACGGCTATTTTTGGCTATCTTCAGCACGTGAGTCGTCGATGGCAAGCCTCCTATGTATTTGATAGTAAATCGAGACACGCTAACGCGGATGCCGGTTGCTGGAGGAGCTGCAGTCAGGCTTTGGAATGATTCAGCAACACCCATCTGCTGCACCTCCAGTTCCCATCTTGCGGTAAAGGGTGCCAATTTAAGAAGAGTCGGCTGTTGTACCCTTAAATATCGTACTTCCCTATTGAGGAAAGGGTCTTTAAAATAACAAAATAAGTTTTATCCCGCAGGTCATCGCTAATTCTAAAGTGAAATGATAGTCCAACAGAGCCACCCAGCAATATGGAGAGCATAAGAAGGCAAACGGAATCTGACCTCAGGTAATGTTTGGTCCGGCTGTTTATCTCAAAAACTAAACAAAACAAAAAATAAATAAATAATGAAATAATGAAGTTGACACCAAATACAATACATTCTCATTTTTAAATCAAGTTGTCCATTCTTGCCTTAAATAATAAATTCCATCTATCCCGCTTGCCCAATTTACCTAGTACAGGGTCAGGGTTACCATGGGGTCAATGCCAGGAAGCATGGACCATCAGACAGGTCCAAAGGATAGGAATTTTGATCATAAGCCTTAAGTAAACATCGTTCCAGGAGCCAGTTTCATCCATCATGGACAAGTAAAAGCCACAAATCACAATTGGCTGTTAGGCTCTGCGTTTGCGCGCAGGTGCAACCTGGACGATGATGTGAATGGGATTTAGTGTTAATTCATAACAAAAAAACTGAGTATTGGAAATCCTGACCAACACAGAAGAATTTATTCGTGCAGCAGCTAGTGCCGTGTTTTTTTTTAAAATTATTATTATATGACAGGTGTTTATGCTTAGATACAGAAGTATCATCTGTCGCCGGGCCAGGAAAACAAGAAGAAAAGCTTAATAAAAAGCATTGTTACAAAATGCGGCGTAGAAGGAGAGACACAGTTTTATTTTCCCGCGGCAGGAACGGTAACACAACAGATGGGGGGCATGTCGTACATGCGGCGTAATCGCGTTGGCATCACACGCGCGTGCACAGAGCGCTACGTGGGCGTGCGTTACGTCACCGGTGGAGACGGAGCCCAGGGCGGCACTGGAGAGCCGGACAAACGGGCCGCCACTGACCCACTGGCCTGAAGGGTGAGCGATGAAATGGTCATACGGTGCCCAGCGTCTGCAGAGGACAAGAAATGACGAATAACAATGTTGGAATAGCGTTATCTCAGATCAAATCCCCACTGAAAGTTACTGAAACTCAGTCACGTCCTCAACGGCAACCTGGGCCAGATCCTGATAGAGTATTAATAATGTGTCTGTGAAGCCAGTGAGGTTATCACAGGTGCATAATTTTTTTTCTCCCTTTTAATATTGAGTTTCATATCAATAATTAACAGTAATACTGATAAAATGCATGTATGCCATCTAATTCTTAATGTATCAGAATGTATTACATAATATGGACTATTAAATATTGGTTCATTTCTTACTTAAGTGTATATTAATTAAAGTAGCTGACATGTAAAGTACAACAGGAAAGGCATTTACCTAACTGAATATGGGGTTCCGATGTTCGTAATTGTTCCGTTAATATTTCATAAAACCATGTATTTCAATCAGATTAACAAAAAGAATTGAATAAAAAATGCCTCCTTTGGCTAGCATGCAAGAAGTCTACAATCTTTAAACGAATGTAAATCTTTTTCGGCCTTGAGTTCGTAGTTTTCTTCATTAGCCCTAATCCTGCCCAGAACCAAAATGAAAAAAAAAAACTGAACGTTAGAAACACGGCGACATAAAGCTTCTCAATGCCATCGCTCCCTTGTTTTCACGGGGTGTCCTGTCCAAGAGAAGATCTCAGCGGTTTCTCAGTAGCGGCCTGACAGCTGGCGAGACGGGGAGGGCTGCGCGAATCTGGCCACACGGCTCTGGAACCCGAGACAGGAACAGTCCTGCATGCCACAGGGAGGCTTAGTGGACCGGACAGCGATATCACGCCCGGCCTTGGCGCCCCTTCACCATTTGACATTCATTAGTGGCATTCCAAACAGCAAACTTGTCGCTACATGTTCGGAATAGCATGGCCGCTTACTCATGGCCCATAATTTCACAGTTACATAACAGAGGGTTTCGACGGCCGTTTGCTGTTTGTAGCAAAACTGCATTCCCGAAGCCACAAATTACGGTCAACAATGTCGTCAAATCTTTTTCATGTCATCTGCTTATAGAACCACATTAGTTGTGCTTATGGGTTCCCTGTAAAGTTAAGTAAATATATAATGCGTACATTTTATTTTATAAAAGATAAAATGTCCCAGAGTATGGCTGGTCCACATTTATCTGTTTTTAAATGTAATCAAATTATTGTAACATATGTAACAGTTTGAGTATTTATCATGCAATCAGACCCACAATTTATTTATGGAGAAATTTGAAATTAATTTTTTTCAACAGTGATGTAGCTGTGCAATCAGTAGCAATGAAATATTACTTAATCCTGGCCAGGTTAGGAAAAAATGCTTATTGAAAAAGGTCACGTTTAAATTTATTGTACGTGTCTCGCATATCAAGCAGATCAATTTTCTAATCATACAGCATCCAGCAGCCTTACACCGAACTATAAAGTGATAGTATAATTATTGTTATTATCATTATTGTTATTGCTGCTGTTGTTATTGTTGTTATAAACACTGGCCTTAATATCCATGCCAATGCATCAGGGAAAACTGTAGTTACTTGTAATGTAAGAGTATTTTTTGTAGTAGTTTATTAGACATTTATGCTGAGATTTACAGCATTAATAACTCAATTTCCCAGCTTGTATGCCCCTGACAAAAAAAGGAGAAAAAAAACTT
Source organism: Brevimyrus niger (assembly GCA_015164015.2). Lineage (NCBI taxonomy): Eukaryota > Metazoa > Chordata > Actinopteri > Osteoglossiformes > Mormyridae > Brevimyrus > Brevimyrus niger. Next base: position 5,050,635 of record JAABNY020000040.1, on the reverse strand, counting down.
CCTTTTACAACTGCCCTTTGGGCTGAACCAGGAACTCTCGCTTGCAACAAAGGCAGTCTTTGGCACTTATTAATTTATTTCTAGCTATGTAAATTATTAGTCGCGGAAACCGTAAGAAGCTGTATTGTATGCAAACAACGCTACATACCGAAAACTTTCTATTAATCAACAGTCAAGTACTGTAAGTTGAGCCTCATCCATAATGAATTGTGCTGGAAATCTCATGGGCCTCACCGATAGAATAAAATGAGAGAGAACACAGGCGGCGTGCGCATTTTAAATAAAATTTATTCTGATAGCTCTGCATATTGTAATTGTTTTTTAATCATTTGGGAGTAAATTATTCATTTACAGTTTGAGAAGATCTTTTTTTTCCCCTCTCAGTTTGGATTTCTCTTTTTCAAATTTAACTGTCAAAGAAGAAAGTATTTCACAAAGAAAACTCAAGTTGCTCATGTTTACAGAGCATTAGGAACACTTGCAAGTTTGGTGAAATTTTGCGGTTATTTGAATTAAAATCTAACCTAAAATGTCAAGAAGTAGGTATGTATCTGAGAAACTCCACTGATTGTATTTCCTTTGTTTGGCTAATTGACAACAGAGTGATTAATGTCTGCTAGGATTACAGCCAGAGTTTATATTTTTCCAGTGTTTTCTTGAAGTGCTTCGGTTAAACATATAGAAATTGAGTGAATGAAAGGGGTAATTTTTTTGTTTGTTTGCTTTTTATTTTCTATACATTATACATAGTGTGTATACACACACACACGCACACACACATATGTGTATATGGTTTTAAAATCACTGTGACATTCAGTTAATTCAGTACTGGATAAAGGCAACTATTGTTTTCTTAATACAGTATATTTGTTCCATTTAGTATAAATCTGGATATTGCATATCACAGTAATAACATAGTAACAGAGCCTGGTATACTCTATTACCAACCAAATGCCTATTATGTTTATTGTAATCAACTGGGATTTATTTGGATATTGTGAATCACAGTAAAAACATAGTGAAGCATGGTATACTTTAACATGCTTCACTGGAGTTCAACCTTCAGTGTCCTGGTTTTATCCTGATGGTAAATGTCATAAGTCACCGTGTATGAACACAGCTAGCTGACACCACTGTTTGGACAAACCATCCTCTTTCCAGCTTATGTGTGAGTGTGTGTGTATTACATTTATATTACATTGTGGGGACCAAATGTCCCCAACAATGTGACAAAAACCTGTTATTTTGGCATTGTGATCAGTGGATGCATTCAAAAAATAAAAAAAGGCCAAAAGTCTCATATTTAATTTGGTTACTTACTGTATGGTTAGGGTTAGGGCTGGGTAGGGGTTAAAGTCATCATGTTGGGATTAGAGTTTTCCCTATAGAAATGAATAGACAGTCCCCACAAAGATATAATGACAACATCAATTTAATAAAATATGTTAATGCAGTCAAAATACTAATAAAGTCTTGTATTTTATGGGCTGGATATGGGTTAAATATATGTCTGAAGTACCCCACAATCCACTGTCCACTGTCTCTAATGTGTCGTCCTCATGGCCTGTAGCTGCCCCTGACTCTGCTGTATGTCATGTGCTGAGTTTTCCATGCATATGTCTCATGTATCCAGGTTAAGTTACTGTTATGCCAAGTGTCCTGAACTAAAAACTCATCATTGTTTCGGATATTAAGGTGAAAACAGTGTGTTTGTTCTGGTATCTGCTTGTGTCCATCAATAATTCTGAAATATAAGCACAAAACAATAGTTTAATAACTTAAGAAATCTGATTTATGATAACAAGTGATGTAGTGGATTAAGAATTCGCATTTGTCGTGGTGTAGGATAGTTCGGACGGATGTGTGAAGTATAAGGTTTATCAAATACAGAACTCTCCAGCGGACAAATCGCAGCTGTTTAACTACACTGCTTTTATGTAACGTGTAACGCGGAATTACTTTGAAATCAAAGACAGCGGGACACATATCAGCCTCATGCTGTTGGCCTTCGACAGCAGTTTGATTTCATTATCTCATAGTCCACACCTCACACTTTCACCCATTTATACCGCAGGATGGATCTTTTTCTACGTCGATTTGGGAAATGGCCCAGAATGCCTCTGCTGGGGGTTTGACTCAAACCCTTCAGGCTGAATCCTAGTTATCGAACAACCAGTTCTTTCCCTATGACTGACTAGCAGGATTACCATTGCTTCCAGTTAAACACTTTCCACAGAGTTTATAGAGGAAATGACATCCGCATGAGCAACAAGATATTCTATGGAGTAAAATGAAACAGGTTTTTTTTTTATTAATACGCTGTACTCAGTGTACTGTAACAGTGTGATATTCAATAGTAAAGGTTTTAAAATGAACTGACATTATCCTGACTGTGCCAATAGTTAAATGACTCGCTGTAGTATTTTTCCGTCATTAAGCATGCAAATAAATAAAACCATGATATTTAAGTAAACCCTTTAAATCAAGTGGCAGACTAACTAATGACATAGCTTACAAATGACTCTGTGGTAAATGTCTGGTAACTGTGATGAATGTTACCAGGCAAGTTTTGGGGAGCGTTAAGGTAGCTAAATGGGAAGCCCCCCCCCCCAAACCAATCATTAGTTACTGTACATTTTCCTGTACGAAGCTTTAATGGACATTCTGTTGCATGCACCTTGAACAAATAATCATCCCCTGGCTTTTTAAGCGTTCTTACTTACAGCATTAAGATGCATTTCTCTTCTGATTTGCATCGGAGGATTTGTGCTATTTATATATCGTAATGTTAAAACCCGCTGCAAGTATTCCCCGCTTTTTATCGATATGTTTACAGTGTCCTGTACTGTGAAAGCTCTTATCCAAGTTCCTAACACACAGTTTCCCATTGTTTCCTTGGTGCTACCTTGGAGATGCGCAAAGTCCCCAGCCGCAGGCTGTGATCCACGCACTCTTAAATGAAACTGGAATATCGTAACGTTTAAATTTTCCCAGGCGATATATATGTTTTTACAGCTTGCCAAATATATATATCAAATTGTTTCCTCAATGAATAGAGTGTCTTCTACTAAATGTGCGCCGTATAACAGAGAATTTAACTGCGGCAAGGCGGGTTTACGATATGAAATCGGTCTTGTTCGCGCACATGACGCTAACGGGCAGAAGACAGTAAGGAGCGGCGGCAGGGCTTGATGAAAACATACGGGCCCAGAAACTCTGACAAGCAGGCCTTTCTCGTCCTGTCGAGTGAGAAGACGTGGACCGCGGAGATTCTCACTGTTAGCATCTTACAGCCTCACTTTTCAGTTACATCACTCCTCCACTTCACTCGCTGCGCCTTACCAGACACATTATACAGGGCCAGGAATGCAAGGGAGCGCATAATAGGGAGCAGTTATGGCTGTTACCAGTCTGCGGCTGCTCCGTGCGGCCCTGTTAGTTTTGGCCCAACCTTCCATATTTCTTGGCAAGGCGGTAGAAAGCGATGCAGTTCAACTCTTGACATTTGTTAGCCGAACGTTTTAAGAGTGGGCACATCTGACTGGCTGTAAAGTTTCAATGATCCTTTTGTTAGACCGAACCATTCTACTGCCAGCACTGGGGGGGGGGGGTGGATCTTAAGAATGCATTACTAAAATTCTGAGCAGAGGCTGGTGACAGTTGCCCTCCGTGTGACCGGCCTTTACAGACATGTTATGGAAGAGAATCCAGGGATGGTTTCACCAAATGCTGAACAGGCAAATAAAAATCCTAATTTTACCCTTTCTGGAAGGCTCTCCAAAGGCTGCTCGTACACTTGTTAAAGCAAAACAATCTGGTTCACAGGATCTCGCCTTCAGCTCCTCCTTGCCACTACCTCTACCCCTCGCCTCCCTCTCTCTCCGCCCGCAGGACCGCGGCCTCACTGTTTGACCGTGAATGAAGACCCAGGCACTAATGCCCGGCAAAGCGCTAAGGATTTCACCCTGCAAGCAACGAAACGGCAAAATGCAAAACAATGTGCCTTAAGTGATAGGACTGGAAAGGTCTGAAATGTCCCGGGCTCACCCCCATGTACATTCGAATCATTTCCGAGGATCTGTTTCGAATTTGCGGCCGTACGTGACGCAAACGGATCGTCTGTCCGCATCAGCCGTTCGCCGGAAACTCTGCACATACTCAGCCATCGTTACAGCCCTCAATTTTCATCAAAGAGACAGATGGCACCGTCACACCGGAACGCCAGCCGCCCCCCACCCCCCCCCCTCTATAATTCACCATCTCTTTTTCCCCCGCTTTCCTCCTAGCGATAATAAAAGTTATTTCGAAAACCAGGAGGCTTTCTTTCCCCCCCCCCCCTAAATTATTGCAGCCCCTCATACAGCCGGACATGGAATTTCTGTGATGAGTTGACAAGCGATCATATTTCCATCTTCCGGGGGCCCCTTGCTGTCAACGGGAAATTCAAATTGGAGTGATTGGCAGGTACATATTTTACAATTTCATGTGAGAATGCCGATGACGGGCTGCCGTCTGGCTCTCTGCTAAATGCTTGGAAAGTCTTTTTACGAGCCCATGGCCTCTGTGCGTGGGAACCAAAGTGGGGGTCACGCATAATAATTACAGAACTGCCTTTGACACTTAACAGATTTCATTTCGTTCGACTTCAGTAAACAGTCATTCCCAGTCTTGCTTTTTTTCTTTTTTTTTCCTGCGAGTGTGAGAGAGTAATATGCGACGTAATGGACTGTGTCTCTCACAGCAGGCGACGGGACACATACATGTCCACCATATAGGCTATATACAGTCTATATGTATTATATATTTACGTGCTAAGCAATTACAGTTAAAATCGCTGTAAGGAGAGATTTGTAGAATATTATGTCTCATGTAAATAGGTTTTGTTTTTGTATGTTTGTTAGTTAACAGATTTGTTATAGTTGTTCATTGTTTCAAAGGTTTGACCGTCGAGGTGAATTGTAACATCGCAAAGACCCGGTGCTCTGTAACAATGGGATATGGGGGTCAAAGCAGACCGGAAGCAAGGGATGCTCCGAGGGATTTAAAAGGGAGGGAGAGGTAAAAAAAAATAATTTCAAAATGACAATAAAAAGTACGGGATGCATTAAAGTATCCCTTTTCCGCCAAGATGCATATCAGAAGTCGCGGATCTTTGTGATTGCCTTGGTGTCATTAGACCCCGAATTGCTTCTTTGAAAATAATGACTGCGGAGGATCCAAATCGTTTTAAAGAAAATAACAAAATGGTTTAGGCTACCAAGGTTGAATGCCAATTATATTTTAATATTCAGCTGAGCATATTTTGTGGGTGTGGGGGGGGAGGGGGTGGTTAGGTTAAAAAAAAAAAAAAACAGCGACAAGGCACGCATAACTTATTATGGGTACTGGCCAGATGTGCCACTCTTCCTCTCCCATCACGCTCGTGCATTTTAGCAGCCGGGTAATTTAGCGGAGAGCTACCTGAGCGATGGCATTTTCAATGAGCAGGTAATCTACAGAGGGTTTGTGTACGGTTATGAGGCCCACCAACCAGCCCGGCAACACAAAAATACATCAAGACCAATTACGATATCAACTTTCAGCGTGATAGCCTTGCCTCACGAGTGCATGCGTTTCTGCCCCAGGCACTTCAAATTGCATCTAATTTGAAATCTTTGGGGTTTTAATTAAATTTCAGAATATATGGAATTCTTCATTAGTACCTGCTCTGAATAGGAGATTATGCTCGGTCTCCCTCGCTCGTTAGAAGTGGCGGCCGGCCGCAAATTGAGGGGCAGGGAGAGGGATCGTCCGAGGTGGCCGGGACACAGGGCCCGGAGATGGTGCGCGGATTCCGGCGCTGGCTATCAGGACCGTTATTTGTCTGGGGCAGCTGCATTGATGTGCGCTATAATTGGCTGCCGTGCTTCCCATCCGCGATCCGCCGGCCCTCTGCTGATTATAAGACTCATTACAGTCAGAGAAAATAGATATATATTGTTATTTTAACGGCGGAGAAAGCCATTAGCCAGATTTGGTCCTCTGGCTGGTGCTTCCCCGCAGCAGATACACGCTGAAACCATTAGGCATCACAGACCTCCCTAGTTATATGAGGTTTGGTTTCAGTCTGCATAAACACTCCTGTACGTCGCAGAAACCCGCTTTCGGTTTGTAGTCGATAGGTAGTACGTGCTGTTCAGCGAGGAAAACTTGTATACGGGTGAACGTCTGTGTGTGTGGGCGGGTTAGGTATGTATTACATTGCGGGGACCAGATGGGGGGTCCCCACAATGTGATAGACGCCCTTTATTTTGACCATTTTTTTTCAGTTCCCACAAGGAGAAACTCAGTTTAATAAAAATCTGAGACTCTAATCAAAAAACTAAAAATGCCAAAAGTGTGTGTGTGTGTTTAAATATATATAAAATGATATATTCGCATGCACTGTATGTACATGTATATGTGTGTGTATGCGTGTGTGTCTTGTGTATATATAATCATATCGGCTATATTGTTCTGGGTATTTTTGCCACTCTGGTCTGACTGCTGTGCTTTACAAGGGAATGCTGACAACTGTCTTCCGGCACTTTCTGACGGGAGGTGGCAGGTGCCCCGGTTAGTATGCAGAGGCCGGGTTGGCAGGCCGAGGAGCCGGCGGTGGAGGCACGGTGGAGCATGTCGGGCTCTAACCTGCCTCGTCCGCTGTTAAAGACAGCACCGCTCACTGACCGCGACGCTCTGCCCGCCCGCCCGCCCGCCCGCCCGCGGAGAATACTGATGCGCTGCAGTTACCGCGTGTCCGTCTCGCTCACGCGGCTGCCCGCCGCTGTCCCACAGGCCCATCTCGCTACCACCCCCTGCAGGCGCCCTGACAAACAGCGTTGTGGAGGGGAAGTGGGGTGTGTGTGTGTACTTTTGGGGCGTGAGGGTTGCAGAGCGCCCCCTACAGGCTTCAGCCACATCCACTGGAAGCTGTGAAACCACTCTGTACATTCATTCTGTGGTTTTTAAATGTCCATACAGTACCTCGCAATGACAAGTGGCTGTTGTTAGTACTGTTTATATTCATCTGACAGAAGCACATGTTCAGTGTGAGAACAGGAGTCAGAATATATAAAAGGGAACTGATTCTGCACAACTGCACAGTCCAAGATAAAGAAACAAACTGTGCTTTTTCATAATAAAGCATAAAGAGTTCAAAGACCCACGCCTTGTTTAACAAATTGGTTTTGTTTTCAGTTCACAGTGATAATTTGCAGCTATGCACAGTAGACCCAGATCTGTATTTTGTACATTTTGTAATTCTGTATAGTGATAAATGCATTTTAATTGGCTTTGCCCTCAAGTTCTTGCTGGGAGCCACTGACCCCAAGCAGCCAGTGAGACGAGGAATGTTTACCTGCTGAATCTGTTATCACTGTCTCACGTCAGACTTCTGATGGTTGGGAAAGTCATCGTTCTGGTGGCGAGTTACCACCGCCTTAAACCTCTGTTTGCCGGCTGCGCATTTCAGTTGGCCCGGTGTGAGACTCGAACCCTTGTCATGTAAACACATAGCAGGCGCACCCACTGTTGCTCCACGGACTCCGTGCTTTGCACTCTGGTCCACTACATTCCTGACGTGTCCTGGTGCCCGAGTGGGTAGGCAGGCACACTTCCGTGCGTGTGTGGCGGGCGGCAAGATACCGTTACGATTTTGTTATCCTCCACCGAATTTCCTTTTGCAGGCAATTTCATCACCTTTCAGGAGCAGCTGAGTTATTTTCCAAAAAAAAATGTTTTCAATGACCACTTGAAATACATCTGCTTAATTAATAACACAATGGAATGTTCATATGGAAGAATAATGATACAGGAATGAATTCTAGAACTCTCCAGCTGTGCACTGGTAACAGCAAGGGGAGCTTTTCTCCTGCGACATGGTCTCATTCTCTATGTTGCATGCCTGTCCTTCCCCATAGTCTACGAGAAGACAAAAGACGAAGCATTATTCTAAGCAGGGGCAAGGAGGTGGGGCATGTCTCGTTTGAACAGAGCACGGGTTCGTGGAATTATGCATGCGCTCATCTTCATTAAGGATGCATCCACTGGAAAAGGATGTGAGGGGCCCATTCTCAGTCAGGAGACAGGCGGAGGGCCCCCCAACCCAGGTTTTAATCACCCCCCTCGGCTGAGGCTTGGGGGGGGGGGTGAGGCGTGTTGGGGTCGAGTCTGGCTTGGTC
>JAABNY020000040.1:4992584-5009308 GCA_015164015.2 Brevimyrus niger | reverse complement strand
TATGTTTTCCTGTTTGTTCCCCCCCCCCCCCCAAGTATAATAGTAGCCAATACAGTATCTAAAACCTAAATTGAATAAACTTTTGCATCATGCATGTAATTTCTCACTTGCAAACACAACTATTGGCATGGATATACAGAAGAGTAGTCTCACTGCACTTAGAGCGAGCTGGAATTCATCACAGACCGCCCTGCTCTACGTGGCGGTTCAGCCCTTTTAAACTACGTGAGCTGTGAGCCATGACTGTGAGCCATGCCTGTGAGCCATGACTCTGCAAGGGAGGCTGAGCACGTACCGGTGCCAAGCGGAATACCGGTTAGCGTCCTGCTGCTTTGCTCAGCAGTTATCCTGAGCTTCTCAAAACTAGCCAATCCAAACAATAATCATGACAATAATATTTTAAACCCAGAAATGAATAATGTCTTTGTGCCATCACTGCTCAGCGTTAGGGTGCTGTTTTCCTCCGTGGATCACTGTTTAATACTGCGTAAGACAAAAGAAATAAAACATTGTTGTCCTTATAAAAATAAGTGGGCACAGGAGTATAAACCCTAAAAAATATCAGTGCTGCGGTGGAGCAGGTGAGGTTTCTGACAGAGACACAGTGTGTAAGGCTCATACTGTGAGGGATTTTTTCCAGTTATTTGTTTACTTCATCAATTACTTCTGGAATGTCATTTCAAAGGTGGTTCAAAAACCTGGCTTCATACCATGTGGTCAGGAACTCTGTCATGGAGCCCAAATCTCCCACGTTTCTGCAGTTGACGCTGGGCGTGGGGGCCTGCCTGTGTTTCAGCATGCGCCGGCAATGAATTTGGTGTCGGGGGGGGGGGCTTTGCTTTTCTCCAGTACTGCTAACACTTGTACTTAGGGTGACCACCTAATCCATGTCAGGGAGGACAGTATGGGCCAGGAAGGAGTATGTAAACTACCATTTCAATTAAAAAGACCTGGATTTCACTTTAGCACGGAGTCCTTGCTGTGTGCTGATTGGTCAGTCTTCTTTAATCATGCATGCGTCACTAATGACAATGTGAAACAGCTGGGTGAGTCTTTCGATCGAGCAAACAAACCAGTCAAAGCACAAGAAGAATAGAACTAATTAGATGAGCTCAGGAGCCTTTCAGTTTGAAAGTAGTCGGTAAAACTTGAAGTAGCTCAGAGTCCCCCCTGGCATGCTTTAGATGGTCACCGCACTGGCACTGGGCATACACTGGAAGCTTAGCCTAGCTGCGCTTACACCAAGTCGACTCCTCCACAGCCATAAGTTTGTAATCTGCAGTTTGCATCACCTGCACATCGCTTTCGACAGAAGCGTCTGCTAATCAAAATAAACGTGAAGGTAAATCTTACCCAGACACGAGCTCGTGATCCTGACTGGGCCATTACCCAAACATCTCTGTATGCTACGGGGGGGGTTACAAAAGCCCTGTGATTTTGCTTTCGCGCAAATCATGAACAATATTTTCTGACACCTGTCCTTTTTTATGAGGCGTGTCCTTTATCATGGTTTTGTGTTGATCAGTTGATATCCTGCGTATGATAATTGCATTAGGTAAGCCGAGGCAGGAGACGCTCACTTTGTAAACAAGACGCCTCTCTCTGCCATCAGCCAGAAACTTGTCTGTTCAAATTTGCACTGGAAGTCTATGTAGAGTGAAATTTACGCACGGTGCGCATGTCCCTGATCTTACTGTCAATACCTGCCACATGCATTGCCGTGTCGCGGCGCTTTGAAGACAATATTTGTACACGGGGACGCTCACTTTAAAAGGCAGTCTCTCCTTACCCCCTTTTCCAGTCTCTAATCCTCAGCTTCCCGCGAATTCCGACTGCTGAAAAGTTAAAAGAGGGGTCGAGGTGATGCCAAAGTGCTTAGCGGGAATAACGCGGCGCTGCCAAGTGCCAAGTGTGATCCGCACGCCGGGACATAAAACGGGCCAAACTGAAAACAAAACAGGTGTCGGTTCAGGGTACGGCTAATGTGGGCCGAATCGTATCAAAGTGAATTTCAAATTCGCTAAGATGCCCCTTTGAAAATCTTTCAGTTACCATAGGAGGGGGCTGAATGCTCTTCTTTTTGAGGCGCCCATCTCCAGAGAAGACTGAAATATTGGTTTTATGGTGCAGCCCATGTCTGGCTTAATGGAGGGATGTCATACAATTCTCGCTTATTGGTTAAAAATGTGGTTTTATTCTACACCTACAGCTTTAGTCCATGTTACACACAAACAAACCAGCGGGTCCTTTAGAACGCCGTGGAAACGCAGCAGGCCGAAACCAGTGGAGGCTCCGTTCAGAATGGAACAGCACATGTTCTTTAGGGATCACTGCCTTGACAAGTAGGCTGGCTCCCTGGAGGGGTGAAATCCTTCCAGGAATTCACAAAAGTGGAAGATGAAAGCTTAATGTCACCAGCTAACCCGCAAATCACCCCCCACTGAGTGTGCGAACTTGGGCCACTCCAAGACTGCCACGGGTCACGCAGGTCAGTGCTGTCCAAATGACCATTGACAGGCCCTTGCTGTTCCGTGAGCGGCACAGGAATTCTGGAAAGACCCAGGATTGACATTAATTCTCTCCGAATCCAGTGGTCAAAAATTCAGGTATGAATTACTCATAGCGGTGACTTGGAGTCGCTGTGACAGTACGAGGCATACTGTGGAAAAAGTCGGACTTGTGACCCAAAGGCCATGTACGTTCTGCTTGTGAGAGTCTTTTGGCATTTGGTTGAGGTTCTGTCGTTCCCTCTTCCTCCTCTCCTTCTGGCAAACTGCTGACTCTGCACTTGCTGTTAGATAATTAATGACTGTGCGAGTGAACATGTCCGAATGCCCAGAGTTGGACTGGCATCCCATCTAGGGGGCATCCTTCCCTGCCCTACAAGCTATATGCTTCCCAGGACTGGATCCTACCTGGAAACTGATGTCACTATCATATAATAAGGGATGTTAGTCTGTCTGACTGTCTGTCCATCTTTGCCTGCTTAAAATCTGCTATTAGGCTTGTTGCCAGTCTTTGTTAAACACTTCCTTATATTGGGGAAGGTTATACAGAACTATTTAATCATTGAAGTGGACCCTTAAAATGAATAGAATGACACTTACATTTAAATTTTGTCTTCATCATTTTAACTATGAAGCCTTCTAGGGTAGGGGCACATTTTTTTGTAAAATTAGTTATGGGGAGATTTTAGGATGACAGAGTATCCTCACCAATTGAGAGTTTGGGGTTCAAATCTAGTCTCCATTCTCTGCCCGTGTCATTTGGGTTTCTTCCCGTAGTCCAAAAGGCCAACTGGTATCACCCTATTGTCCATCGGTCGTGTGCATGTTTCCTGTGGTGGACCCCAGTCTTGTACCAGATGTACACAGTGCATGTTAAAGACTCCAGAAGAGCAGTCAGATGAACAGATGAGGTTTATGTTTGACAATGCTGCTCTATGCCGCATTTATTCCATTCGTCTATGTAGTTGTTGTTGGTAGTTAGCTGGCTATTAATTCATGTTTTCTTAGAACTCCTGAATTCCTGTCACACATTTTTTTTGTACCCTACAACCTCAAACAGTACAACCTTTTTAACAAACCAGTTGGTCGGACAAGCAAGTTGGAGGCCTATCGTGACACAAATTTAACAACATCAAGCACACCAGCTGCCTCGTATTCAGGTTTTTTTTTTCTTCCCCTTCCTCCATGCTTGGTGTTATCTATCGTGTTTCCATGGAAGTGCGTGTCGGAGGTCTGTAACTCTGCGGTGTGTTACCACGCATTTGAATGCAGAAGTCCCGTGGTTCAGGTGATTTCGTAAACGCGCTGGGTCCAGAATATCTGATAAAATGTCAGGCAGAGTGGCGGCGAGCCATGCTCACAGCTCACGCCGAAGAACTCTGCAAACCTCCACCGCCGTGCCGTCGGATTCTCCCTGACCCACCGCGGCTCAGCGGAGAGGTCAACTTCCCAGAACCGGAACGGATCGACCTGCAAAGGTAAACACACTCCCTGCTTCCACAACCTCCAAATGGTGACTAAACTGGTAAACAGGCAGATCTGATCTCCGTGTGGGTGGTGAAGTTCAGTCTGTCCATAATGTTCTGCATCGGCTTCGTTTTGCAAATACATGAAATAATGTCAACCAGCCTGTATGGATTTTACCAGTGTTTAGATATTTATTTTTTGCCATAACACTTGAGTATTTCAGTATGGTTGGTTATGAAAGCAGTGTGGTACTTTAACTTTAAAAGTTTAATTATGTTTGCATACATTTTTAACTGAATGATTATATATAGACACAACAAAATAATAATTATATTCATAATTACTATTGTTATTCCCTTGACTCTAACCGGAATAAGCACTTAAAAGGTGGATAGATTATAATTAATAGTAATATTATCTTCATTTCATAAATGTAAGTGTGTTTCCGTTAAATAACATTCACGTTGCTCCAGACGTGGGCAATTCATCACTGACTGTTCCATTCTCCAGCAACATTGTCTATACAATCGACATTGCATCACCTCATTAGGTAGAGGGCTGATGTGGCACAACGATGAGCAGGGTGTCCGGACGTCAAGTGGGGTGTAAATTGGGGTGGGGGTGGGGGTGGAGGAGAACCAAAATGTCTCTCAGATGTTGAGGATGAAGCTGTGTTATGAAGCTGGCCTGAGTCACAGCAAAAACATCCTTAGGTGGCCCATACCTCACATCTTACTTGCATCTTACATCATTACTTACATCTTACTTGCTACCTAATTTTGAAACTTGGTAGCTATATTTTTCCCGTTTTTCTACCTTTCAAATTCTTGAGTCGAAAATCACACCGCATGATCCCTTGATTGAAACACAGGAGACCACACACAGGTTCATCTGTGAGAAATTCTTCATTCTGCTGGTTTTCATGCATAGGCTACTAAATGTCAATAGGGTACATTTCATGCTGACACTCTTATATCCTTAATGTTTCATCAAATGTTTAGGTCAAAGCAAAACGGAATCCTCATCTAGGTTCATGTAACAAGAAAATGGAATCCGCCACTCTGTCTGTCTGTTCCTCACCAATGAAGGCCTTGTCTCATTTCTGGGGACGATGGGACAGGCTCCTGGGCAGCCCCGAAAATTTGAGGAGAATGTCCCATTCGCTCTCATGGCCAATGGGTTGACCATGTGACATGGCGGAAGGTAAATAGCTGTGTGTGTGTTTGTGGGCGGCTGCACGCTTCCACCCGCGAGGCCTGTAGTCTTAAACCGGCGGTATTTCTACTGGAACCGCAACTTCAGCAAAAGGCTGGCCCCCCTTAGAGGCCATGTAAGTTTAGATATGAGCTCAGTAATTTGCTTTAAATGAAAGTGTGTGCTTGTTCAGTCAATTAATATAATAAGAGTGCCTGTAGTAATAACGATGGAAATAAATAATAATAATAATATTGCTTGAAAATGATGCAACTGGGACCATTGTGTGTTGTAATGGAAACAGTCCATATTACATGCAGTTGTTTTATCTCAGAAACGGTTATTGGTTCTGCGGGAGTTAATAACGAAGAGTGAATGGATAGCATAGCAGCGGCATGCTAACATGGAGACACCGTCGATCGCCGGGGTATACTTAACGATATTATTAGAATTACTGTTGTCTTGATCATTTTAAGATGTTTTTTTTCCAGTAGACTGTTCACTAAGTGATCGAGTAACAAAACAAAAAAAATAAAGCCAAATCAAAAATACTGGGAGAGTTCATTCACAGACAAGAATTACTTTAATTATTGTGTAAAATGAACATCTTTATACAGTAAAATATTTGGAAAAAATTTTACACATGAAACAAAATGCTTGTACTTTTCCTAACAGTTGACTCTACCTCTTTTTTTTCCTTTTTTATCTAGTTAGATCTTCAGATTGAAGGCAGTGGAGCACGGAGTTCAGCAGCTAATTGGTATACAACACAAACGGGGTTGCATTAATGATGAGATTCACAATGTTCCTTCGGTGCCCTTGAGTCAGTCTACGCATCTTCCTGGGCTTTTTACATGTAGTGAAGCCTTGTTGAGCTTCCACAAACCAATCCATTGCACATTTATTTATATAATGCTTTGCTTGCTGTTCCTACTCTGGGGCATTTCAGGAAATATTCAAATTTGTGTGCAGGTTACCAAGACGGAAATTCCCCTTTCGATTTGAGCCTTAAATGCTGCAGTCTGCAGAACATCACAATATATCTTACAAAGTGTTCAGTGCAAAAGTAATGATGAAAAGATGAAAATAATAAATATTATAAATACAAATCATCTTGCCTCAATCTGTTAATTTGGCACTGTCAGGAAAATCAATATCCAAGACAAAAAAAGAAACAGTATGACACAGAACAGGTTCAAATTAATCTAAATGTGATGCTACAGTACTTTTTGGAATTGTTACAAAATGTCATGTACAATATATAACATTTAAATCCTGGAATTTGACCTATGATACAATATAAAAGCTAATCTTTAAACACTTCTTAGACTTTCATATTGGTTTGCTGAACATAGCTAAATAATGAAACGAAAACAACAAAATAGTCGAAAAGGGTGAGGGGTCACAATAGTTATTTTTTATTTTAGTAAAAAAATGTTTGTGCTTTTTACACCATTGATCATATTTCTGGAGAAATGATTGGCATTTGTGACGTACGGTTGTCACCGAAACGGCAGAAAGGTTACTCTGGAAGTAAAGTCCACTGTTAAGGCGCCGTAGGACGTGTGTGTCGTTTCCTGTTGTTTCGTTTCTTGATGGACATATTTCAATCAACAGTGGTGAGCTTTCGCGATTCCATTTTGAAGTTTTCTTTCCTTTTTTTAAAACCTCTGTAAACATGGATCAGCTATGTGGCGTAGTCACAGGCGGCAGGTGTAAATCGTGTATGACTTTTTACGTTCTACCCAAAAAAAGCAAAATTAAAAAAATGAAAGAAAACTAAACAAATGTAAAAAAGGATTACAACCACAGACTGGATCATCCCTCAGGGGCTCCTGAACATGCACATTATCTACTAGTATTATTACAGCCATGTGTCACAAACAATTTATTTTGACTATACAACAAACAGTTTTTATTTCAAAAAAAGTATCTGTTTACATAACTTAGAAATTAATATAAAAATAAACAATGAATTTGACTTTTCCTCGAAATTAAAAAAAAAAAAGAATGGACGAAAAGTCTCGACGAAGTAACAAAATTTCTGAAATACACAAAATGTATAGGCATCGCAATCTATTAATACAAAAAAGCGAATGGCAGGAGACAGTTGTTGGTATAACGTTCTGTGCTGCATCACAATATCAGGCAATGACAAACAATACATACAAGATCAAATCAAACGATGGAAAGCAATATACAAAATTCTGAAGATAAATACAATATTTATAATCGATATGTTACAAAAAAATTCCCTAAGTGACCGCAAGTGTTGTGTGAAACAAAGTGTTGCGATGTTTACGATTATTTTACTCCTTGCCATCTTTTTTCTTTTTTTTTTTTTGTTTCCGAAGGAATAAAACTCTGTACTAAATATTTAAGTGGATCTGGGAAAATTCAAGACGAGTGTATAAATATTTAGCTACAACTTTGGCAAAATCACAAAAGTCTACAATTGTATAACCACATACAAAACACATTAGGGAACAAGGAGCTAAGAGGGTAACTTTCTGGTACAAGAAACATAGACTTCACAGTAGCCTAAGAATGCAATAGTATACAGTGCCTAGCAAAAGTTGAAAAACATTGCAGATCACACTTGCTTAATAGGAAGCTTTTAGCAGTGGAAGTCATTTTTTTAACCAACAGACAGTAGCGTTTTATCTCTGTCAGTGTGCTTGTTGAAGGCAAGAGAAAAATTTTTGCAATATCAAAGTTACAATTCCTAACTACAATAAGTTACAAAGTTCATTTTAAGATGACGTAAGCATGATAAAATCTCCCCTATTTCCACCAACCCCTAAAACCAGGTATTTTTTTCCATTTACTTCATGTTCACGTTTGTTTTCTAAATCATATATTTTTTTTTATATTATTTCCAGTTCAATGGCTCACGCTTTCTTGGCCCCCTTCTTACCACAAATTAAAAAAAGGAAAAAAAAAAAAGTAATTCACATTATAGAGACGCACAACTGTCGTGCATCGGTGTAAGAGAAACTTAATCTGAGGCATTATCTTTTTAAATCAGTGTTTTCGTTTATGGTATATCCACAGAGTTCCTCCCGACATACATCATGAGCTAGACACAGCTGAGATGTAATCAGAAACGTTTATACAAAATAGGCATTTTTTTCCTCCTTTTTTCTTCAAGACTGAGAAATGCGAAAATATGACAAGAAATTCAGTCAATAAAATGGAATTGTTCATGAAGAAGTCGCTCGCATGTCAATTCATATTCGTCTGAATAAAATCTGTGAAACGAAAGTCTTTTTCCCCCCGATAACAGAATTAGCTGTAGATTTCGTTTGTGGTGGACAACACGATTCAACCCCGAGTCTTCTACTTGTACGAATGTTCCGAAGAGCCCATTTTGCGACGAGGATGGAGAGGAGATGCAGAAGGGGCAATTTACATGGGAGGGACGACCAGGCCGGACATAGCTGAAAAACAGGCAGAAAAAAACAAAAGCGTTACGTTAGCATGGTTGGCCTCGGAGCTTAGCCTTTGTTACAGTGACAAACGAGCAGTTCAGAAGGTGCACTTTTTAATGCAAGAATGTACAGCATCTGCTGGGATTCATAGTAAAGGTTTACTCTTCATTGTGCCTCATTGATTTGGGAAGACTCCCTTTGTTAAGGCGTAAAGTGCGAGTGCATGTAAGATGGCGGATGGGTAAAGATCGAGGTGGGGGGGGGGGGCAGGGTGTGGCAGGGTAAGTGAAATGTGCTTTTCTAACAAGACACGCTAGAAAGGCTTCACTTTTTAAAGGAGCCAGCAGGCATCCTGACATTTTCCTGCAGAAAGCATCCTGAACTCCCACACATGTGAGATTCCTCTTAGCGTCCAGTTAATGGCAAACGCTGGCCCAGACTCCCCTGGGGCCTTCCATGCTGACAACCGAGAAACACCATGGTCACCCCTGGTAACGTCAGATACGGCTGCCCCCCCCCCCCACCCTCCGCCGGCCAAACGCCAGACACTTCTCAGGTTGCCAAAATTGAACCCACCCCCACCCCCACATTCTTATCAAGACTTATTATGGAACCCCTAATTATATTTCGGCATGGCATCCATGGGGTACGTCCTTAACGGTCATACCGAGGACACTGGAACACCGTCCTTAGACTGTGTGCTCTGGAGATACGTCATAAAATAGAGGGGCACCACCCAAAGACTTAAGATTGATTTACTTCGTTATTTCAGTCATTTTAACAATTAGGTATCTAGTGAGCTGCTGGAATATAAATGATTTTTGCCCCTTTCAGTTTATTTGTGGTGTTCCGGTTCGGGCGCTTTTAAGTTTGCAGAAGGCTGTGATGGCGGGGCATTCCTCATTAATTTCTGCAAACCATATATTAATAAGTGCGCACATGTAAAAGCGTGAACTTTAATTTCCCACTTCATTAATCCTAACGCTATTAATTTTGGATGGACACACTACAGCTAAAAACACATTTTCCAACCAAACAAGTCAAGAGGGGTAAAAAAAAAAAAAAACACTCAAAATAATTGCTTACAGTAATCTTTTGACTGTGCCTGCCCCTTTTCCTGGTTACTCTGTGAGTGCGGAGAGCTTTTGACAAGCATTAACACCACCTTACAGGCCTATAAATGTGCATAAAGGATTAAATCACCACCACTTTGTCCCATTATCAGAACCCAAATTGGTTTGGTTTCTGTAGCAGAAATGAAGTTTAAATCGATATCGCAGCTTCAGCTATATGGCAGTGAGGTCCTCAAAAAAAAAAAAGTGATCTTTAATCCAGGACTCATTAAAAATATCATCAAAATATCATCCCAGAGTTCTTCACCGAAACCCAAGGGGTACACCACCCTAGACCCCAGATGAGTTCAGATGAGTTCACTTGAGGTCGTGGGGGGAGGGGTCGGATAGCTATTAATTTAATGGTATTATTCAGCTTACAGTGCACCTGAAGGCAGAACCCACAATGTATAAGGGAAACGTCAGTGACTCATGAGCTGCTTCCCTTCAGCCGTCTGGACTACATGTGTCTGAGTATTTCTTTATTATCCATCAATTTTCTCCATCCGCTTGTCAAGTATCGGGTCAAAATGACCTGAGAGTCTATCTCAGGTATGACAAGGCAGGGGGACACCCTGGGCAAAATGGCCGTGTGACACAAGTCATGCGTAAACTGCATGTCTTGCGATCTCTGGAAGAAACCGGTACGCAGAGGAAACCAGCGCATACAGACTCCAAACTCCTCGTGTTAATCAGACCCCCATTCCAGAGACGTGAATGTACCGTGCCGCCATATTTTATTTGCTATATTTTAGGTAATACAGTACTACATCAATAACAGGGAGTTGGGGTGTCTCTAGAGGCTCTTAACGTCCCTTAATTGTTTATGTTTATATAAGTAAACCAATCGCTGAGCTTGTACATGCACATGCACAGACGCATGCACGCACAAGGCCGTCGTCCGTTCAGTGGCGCTTCAATGGCATAGGTAGCTATCGAGCTGTACTATGGTAACGTAAGGTGAGTTCTCCCCAGTCGTTTTGGGTCGGGGGGGCATTGGTTTTCCTTCTTTTTGATTCGAGCGGCCGGAGACGCCCATGTGGCCCCGCCTCAGGGCCTCGGGCAAAGGTAGGCGGGGTGAGGTTTGGGAGGGAGGGGGCGGGGCAGCTCACCTTGAAGTCCGTTGCCATTTGCACTGGTGCAAGAGGGCGGTGGAGAGGCTTGGGGCCTGACAACGGGGGCAAAGGCGCTCTTTTGTTTCACTGCAGAGATGACATTGGCAGGTGAGAAAGAGAATATGCCGTGTGCACTGCTACAGTTTGACGAGAGGCTGACCGAGGAGGTTGCCATCGTAGGGCTCGACGGCACTACTGCAATAAAGCAAAAACAGCAAAAAGCGCTCAGAGAGGATCCCACGGCACAGAGGAGATTCCGCGACGCTCCCAATCACATGGCCTCACCTCGCTCTACATTAACGCGAGGGCTCAACGGAAAGCATGACTCGGAATGGGAAGCAGGGATATCATAATTTTTTTATGGGCTTAAAAAAAACATAATCAGATTTGGGTTAGAAGTTGGGGGATGTACATTATCCTGCCTTTGGTCACTCTCTGGATAACAGGTCTTATACTGGACTCTGATTGAGAGACAACTTTGAACATAATTTGTGATCTGACTCGGCTTTTGGTAAGACTTTCCAGATGTTTTTTTTCGGATTTTTTAAAGACTTTTTTTTTTTAGTTGTTGTTTTGATCGTCAAATTTTTCAACAAGGGTTTTCAGCCTCCAGAGTCACCACTCCTTTTATCCAGTAGCACGCATTCCCAAAAGTCAAACCGACCGAGGCATCGACGGAAGATGACAAGCGTCCCGTCGGGAGGACCGAAGAAGCCCGAGTGAAGGGGGGGGAGGGGGCATTACCTTGATACTTACTGCCGTAGGGGGAGTTGGCGGTAGAGCCGTTGAGGAAGCCGGGGGAGCCAGGCACCCCGAGGTTGGGCATCCCTGAGTTCCCATAGCCGTTCATGCTGTTGCTCACTGTGTTGTAGTTGGACTGCTGTGGGGTGCTGCTGGGCACGTAGCCCCGGGGAGACACGCTGCTGGTGTTGCGGCTGTAGCCCACTGCGGAAATAGGGGGGGTCAAACTCACTTTAAAAATAAAGAAATAAAGGGATTGTACTCCGCTGCATGAAGTTAAAAATCGTAAGTTCAGAACAGGGGTAGTACACAGAGAGAGAGCTAAGCATGCCAGCGTGCCGATTTCGTTGTTGCCGTTTCTTTTCAGTTCCTACGTTTGGCTGCGTAGCTATGCCAGACCGTCTGCTTGCTTGGCTTTCCCCCCAATCTGATCCAGCGGGCAGCTGGCGCATGCGAGTCAAGTGAACGAATTAGCGCTCGGTTCAGTTTAGTTTACGCTTTTGTCAAAAGTGGCTTGAGATTACGTTGGTTTTTTTTAAAAAAAAAAATTAAAACCAATTTTTAAAGCTGGATAATTTTGTTGAATGATTTCAGACAATCTCTCCTAAGGTTGCAACTGTAGGGAGATACTGGGGTTTGATCGGACAGCCGTTGAGGTTGTAAGGCTAGCCTTGTTACTCTGTCTGTATTCTTCATTTGTTTCAGTTACCTAAATGTCTGACATAACATGCACTACTGTGTATGTGTTGCCCTGACTTTTTTACAGCAACAAAAAAGATGCCAAGCCGTTATTGGCTCCTGTGATAGGTGAACACCAGGATCGGTCACTCAGAGCCAGGTAAACCAGGGGGAGGCCCTGATAGGCCAAGAAGCCTCCTGGGATATCAATTAGTCGGCAAGGTAAGATTCGGCCGCAGCCCGTGGTGCGAGGGAGCGGCCGGGCACCGCCAAAGGGCAAGGCAGACCGTCCGGGGTGCACAGCTTATCTCCTCTCACAGGTACATACCCTGGTCATTACCCTGAGATGTCTCTGATACGTTGACGGCGAGCTGGCCACTGAAGGAGTTCACTCCCATCATGCCTCCATGGGATGCAGTGTTGGCAAGGGACGGGATCTGGTTGTGGTTACGAGGTACGCTGTAGAGGGCCTCAGCGATGTCGGCGGCCCTCTTCAGGATGATCTCCTGGCGGGGAGGTGTGGTAGGACATCGTCACGGACATGGTCCGGAGACCTTTCCGTCTAGGTCCGTACATTTTTACAAGTCACTCCTTCTTGAAAGTGATTCAGACTTGAGCAAACATTTAACGTTAAATAAATCTAAACATGATGCTTTATTTTTAGGTCTGTATACTCTGTGTTTCGGAAACCTGAAACTATAATCAGTAATTCTAAGGGAGAAATTCTACAAGAGAAAATAATCAAGCATTCAGTTATATATAGATGGAGGCTATGCAAAGCTTTGAGTGGCTCATTAATTGTGTGTTATCTGCGTGTTAGCGGTGCCTAAACAGCTGCAAATGCATGTATAGGAACGCAACTCCGTTTACCAGAGGGCCAGTGCATTTGCATGTACGAGAGTCCCCTATTTGACTTGCAACGCTCAGCGGATTTATTTAGGAATTTGCATTAGTTACGGACCCTTTTGGACCTTGTTCAAGGTCACTCTCTCATTCCAACGGCTACGTATGCACGCGTGTCTGTGTGTGAGAGGGCGTGCGGGGTGTGTGCGTGTTTTGAGTGATTAACTCCTCTCGCAGGAGCGCAGCGGGTAGAAACGAGTCTGGGAGGAAGGAGAAAGCCGTTCTCGGGGACTGGTGACACCGCACAATAGCCTGGAGGCAGCTTCGAGATACAGGAGCCAGAGCGCCGTAGAAAAATAAGGATGATAATGCTTAGAGAAAAGTGCTGATTTAATTACTGCGCGTGGACACTGAAAGGTTTTGAGGGGAGGGGGCTGTGTGTGGGGGGAGCGTGGGGGGTGCAGGCCGGGCTTCACCTGGTTGTTGTGTGGCATGCCGTACAGAGCTTCCACAAGGTCAGCCGCCCGCTTCAGGAGAACCTCCTACAAAGGAACCAGGAAATGAGGTGAATTGGCCAGCAAGAGGAGCAATGAGAATGCTTTGGAAACAAAACCCCACACCTCCTCCATTGAGGCATTTTTGCCATAACAAGTTATTGCTACGGCGACCATTATCAATAAAGCCAGGGAAAGGCACATTAGCACCCACAGATGCGCCAGCGGACTCCAGTCGACTCTGGGCCCTGGCGCTAAATGGGGAGAGTAAGTGCTTGGCTTTTAATGGCGTCTCCTTGCGGGTTTTAAACAAACAAACACGCCAGGAGACACAGGGCGGCTGAGGCACGGCGTTCGGCTGCTAATTCCAACCACTTTAGCACCGAAGAACAATGAGTCATTTTCCATATCTTAATTAAACTGGCGGAGTCCTTAAAGACAACATCTCACCCCTAATTCATGGCCCAAATTTGCAGGAGAGTTCAATGCTTATTCCTCTTTCTTCCGAACAATAAAGTGAATTAGCTTGGGTTAATCTAGTTCTTTCATAATGACATTAAGGAATTTTTCAATTAACCTCTTTCACTCGCTGTTGTAAAGGACTTCATAAATGACTTCCCATCCAACAAATGCTGTGTGCTTGTGCCAGGGGACACAGATGCACTGAATCTGGTCTTATCCATACATGCATGCTCGTGCCCTCCTACCCCCCCCCCCCACCCACCCAATCTTCCAATTTTGACCACAACAAGTTTAGCTTCCTTCAAAAATCAGAACTGGCCTAAGCACCAACTCCCCTCATAGGCTCAGCTGACTTCCTTCTGGCTTGATTCATATTTACATTTTATTCCTCGATCTAAAATGAAAGTGACTCTCGAAGAACCAGTTGATATACATCTGAGGCTACGAAATCAAGATCGAATTGAGGTTCCCTCCAGAAGTGTCGCTACAAACAGCTGGACTTAGGGGGGATGCGATTGTGGGGTAAGCAGCCCATTGTAATCACATGACCCAAGCTATTTTTCTGTACCATTCCCGCCTCCCTTTCAGTTCCACGGTACCCCTTGAACATTCCCTTCTGAACAGTGGGTAAGGGTGCCACTTCAACACGCCCCCACAACTGTGGTCTGTTGCCGACTTGGGTGGCAGCCTTGCAAACAATGACTTCTTAGGGAACCCCCCCACCACCAACCCCATGTCCCCCACCCAGCTCCCCGATTCCCCCACACCCCGCACACGGCTCGACGCCTCTTTCAATCCGTACGGCGTCCTGTCTCGGACCCTTTATTTATCAAGATTAATCACTGAAGGCACCACTTCTCGAGTGTGCCATACGTTCGCAGGAACAGGATTTAATCCGCAAAGTTGCCGGATGGATGGCTCTTCAAATGGGCATTTACCTCTGAAATTGGTGTCTATGCTTGACGTTACATGCATCTAGTTTGCATACAAATAAAGAATTATACTTGTCATGAAGCAGGTACAATCTTTGAAAGACCCAGCTGTCTTAATCCTGTCTCATCAGCCTGAGTACCCCTCTCTGAGTAAGATAAAGTGCTTTTCTGGGGTGTTAATAATTACTCATAATCTCCTCTATCATATCGCAACACTTTTTACATGCCTTTCAATTTTAAGCAACGATTAAAGCAATTAAGGCCGTCACATTTACAAGACGTTTTTCATTTCCGGAAAATATTCCTTGCACTCCTTGTCCATATGGCACACCGCAGAAGGCGACATAAGGATAGTTTAAGAAAATTATGTCGCCTCTCATCCTTGATCTGTCATTTGCTGCGTGGCGTCTTAACTAATGAACCCGCCTGTGGAAGCTGCACTCAAGTGGCAGTCCGGCCGTGTTGGAGAGGTGGCGAGGAACCCCAGCCAATCGGCGGAGGGTGGCCCGATATGAGTTCATTTTCGTGCCGACGGGCACTGTTCGCTCAAGGTGCGATTGGCTCGGGGCAGGTGGTGAGGTGTTTCCACGTACATCTTCAGGTTGCGACAATAAACGCCTCTTTTTCATGGGGCCTCGTTGGTTAAACGGAAAACAATGATGAAACCAGTCGTGCCTGTGATGTTCTATCGTTGCATTACGAGGAGGCGGGTGGGGAAAAAAAAGAGTTGCTAACGCCCGTGGACGGCGGAACGTTTTAAACGTGCCTGATTACTCACGCGCTCCATCATCTAGAATAGTATATATCTTCACCGTTAAAGAAGGTAACCAAGGTGATCTGGCTTCAGGTGCTAATGTCATTATGAAACTGTAAAGCAATTATTCTGTTAGTTCTTGCCTGGGGGCGTGAATACATTGAGGATTGAGGAACCAATAGATCTACCTACTTCAGAAAGCAGGGGGAAAGAAGATGAATTTTAATGCATGGGTAATTGCTTGACATGAATGCATTTCTAATAAATTTCCCTGTGTATTAGATGGAAAAGGAAGCGAGATACATCGGTGTTTTCCGCGTGAGACGGAACTTGAAGAAAAAAAAGCGAGAATTATATGCAATTTAAATTCTACTTTTTAATGATGTCGGGTTTATATTAATTTGTATAAACCATTCAGCTGCTCCTGCATATTTTTTTCTGTTCTCCTGACTGTATGGAGCGGAGAGGAGATCATACTGTTTTTAAGGCAAGTCTTACGTTCACTCTGGGAGTTTGTATAACGTGTTTATTTGGCTCCCGTAGGATCTGTCGGTAATTCTTTGATGTTGTCTGAAATGAGGAGGTAAGCTTCAATCCGATGCGGCGCACCCCGCCCCCCCCCCCCCCCCCCCCCCCATCCATCGCTGGGTGGTTGGAAGACGGGTGGATGTACATTATAACTGTTCATTTTCTGTTTTGCCTAGAAAATCTGGAAGCGAACCTTAATTATACTTTGACTCTTGACGCCTTTCGAAGTGCTTTGCGGTCCCGTGCCTTTTTTACTGCTTTCCAACCATCCAAACCATCTCAACAATCCCTGACCAGAATGATTACCATAAGAGGAACTTCCCAAGATAAGTGTGCTGACCATCAGTTCTCAATACAAGTAAGTACATTGTTTTATATTATTCTATTTAATTTATTTCTTTGATATCACTCAATGAGGTCGATTCTCCCATGGGCTTTATGCACCTTTTCACCCATCACGTATGGC
>JAABNY020000040.1:4900603-4912891 GCA_015164015.2 Brevimyrus niger | reverse complement strand
AGTATTTTTTAACAACAAAACCCCCCCCCCTGGCGCGGGCGGGGGAAAAGGGGGAGAGGGGGGAGCAGGGCCCCCCCCCCCCGGCCGGGGGGGGGGGGGGGGGGGGGGGGGGGGCTCCCCTCACTGTGAATTATCTTTCCGTAAACAAGGACGAGCTGCTCTGAAATAAGAACGACGGACTTAGGGGCAGGGTACCGGCCCTTCCGAAATTTGTAAATATGTCTTTGGACGGGAAAAAAAACAGAAAAACTCGACATTATATAAAACTGCAAAATGCCAGGATCTGTTCGTATGTTAGCGGGTTTTGTTGATTTATAGGCAGTAAGTGCATAAAAATAAATGAGACTGCAGTGTTCAGCTACTGACAGCCTCGTCTTATTCCGTTTCTGTGTTGAATTGTATTCCTCCGGGCTGCGGCATTTTTTTTTGTTTTGTCGTTGTTGTTGATATACACGGTGATGTGGCGGTAATTGTATTTCTGGGAAATCAAAAAGTTAATCTGAGTTACCGGCACTACCAGAGTCTGACAGTTTTCGCTCTTCTTAATTATGTTTATAAAATCTCTATTTAATTTTTAGTAATTATCAAAGGGAGATCTCGGCGCTGAAAAGTTTTGGCTGGAGGTGGGGAAAAAAGCAATAATTTAATTGCATGAAGAATTAGCGTGACTGATTGTCATAACAATGTAAGGTTTACGTAATTAATGGCATCTTTCAAAACAAAGACACCTGTAATATTACGAGGGATAAAATGATCCTTAACAGTTAAGCAAGGTTAATCACAGCTCCTCTCACCTTTAACCCCCTTGGGACACTGAGGTGCCTCTCTGTCTTTGACACAGACTTGATTTAACCTTTAAGAAAAGCCAGACGACTCCCCAGCAAGAGTCTCCAGCAAGAACCATCCTAAGAGATGGAAAAAAAAACGCAGGTTCAGATGCAGCAAGAATGCTAAGGTAACACAGCAGGCCCTATTCACTAGTAATTGGGACGTCATTCTTTACTGGGGTCAGGGGGGGACATCGGCATTGTATTTTACCATTTCCTCCCTGTGCCTTTTTATCTCACCTTGTATTCGACTAAATTCAGCTCTTTGTCCATCTGCCTGATACTCATCCAGGAGGCTGGTGATACGACAAGTGATTCAACTTAGCAGCAGATCCAGTGTTACACTGACAAAATGTCAGTGCTTGATTCTACGCGGTTGTCACATGCAACATAGAATAAGACCAACGAAGCACGTTGATAATACAGAAAAAAAAGGGTACCAGTTTGTACCTTTGCTTGTCACTGGTCACTGGGGCAGTACCTCACGATTCTGTACCTTTTAAGATACAGAACAAGACTACCCAAGGTACAAACACTAATGTACCCCAATGTACCAAAAGATGTTCCTCAGAGTCCATTTCTGTACTTTACAAGGTACAATTACCTACAGCTAAGGGTACAATTGACAGACCCATGAGGGTTCAGCCCCAGTGTCAAGCAAAGCGATTGGTAACCTCTTTTCTGAGTGCATATAGCCTTTAAAAAGAGTGTGCATCTGCATGATTCCAGTTTCCTTCATTTTAAAACCGTTTTCAGGGAGTTTGTTGTCTATCCAACGCGGGTGGCAAAGTTCCCGCAGTTAGTTTCTGGAGAGATACACTAAAATGATTACGCCTCTGTGTAAATTATACTTCATCAAACCGCAGCCTGCTTTGTATATGAATTGCATTAGAAGATAAGTTACAGCCTGAGTGTTTCCGCTGAATTAGATGGTGGCAAAGCATAATGGGATTATTTTACTGAACATTTTCGGTGAATAAAGGAACTCCTGAAACACACACACCGTGTCAGTGTCCTTCTTTGTAGTCTCCTTATTATATCAGGGCAGTTACTCATTTGCCGCTCTTTCCTGTCCCTCTAATCTTTCCCCCTGTACACATTTTACACGCCGCTTCCTGGCTGCCCAGAAACGGCCTCATAATATAACATTAATAAAGACCCTCCCGTGACTATAGGATACCATGTTTACACAGAGAACTCGTATCGATCTCTAACCATTGATATCAACAAGGTGTGTTTGATGTGTGGGAGAAAAAAAAAAAACACAAACGCATTTTGTCTAGACATGGATCTGCGGGCCAGCTGACCCAGCCTGGTCCCACGCAGGAGGAGCCGGCTTACAGGTGAGCTGACTCACACGAGGGACAGTTCCCTTCACATGCGACTCCACGCGCGCACATGACACTGACCTCGCAGCTATCGATAATGTTACCCAGGCGATAGTTTTAAGCGGCTGCTATTCATATCCGTCGTTCAGCAGCTGCAGCTCCAGTAAGGTCAAAAGCACTGTTACTTCAAGGTCAGACACCCTCTTAAAAAATTACGCACAGCTGCCGGTAAAGGCTCCGGAAGCGGGGACATGAAAAAGTGCGGAACAGGTAGATCTCGGGACTCCAAGGACATCGAGAACATTAATACACCGCGTGCTTTTCATCCTTTCGGGGACAGATATATTTTTTTTTAAGTATATGAATAAATTTTAGCATTATAAATGCAATATGCATTTCAGAATACAAGAAAAGGAGACAAACTCCTGCATATATTCCCCTCATTGGGTAGGGTATTTGCCTTTGATGGATTTCAGTGTTGCTCGCGACTGAATTCCTAAAACCGTCGTGTCCAATTCGTGTTTGGCTCTCGGAAAAAAACGGAGCTGGTGACAAACTCGGAGGGGAACAACGCATTGCAGTAGCGCTGAGGAGAACATGAAATTGTGTCTTTGTGTGCAATCTTTTGTTCTGCATCTTTGGAGAATTCTGTTACTAAGGGGGGCTACTTTTTTTTTTTTGGAAGGGGGGGGGGGGAGACTCCACGGGTATAAAGTTCCCATAAGAAACAATGATGACAGTTTCACCTTGCAGTACATGGGTGTAACTTTAACTGAAATACTGCGGATCAAAGAGAGATAAACAAAGTCGCGGGAAATGCTGAAAGAGTATATGGGACCCTGTTAAGGACACATTCATAAAAAAACAGAAGGGCCAGAGTTTAGAAAGCAGGAGAGACAACAATCATAGTTACTGTAGTTGGTGCTATTCTTACCTTCACATTGTGAGGGACTCAGAATATGGAAAAGATACGATTCCGAGACAGTCCCTCGCGCTATGGCCAGGACCTCCATCATCATAATTTCTTAAAATAAAATCCATTTGGTTAAAGAGCAAAAAATAAGGGTTTATACGATGTTAAATTAGGAATAAATGAACTTTTCATACTTCTCGACACTTATGCCTTCTAATGAAAGCTACCATTCTATTTCTTCAGTCTCCACCATCGCAGCCAGACGATATTAACAGGGCTGTACAGGAGTATCCATTAGGAAACAGTCACCAGGTCTCTGTCTCTGACCAGCTCATTAAGGCCCTTTTTTATATATATTGGCCCCAGAAGGGTGTGCGGTAATCTTCAAATATGAGTGTGAAGACTTTTCCCTTTTATTAGTTGTTAAGCTTCTTATACATGTAGCATATTGCAGCAGGTTAGAGGAACGGCCCTTTATTGTCTTCCATTATTGAATATCTAGACTCTGTCAGCCTTTCCCCAAGGTCAGGCTTTGTCCCAGAATGCTCTCTCATTTCTCCATGTGTTCCGCGCTGTATTCGGGAAGCACAGCACAGACTTGCCAGTAATACACATAAATCCATCTTGGTTGACTTACTACAAACTTTAGCCTTTCCCAATTGCTTCTTTTGTGCTAAAGTAATTCCTCTGGAACGGGAGGGGGGGGGGGGAAGCAGAAGCTATGAGATCTATGATTAAAAGCAATACCAGAGGTATTGCAAAGCCGCCATGACGGAGTGCCATTTTATGAGGTGGGCCGACTGCGGTGGCATTAAAACAGAGGCCCTTCCTTTAAACAAAAAACCATGCAAAATTTCGAGGGAGATGCCCAATTTCTGGACGAGTCTGAAGGAAATGAGTTCCCCGGATTATGTGAAATTTCAATGCACAATAATGGACGCCTGAAACCAAATGCATGAAAATTAATATATAAAAAATACATATATAAGAGCAAAAGGATTATACCTACAGGAAATGTAATCCTACAAACCCAGAGTCGGACACATTAAATATTGAGAAACAGCAACGCAGCCCTTTAAATTTTGGCCTAAGCCAAACATTGTGGCAATCCATCTATCCCTGTCCTATAACTGCTTACCCAGGGCAGGGATTCAGTAAATCACGTTTAATATCTCCCTAAATCATGACAGGCAGCACTCAATCACGACCAATGACATCGCCACCAGTTCAACATTCATTGAAAAAAATGCAAATTAACTGACTTTGATATACCCAGTTACATTAATTTGGAATATCACAGCGACAAGAGGACAGAAACTATAGGCGCTACCAGAGTGTTGAAGGAGAAAAAAAACTCTTGCGCCATAGTATTTCCAAATTCATTATAAATGACACAGCGCCACCTTGTGTCCACAGTGGCAAGTGGGAGAGCGCTGCTGTGAAACATCACATTAAACCACATTTATTAAATTATATTGCAATTGAAGCAAAACTCACTCTAGTGTATGTTATTTTATTTTCTCCATCAGTGACATAAAAACAAACAAAAAAAAGCTTATAAATCTGACACCAATCTTCTGTGACGTGCAAGTGAAGCTTTGAATTAAAGGACCTGGCTTCCATTATAACAAATGTATAAAATTCAACTTAGAAACCTGTACATTGGCCGCACACTTCATCAGTTCTGATCAAGAAAATAAATTTCCCAGTTTTCATTTGGTTAACATCCCCAATAGTACTTGATCTGATTTCCAAATAATGGCAAATATGAAGAATCAGCCACAGTTTCAACACTTTCATTTAGACTGGAAAGGGTAAATGTATACCATTAATGCTTAAGGAATGGGAATTAGAATGAAACATTAGATATTCAAACAGTTCACCTTTCATTTATTTGAATGACCATATAAGAATTCTGCATTATTCAGTATTCTGATATTTTAACATAATCAGTTATTCATATGAAACAGTCCAGTCATTACTTTGATACGTTATATGTACATATTATGATGATTTTAGAGAAAAAAAAATCTCTAAACCTAAAATGACTAAATTTTAAAAGTCTGTCTCCAAAAATGGAGACATTTAAAGCCACCATTCTCCTGTAAGCTTATATGCATCATCTAGCTAAACCAATTACTACAAACACAGACTCCTCTTGTAGGATCTAAGCTTTTGTGCAACTGTCATTCCTAAGTAGCCCTTTGTTTAAAGGTGGAACATGTTATTGTAAAACAGTGTAGATTTCAGAGTGACACAGTTCTTGGCTAAAAGCTACCCAAGGCACGAAGGGTAGAGTGCTGTGGCAGACGTTTAATATCCTCGCAATAACAACAAAAAAAAAACTCCCGTAGATCCTCTGCCTTCCTCAACGTTTAGTTTTTGAAAGAATCTGGAACTCCCAAAGTGAAGTGATCAGTATCCCAAGATGTGGTTAATGTGACCCTGGGGAAGAAGAATAATTAAAATGTTAACTGAAGTTCCAAACGCTGAGCCGAATTAGACTCAGCTTGTTATATCTGGAGAGAAACTAGCTAAGCAGTCTGACGACTTTGGCAAGAAAAGCATGTCAGTTCAAACATATCTAAAAGACTAAAGAAATACCCAATCAGAGAAAATGTTACAAGATTAAAGCATGAGCGCAAAGAATCTGAGCAGCTGATTGGTTGGTACACGAAAACACACCCACATCCTAATTAGGACCAGAACAGCACGGCTATGGAAAGATGACCCACCGACTCTCCTGCCATGCACCGAAGGCACTGTCCAGAGCTGCCAACCTGAAGGGTGTACACCTGTTCAAAGTCACACACACAGACAACAAAACATCAAAACAGTTAAAGTAAGGCCAGAATTCCTGCCAGTATTTAATAGCAGAATACAGATAAAGTGGTATTTTCAGATATTCCTGTGTGCAGGTTTACACTGACTTAGCAGAAGGCAACTTTGACTTTTGACCAGAGAGAACATACAACACACACCCTTGGATTGAATTAATTTTTTACAAGCATTCCCAATAAACCACTCATAGCCCCCATTCATGAACAGATTTCATTCATTGTTTTCTTGACAGCAGTTCTTACATCAGTGTATTAAGAAACTGGGGATAAAGGTCTTTCTTTAACAGACCAGAAGATGGCGCAGTGGTTAAGAAAATTACTCTCTAAACAAAGTTGCTTTTTCCAGTTGAATAACAAGCCTGTTACTACAGCCTTGAACAAAGTACCTAAACTGAATTGCCGCAGTAAAGATGTAGTTCACTTGGCATAAAATTACTAATGACTGAATGAAAGTCACCGCTCGCGGAAGTGAAAGCTAAGTGTTTTGTTTTCTAAGACTTAAACCTTGAACTTAGATCGTGTTTCTCAAACGGCTATTTTATCAACGCGCCGTAATCTTGCCCGGGTGCCCGGGCCGTGGAGCCGCGTACCGCGTTTGGGCCGCTGTCAAGCTGCATCGCCGCCCCGCCATGGGCGCCCTGCCTCTCCAAGGTTACCATGGAGCAGTTCACCATCCCTACACACCCAGCCATGTCGCCAGCTCCCAAGCCATTGCAAAACTTTTTCTAAAGCAGAGAAATGAAGGTCAAATTTTCAGAGGTAGTATAACAAATTGCATGAACTACTGTGATCAGCCTAACCAGTTACAAAACAGTTATCTTTCATAGTCCCTCCCTGGCTCCACCTACCAATATATTATAAATTCCTTATTTAAATTTAAAAAGAACTTGCATATACACAGGGTCATCAGCTATTTTGCTAGTTAAAGTAAGGATACGTTACATACTGGATCTATTCTGGTACCATTAATGTCAAAACTTAAAATAGAACAGCTGGCAAAAGTGAGAACAAGATCAGCAAGACGAACTAAAGAAAGGTCGCACCTGCAACATAAACAGGACGAATACTAAAAATGCTTTCTCACATAATTACAAGTGATAATGTAAGCTGTACATTTCCGGACAGTAAATATCTTCACTTACAGACGGACCGCGGTGATTCCAGCCCTCCACATCTCCTTCTTCGAGGGGTCTTTTGTTTTGCGAAGCAAGCATACAGTCCATCAGAGCGACGACTGGAACCTGGTACACAACAAATCTTACCTTATTTAGTAACTATACAGTAAATTCAAGTAAATACACTTGATGCTTCTTATTATCTTTCAAAATACCAATAATGAAGTGGCAATCTATCATATACCGTAGCTAATGGATATTATGTAGCTTTTCCATTTATGAGGAGCTGGCGGTTAAAACTGCTTAGGACGAAAAACGAAAGATCAACACACTTTTAGGACCTCTTCGTCAGATAACAAATTACTCCTTCCTCGTTCACTAGATGTGCAAAACACGTTTTTGATGGAGCGCGTTGCGAAAACGAAATAGCCAATGAAATCGTGCGCTGAGCAGCCCGCTACCCGTACGTCAGAGTCAGCCATCTTTGTGAGGTCTAAATCTCCGCCTCTCTTCAGTACTAAATTCTGGAGAAAGCTGTGTACAAAGTCATTTGGAGAAAAATACTCCCATCATAAAAAGTTCAGTATACTTACATGCATTCCACATTTATTAGCAGCATCTGTAGTACGTTTATTAGAAAAGCATAAAAAACATATTATCCTTCTGTATGTCTATACATCGAGCCCTTAACGTTTAATGTATATTTAGAGAATACTAAACAACACGTAAATTCATTC
This sequence comes from Brevimyrus niger, assembly GCA_015164015.2. Classification (NCBI taxonomy): domain Eukaryota; kingdom Metazoa; phylum Chordata; class Actinopteri; order Osteoglossiformes; family Mormyridae; genus Brevimyrus; species Brevimyrus niger. The sequence continues at coordinate 4,905,131 of JAABNY020000040.1, read as the reverse complement.
CTTGACTAATTTAGATTAATTATCTTGTCTTAACGCTCCACTTTAGCAATATTAGATTCACCGATCAAACTGATCCGGGTTCAGCGCGTTTACTGTGTTTCGTTTTGGTGCAGATAGTAATGCCTAGTTCATTCTGCGCAGGGAGACGCAAACGCTCGGTGATCAACTACTTATTCCTGGAAGCATGGCGAATGTTGTAGAAGCTTCGTCTCGGCAGCAGTTTGAGGACCTTTTAAACAGAGCTGGCAGGTATTTTCGCCCTATTAACATCACCGGGCATAAGTTTCTAAATTAATCTATTGAAAACGACCATTTGTTAGAGTACTTTTGAACGTTGTAGGTGAATGCTAAAGCTTTTAGCTCTTAAGTTGCTCTTTGAGAGACAGCTATTTGGCTAACGAGCGTATTTGTGTGATTTCGTTTAAAATTTGCCTGAATAAGGTCTCAAAATGCGTTGTTTTTCAGGTGATGACTGATTAACTCACATGTCGTTGGCTGCATTTTAAGATTTTACTTTTTCCCGCAATCCATGGGCCACAGGATGTATGCGGTGTATGGAAGTCAATCTGTAGGATGCATATTTTCCTTTATTTATGTTTTTATCTTATTCATAAAATTTTTCAACACATATGTTTAGTTTCTGTAACATCTCCCAGTACTCATGAATATCTAAAGTGATATCACTAAAAGAAATTCCTGTCGTTCTTTTTGCTTTTCTGCATTCTTAGACTGTAGGCCGGCCAGGGACTCACCTGCTTTTTTCCGGAGACAAGGACTGACTGACATGTGACTAACAGTTATTTTGCCGCTATAAGTTATTAATTTTAGAGGTGGAAATTTATCTTATGATGCAGCCTGAACATATAGAGCATGAAATTCTAAGAAAATGGTCCATAATATTAACCGAATTGAATTACCAAAGTACTGTGCAGCACGCGATTATTGCCTGTTTTTTATTGTGATATGTGTATTATTATTGTGTTTTTAACTATCGGAACATTTTTCATAGCCACTACTATGTTGGCACACACAGTTCAGTAGTAAAAAAAAATGGCATGGCTTAACTTTAATGGACACTTCAATGTGTTGTGGATTTGTTTTAGTATTTTTATGTCTAGTTAATGTTTTATTATCTTGTATTTGCTGACCAATGTAACAGTCAATTTGCTGCTTGTCCCTTGGATCAACAGCGGGGCTTTTAGCTATATTTTCACACCGTCCGTCCACTGTCCTCATGCATCGGACCTTTTTAAATGGCTTTCTTTGTGCTCAAAGGCGGAGGACAGTTACATTATTCAAAGGGACAGTAGTTACACGTTTTGTTTACATGCCTTGTGTGAGCAGCAGGTGTGAATTATTTAGAAAAACGTCTGAGAACTTGTTAATGTCGTACAATAAAATGGCTGTTTGTGCTCATTAACCACTTTGCGTGACTTTGTAGGGTCAACATGAAAGCAAAGCTGCATTGGTTGATTTACTTAGACTCCATCCATGTGTGTTTAGTTTGTGGTTTTGACATCACACTGGATCTACATCATTGTGAGCTATATGTTAGGCCAAAAATCTTTTTAGCTTAGCAAAGGGTGCAGTTTGAAAGGTTTGCTACATAAATAGATTAAAGTTGTTTTTTTTTTTTTTGATTGAGGCATTGAGGCAGTCACAGCCTCCTTTCTCACACAGCAGTGCAATCGCTGGTTTTTTCTTATGAGAGAGGTCCCTCTGTCTAACTTACAGCTGTTAAATATTACGCATACTAAATATGCTGCTGGGCTACTGAGCGCATGGTTCTGTTGAAAATGAGGTGTGGCATTTTTACTGGGTAATCGCACTCCCGTGCCTCCAGGATTTTGGTGTCCAGGTTTGGTACCGTTTGCGCCAATCCAGTTCAGCGGATGTAGTCCGTGCCATAACTTGCAGGCTGCCGGGCCCCAGCAGGGCTCCTGCTTAGTGACCTTGCACCAGGTAATTAACCTGAATTCCGTCCAGAAAAGCATCCAGGCGTTCAGATGGATGTAGCTTATAAAAGGCTCAGCTACCGGAGGCAAGACGGCGGGGCCCGATACCCTGCGGTTTTGAGCCATTTCTTTCCTTGCGCTTTGAGTCACCAGCTGGGCGCCCCTCACTCTCTGAGAGGTAACGTTGACCCCTTTCTCCCCTCCCCAGCTCGCTCTCCGTGGTGCACTTCTCCGCGCCATGGGCCCCACAGTGCGAGCAGATGAACGGCGTGATGGAGGAGCTGGCCAAGGAACATCCGCAAGTCACGTTCATCAAGGTGCGTCGCCGACGCTGGATTCCCGCCGAGCTCCACTGCACTTCCAACCGGCACGAGCACTCGAAGGAGGCCGCACGGCCGTGCCCTTGATACAACCGAAGTTTATACCATTTTAATCTTTGTTAAAAGCCTGCGAGGGTTTAAAGAGCGTGAAATTAATACAGCATTAGGCAACGCAAACCAAGTTAAGAGACCCTTTTTCTGGAAAGCGGCAATTTACGTAGAAAAACGATTAACACCCAGACAAATTATACTAAATTATAGAAGGACTGCCTGGGCTAATTCTACCCAGGAATCAGAAATAGGTCTCTGCTTTTGGCCCGAAACCGCTCTGATGACAGAGAAAAGTGAGCTCATACTCCAAGGTGTTCTGTCGCTAACGCGCCCACTGTGCTGATTGATCTCTGTTATTTCTGCAAGGTTTGCTTTAAATTACACCACCACCCCCCCACCCGATTTTAATAGATTTTTCACTCTCCATCTCCCACCCTGGCAAACCCTCCCCCTCCCCCGCCCCCATCTCTACCCTTGAATTAGTTTGACTCCGGTCAAAACTCTGAGCCGTTTTTTTGTGGCCTCAGAGGACGTTTTGGCCTGGTACAGCCTACCTGGGCATGGCTTCCTCAGAGCCCCGCCCACCTCAGCGTCCAATCACCCAGCAGTAGCGACAAAATGAATGCGGCTCATTCGCCGACAGTGCTGACAATCAGTCATCTTTTAATGGCTGCTTCAGGTACTAATTGTGAGCGAAGCTGATCCGTCGTCATGACTATTTATTATAGATTTGCCTACTTTAGACGTATGAAACGCCTGGCGGGAGGCTATATACCATTATAAAAATAGCACAGCCGAAATAGAGGGGCTGCGTCAACCGCTAAATCGTTTTTAAAATGACTGATTTTACAGCGTGTCAGAATGAGAGCGTGTGTAGCCCGGGGGGGCGGGGCGGGGTGGGGTGGAGCGGAGGGGAGCTACAGTAGGTGTTGCCTTCAGTTTATGTCTGCGCCGCTGATGAGCTGAGCACTGATCAGAGATCAGCAGGGGCCGTGGGGCAGGGTGAGGTGGGGGGTGGGTAGAGAGCAGGGGTGATTGGATGTGCTGTTGAGAGGTGGGTGTCTTGGCTCCCCCCTCGCAGGCGAAAAGCCGTGTTCATATATACAGTGCACCTTCCCTGTTATGGTGACCCCCAGGGCATTGCTTCTCTGAATTGGAAACCATGCTCATCGCCGTTGATGCCCCACCCCCCATGGTGTGCGTGTGAGCATGCATGCACGTGTGTGTGTGTGTTCGTGCATATTTGCACGCTGCAGTGGTCTTCCCGTGTCGCTTGTGGGCTGTAGGATCACAGTAAACATTAATGAGATTTAAGCATCGGTTTGTAGCCGTTTCTCAGCAGGCTTCACAGTAGAGGCAAACACACACACACACACACACACACACGTGCACTAGCGCGTGTCCTCTAGGATCGTGTGACTGATGGATGCCGTCTGAGGTGAAGGCGGCCTGCTTTGCTTGAGGCAGAACATAAGTGCTGTAATCAGGACCTAACCGGGGTCAGTGATTTATGGATTTCAATATCTGGTGGCTAAATACAATTGGAAAATTTACTGGGTCAGTAGTGCATTAAAAAGTGCCCCCCCCCCCCACCCTATCGCAAACCGCCTGGAAGCATTTTGCGGCACTTGTCACGAAATGACCCGCGACCCCCGTGTGACGTCACACTTGCGGCAGACTGCGGGTGACGACCGTCACTACCGTCTGCACTTCCTGTTTCCTACAGTCAGCAGAGGGTCGTGCTGCCGTCGGATGATGTTTTGGTGTTTTTAAGAAAGCTTTTTATCCAAACTGTGCATACTTAGGCATAAAAATAGCAAGATCCATTACTCTGAATTATTTTCACTACAATCTGTTGTCACCTTGTGTGTCTAATATACATTTACTAATATAGATTAATATCGATCTAAATATGGAAGAATTGTAAGTCTTTAATTCTATAGGAGAGATATAGGTTAATATATTTTCTCCTGTTGCCTTTCTTTAGATGTTCGAAATAACATAACAGTGGGATGCATGAGGGTTCTGTCAGTTGTTCCTCTAATTCATTCTCCCGGGACACAAACAGGAGAACCAAAGAAGTAGCCATCGCAGACTGGGGGGGGGGGGGGGGGGGATTTTTTTCGCCCTCGGGGGCCAGTTAGGGACTTCAGAGGAGGGTGGCCCCTCCCTCTCCCTCTTGCCCGTCCGCTTGCCCGCCCC
>JAABNY020000040.1:4860134-4880173 GCA_015164015.2 Brevimyrus niger | reverse complement strand
TGAGAATGAAACGTATGGCTTCACGGGCCGCATTTAAAGATATGTGCTCTTCTGAGTGGCTTTCCGTCCCAAAGCGCCTTTAAGGCCCTCGCTGATGTCCCAGCATGCCACGGGACGCCTGATCCGCACAAGGAGCGGCGCGATTTCAGGGAAGCGCCTTCAGGGGGGTACTGCCTCCGCTCTCCTCTTTTCGACGGTGATTGGAGCAGACGCCTCTGGTGACAGCCGATTAACAGACCCCTGGCTTTGGATTGCAGGTCTAGCATCGGACCAGAAGGGGTCCCCAGCCTGGTTAAGAGAAGCCGACCATGCGACCGCTTTATAGATTAGTGAGACGTGTCTTGAAAGCGGCTTGAGTTGGAACCGGAAGGGAGCGTGGCTGGTGTGAAATGAGGATGACGTCATCCCGGTGATGGGGCCAATGGAAAATGAATGAGTTGCGAAGGAATAACCAGAAGAACCAGAGGCTACCAGATGTGCGTTCAGTGATTGGCTGCTTTAAAAATCGATCCATCTGAGTGACTGTCCTCAAGAGGATGCTGATGAGGTTGAGTAGGATCATTTTTGTAGGGTATTATTTCATTTTAAGATTTCTTATGCGGAATTATTGTCCTAGCTGGTGCAGTAAGTTATAGAAACCAGCACTGCCTTTTGTTCAACATTTTAGTTTTACTTGTTTACTGTATTTTGATTAAAACCCTATTGATATGCTACTCAGCACGAGGATAGTAATGAACTCATAGAGACTTTCATATTCCTGTTTATGAGGAAATTGCTTTTTGATTTCAATAGAGAAACATATTCTTGAAATGCAGTTTCAAGAGTCTTCAGTGGCGATTGCAGTCGAAGCGTTTTGGGTCCTGAAGATGAACAGATTTGTGATCCAGTGAGACGACGGTGAATATGAATCCAGTCTCGGCTGCAGCGAAAATCATAAAGACAAAAGACCATTAATTTCATATCAGATTAAAATCAAACGATGACGGGGATGCGGGGCGATGTTTGTGAAGTGTCCTTCACCCCTCGAGAGAATCCGTGAGAATCAGTGCAGACACAAGAGCGTGCTGTGACACGACCAGACCGCTCACACTCGACGCACCCCATGCCCGTAACCCCCCACTATAAATCCAAGCCATTGAATACAGCCGTGTTGACCGAGTGATGCCCCCCCCTCCCCTCCACGATAAATGAATCTCATTCCTTCCCCAGGCAGGCCCACCAGTGGCCAAAGGAGAAAAAGGAGAGGGGGGTCATCTTTGAAAGATCTCACTGATTAGCCCGGGGACGGTACGGAGGGAGACTGCCAAGGGCTGAATGTCAGGCTAATTGAACCGACCTCGGGGCATTCACCCATCTCGCCTCCCGAGGGCCCGCCCATTGGTCAGGGAGCGACCCAGTCAGATGGGTAATTAAAGAGCCTGCTCAGATGCAGCTTAGAGCTCCCAGGCTGACAGCTGCGGTCATCTGACTGCGTCCTGCACCCCCGGCGGGGGGGGGCGCCCAGGCTGCACGGCTCAATATTAGCCGCTTCATGCTTAGATTAGGTTATTGAATAATTCCCACCACACAGCACCAGAACAAATCTGAGACTGGGTCCAAGATTGTTATGGGGGGCACTTCGGGGAGGGTTAGAGCATTTGAGGGGTGGCAGTGGCAACGTTGTCAACCTATCTTGATCCTTTGGATGGCAAGACATTGCTTGGCCTTGCGGGGGATCGGGTTAATAGGCTAATATGTTTTAACATCTTTGGGTGATTTATTCTTCGGTCGACACATATGATCATCTTGGGTGCCTGCGCCTGCCGGCAGATGGCAGGAGAGAGGGCGGAGGGGACTTAACGGCTTTGTGTTCTCATTTTCCGCGGAGTAACTTTGTGTAACGCAGTTGGAGCACGTCGCTCTGTCGGATCTAAGCGAAATTTACCTTGACTGACTCGATTCAGGTGTTGAAGAAGCATATGTACCGATCCAGCCCGGACTACAGAGCTCTGCTCTGCTCCAGAGGGTCTTGCGAGTCAAAGATTTTCTCCTCGGCTCCCCAAGTACAAACTTTCAAAGCGATTCTGTGAAGATGCTGCCTGCCATCAATCATTCCGCGAGAAAAGAGGGTGGTGAGGTATCAAGAGAGCGACACCATGCAGATTTGCCGTGCGAAAGCTAACGTTTACGACCACAGCCGCTCTGATTGTGTTTGTGCCCAAAGCTCTATGTGTTCCCATCAGTTACTGTGACTCACACTCTTCAGCAGAGGAATAACTCGGAAAATGAAGAGGTTGCTTTTTTCTTCGGCCTATCCGGATATTTAGATGTTATCCAGATAAAGATGTTATAACATTAACAGGTAAAAAAAAATAAAATTGCATGTTCACTCGGCTTAGTTTGTTATGCAATCTCAATCAAAATCCATCCATCCGTCTATCCATCCATCCAACCATCCATACAATTTTCTGTACCTGCTTGTCCTTTTCAGGGTTGCGGGGGGTCTGGAGCCTATCCCAGAAGCTACTGGTGCAAGGCAGGAAACAGCCCAGGATGGGACGCAACCCCATTGCAGAATACACTACTCTCAATCAAAATGCATATTGTATATTCTTACTGATTCAAATTGTTCTAACTTGTTAGAATACATTTCTATTAAGAATTTTTTTTTTAAAAAAAAGCACAAACATATAACACAAAAGTAAACTTTTTGCATACACACTCAAAAAAAAAACTGTAAAAGTAAATTTTCAAAATATTGCATATTGAACGGACACAGATGCACAGATCTGGATGTTGGCACACCTCAAGCAGGTAGAGCTTCCAGTGACAGACACTGCAGAATCAATTCTGTGGTGAGGGATACCACTGACATTTTGCCAATGAAAGCATATTTTATCTGCTCACAACGTGTGAATCCAGGCCCCCATATTGCTGAAAAAAACGTCTGTTCAAAGTGTTTACCTCTTATTATCTAGATCCTGACATGCAAATGAAGAATTCACAAAAAGGAATGTAGCTGATCTTTTTAAGATTTAAAATTGCGAAAATCCATCCCCACGTAGGTAGCACAGTCACTTTGTTGGTACACTATATGCTGTTAGCATTTTGAGGGCAAATCCATTCTTAGCTTTAATTCAAAATGGGGAGAGAACTGCAGCCTCATAATGACCATCCTTCTGAAGCAGCTCTTGGGTTAAACCCTATAGAACATCAAAGGGGTGATTTGCCTGTGAGTTACATCAAAACAGTGAGAAAGGGGGCCTTGAGATTCAGCTGTCAGCTGCTGGCTGAAAGCACGGCGCTGGGCTCTCAGCATCAGTCCAAATTGTTCTGTAGCAGGGGCTGTTTCTGAAAGCATTACTTTTCTTCAGGGATGGTCTTTCCTGCAGCCCACGGACCTCAGAAACCCACAGACCCTGTCAGCCTAAATTCTGTGCCTCTTCTCTAAGAACCACTGTGCTGATGTCAATGGCCGGCCGTCTTTAAGGTTCAAAAAACACAAGGTGGGTCTAGTCATGCAGAGTAGCTCCTACGAAATGTTTCCTGACTACTATTTACTTAAAGTCAAGACCAAGGAAGCTTAAAGAGGACTAAATACACGTTTCAATGTTCACCAACCAGACCAGGTTAATAGTAATTATGCATCCAGCGTTTTAAACAGGACATATTGGATAAATAAGCTGCCGGTTATAACTTTATTCAGTGATGCTCAAACCCCAAGCCTGCTGGATCAAAGTGGTTATATTCCACAAAGATTCACAAAGATGGTCAGAAGTGTGGGCAGTGCATACAGCCATCATGAGCATTCGTCAATTCCAGTGTTGCAGTGCCTGGATATGCAGCTCCGACTCGCAGTGAGGGACTACAGACCGTGAGCATGGCCTGTGGCAGTGCTCTCCAGTTTAAGGAAGGTTCTCCGTGACACTTGGCATGCAGTGAACAGCTGTTGGATGCAAGCCCTGGTTTCACCGAGTTTGATGCACGGTGCGCAGATTTCTTTACCTGTTTTTTTGTGTATGCCTCATGTTAAGGGACATGTCATAGATAAACATAATCAAAACACAGGGACATGCTCAACTGCAAAGCTAGTGTAAGGGTGTGTCTTTATTTTATGTTGATAATATTAATAACAAGCAACCTCGTGATCACAAACACAAGCTTAGGTTGCTGAGTCACACACTGCCCCAGACCTGATAGCTGGATGGCTGAAAATAAGAAAAAATTACCAACGTGGTGATGTCATTTGATGAGGGCCGTGATTGGTTAAAGAAGTGAAACACAAGCCCCTCCCTTCTTGACCCAGAGACGAACTTGCCAAAATCAGGATGTGATTCTGGAAAATTTGTGCATCAGTTCATTCTAGAACAGTCCTCAGAGTTCCTCCGCATTACTGGTGCACCAGTGACTGGGGTAACAATAGGAATCATTAATACTCTACAGTATACAGTTGATTTCAGAAGAAATTAAGTCATGCTAGATCTGAGGAAGGAGTCAAGGTGATGATTGAATTAGACCCAAGTAAAAAATTCAAAAAATGACTTATGAATGAGCTGCACTTATGTCACGTACATTTCGGAAATGTCTGAAAAGCAGGACGACCAGGTGGAAGTTTAATTGAAGTTTTTTGATTAATATTTCACTGCCTTCTTGTAATCCTGCAAATGCTAATGTCACCTTTCTAATGCTAATGTTCGGTTATCACCGTCTCTGAAGCTAACGCTCGCTAACACTCCGAGACGGAGTTCGTGGGTTCATGAAACGGAACATGGCAGTCAGACAGACGTGCAATCCTGTTCAACTCTGACAGTACGCGAGAAGAAAGGGGGAAAATCGGGGCACCGGGAAGCCTTTGAAGTAGCTTCGTGGGGAATTACAGGTAGGATTCGACCAGGGATCAGCGCGTTTAGTGAAGAGGCTGAAGTAAGATGGCGCCACGTAAACAAGCTTGATGTTTCATCAGTAGGAGGGTGACTGGGAAGCAGGAGAATGAAGCACGGACTTTGGGGTCAGAGAGGTCATGGAGGGGGGGGGCATTGCATCCACCATCCAGTTTCCAGGACTCAACACTCACCATGCATGCTGGGCGTCTCCCTCCTCTGGCCTGATATTCTGTAACAGTGATGAATTTTTTTTTTCTATCGAAGAGGCAGAGGATGTTGTGTCGCATCTAAAGAGTGAAACGGCAAACAGGAGCAAGGGTGAAATAAATGGGAGAGGAGATGAAAAATGTGTCTGTCACAGGAGGTGGGGAGAGTCCTGCCTGAGGAGGAACAGGGGCTCCATACCAGTGCTGCCGCCCCCCCCCCCATTATATAACACCAGCAGGCAGTTTAGTGTGGCAGTGAATCAAACACAGAGATGAGCTTCATCCCAAATTCAAACCTCAAAACTTCAACTGGTGTAACACAGGCCTCCCAGCATCTCTCTCTCTCTGTCTCTCTCTCTCTCTCTCTCTCTCTCTCTATATATATATATATATATATATATATATGCAAATGTTTTACAGAGTCGGGATCACGACGTCCTACTTTATACTGCGTAATCTATCCACAACAGCAGACAAATGGCACTATCAGGCAGATTTCCAGTCTAAATCTCTTATCGGTTTTTACCAGGAAGAAGACAAGCCTGAGAATTAGCAAGGTGACATATTTTTATGCAGTGATGAGTGAATCTGGACGTGCTGATGGGGTATAAGGTGAGAGGTAGCTGCTTCGATAAGGCTGGGATTTGTTTGAAAAGGCAAATTATGGAACACATTATTATGGTCTAAGTGCTGGAAGGGACAATTATAGAATGAGGTGCTTGTATTCTACATCCATCCATCCATCCATCCATCCATCTTGCATTCTGCTTATCCAGTACAGGGTCGTGCAGATCCAGGGGTCTGACCCAAAGCACAAGGCAGACAAACAAGGAACACGGTAGAATTCCATTACAGGGAGCAAGTTCATCCGCAGAGTCACACGTTGTCTACACATGTACTGACACGAGTATGTGGAGAACGCGGAAACTCAACACAAACAGCTGGGATCAGGAATCACACGCCAATCCGCCAGGTTTGAGACGACAGTACCATCCTGTATCTGGTATATTGTTGTTGGCAGAGATGAGCTGGTCAGTAGTTCTGGTGTGTTTAGCCAAAGCGAGACTGAAATTAATTACTGAAAAATAAACACAGTGTGACACCTCAGTTCTGTTCAGACTGGAACTCTCAAAAAAAAAAGAAAAGAAAGTTTGACACATACCCACATACATTACATGTCAATCCCAGCATATCCAATCCATCATATAGTATCTGCATTAATCAAAGAGACACATTTTTACATACAATTGAGAGTACGTATACGTCAACAATTTTACAATACCAAATATGTCTATGCCTAGTTATGAAATAGAAACAATGTAATGTACCCAATTAACGCAACATTATTTATCGTGTCATTCCTCTCATCAGCAACTGCAATGGCTGGGGTGCAGAAAAACATAAAAGCAGAGAGTGATGGAGTTGAAAGAATTCTGTGAGGAAAGATAAGAGGATATCTCCTTCGTGCCCTTTTTAGAATCCAAAAAGCTAGGAAGCTGCAAGGACCCTGCAACAGTTACATAATCCCTAAAGATCACAGAGAAACGGGTCAAGCTGACAAGCAGAGTGGCAGAACTGTTTGTATGAACATCTTACCTGTGGTCTATAAGGATTCGAGGACCAGAATCCTTCATTTACTTTTGAACGTGCAATAGGTAAGTGGTCTGTTGACTCTACGTGCCTCCACGTGCGGCATCTTCGTACGATCCTCGCTCAGCGTGGTTGACTTAAATAGTGCACTTTCGCTGGCGGGACTCACACAATCCGTTGAAAAGCAGATCGTTCCATTTTTCAATGAGTAAAAGGCTGGCCCTAGGCCCTACGATGCGTTTAAGGGAGATTATTCCATTTCACAATGGGTAAAGAGCAGCCACAACTTTGGATTTAAATAATAATAACAATTTCATGCTTTAATTTAACCTGAACACATTTAGATTTAAAATTACACGGTTGTTAAATAGACAGCATCGCGTATAATTCAGCATGAATTTCTTTGCCCTTGGCAATATGGTTAAATTTTTTAAAAGTCCTGTATCTGTCGCTGGGGGAAGGGTGTGGCTCATTGTAGGGAATCCAACACTTGGTAGAACCTCAATGAGAATCTCCCAGAACAATGAGCTCTCTACCAGTAATGCAAATGGATCCTTATTAACGCCCCAGCCAGCGTTCCAGGCATAGTTCGCAGGGGGGACTTGCAGGGAGTGAATGCAAGTGAGACATGGCGGCTTCCAGGCCGAGAAGGCAGGTGGTCTTGCTCTCAGCCCATTGGTTGTACTGTCAAGACAGCACAACCGTGATCCAGGGTGTGGGTGAAGGGCCTCAGGGGGAGTGCAGACCTCGATGTGAAGCCGGGGACGGGGATTACGGTTAAAGGAGGGTTCCTACTGAAAGGAAGGGTGCTTGGTTTGGAGGCCGGAAGCAGGGATGTTGCATCTGTGCTGGTTTTTCTTGTGACCCTTTGCCATCGAGTAAAAAGCCTGAGGCTGTTGAGATGCATGATGATCGCCGGACTCACAGTCCATTGATTCCGGGATACAGCTGGACTCTGGACGGATTCTACCGTTGAAGTTCAGGAATGGAAACGTTGTTGCTTGGATGACTATGTTAACTGATGTGCTTTTGATGATCTAAAGTTGGGCGTTAATAACAAATTAGTACACGTGGCTTTGGTTCACAGTATTTAGAAACAGTATTAATATAACAATATTAAAATACCTTCCTGTAACAGATATAATTTAGATGGATCGGGCTGTATATGTCAGCTTGGTGTTTTAGCAATAGAAGCCAATAAACTCTAAAAAGGGAAGTGTGTGTGTGTATGTGTGTGTGTGTGTGTGTGTGCTGCCCACTTAGAAATGAGCCTTTTACTCTTTATGGTAAAATCTGCCTCCTGACCCCTGCCTCACTGGTCTGAGCTCCATCGATCCAGAACCGGAAAACAAACAGCGACTGTATTATTGCATTATTACTTACAAAAAATCCATTAAATCCTCAATGTCATGCAGTGAGGTCAGACCTGTATCAACACTGCATTATTTACAAAACGACACTTTTGCCAGTGAATGGGGTGGACATAAAACACCCCCCAGTCCATCTCAAGGCCTTTAATGGTCATTATTCTGCCTTGGATTTCTCGCTTTTAGTACTTGAAAGGTCTTGGCAATGATGCTGAGAAAACGGATGAACGGAGCCACGGGTAAGTCCTTCAGTACTGCCATGAATCTCGTTCATACAATTTAATGGCTTTTCCTGGAATATTTGCAATGATTTAAAACTTACGCTCATAAAACCTCGGGAAGCGTCTCACCCTGATGTTGGGTTTCATTCTAGGTTGTATCGCTGCAGCATGTCTTCATGCATCCCGGATACTCAAGTATATTCTGGAAATAAACTAACGCTGAGATGTTTTATTTTAAAACAAGTAAGTGATAGCCTCTGAGATAAGATCTTTTTGTTTTTGCTTAGTTTAAATAAAGAGGTTCGGATGTTCTAAGCTGTCCATCTGGGAATTGCAAGTTTGGTGATGAAATAATTTATGTATCTTGGTTTGCATTCTTATGCAAAATTTGACTGAATATTCAGAACAACAAACAAACAAAAAAAAAAAGAAAAAATGTGTAACATCTGTCCTGTAAACATCCAATTTCCAAGTTATTTAGTCTCAGATTTCATATTTTATTGTAGTCAAGTTCTAATGACAGAGATTTCAAACAGGATTGCTGGCAGGCTCAATGTGTTTGTTTTGACTGAGCCAACTGCCATAATGACTTGCTGATCCTGTAATCATGGTGGAATAAGCAGTGATACGGGACCATCACTGGGATCCTTTCAGCAGATGACAGGACATGAGGTGTTCTGATCTACATCATGCATGCATTAAGAATATTTGCTCATTTTACCTGGGACACGCTTAAAACTCCCCGAAAAACTCTACAATTTTACTTTCTCCTGCTGATTTGTGATGTGGAACTTTCTTTCTGGAGAGCATGGTCTTCATTTTTAATAACCTTTGGCCCACTCATGTCTTGGAGTGATATTGATCTCATGCAAGGTGTGAGCTATCCATCTTCAATTCATTTTACCAGCATCATGCAATCAAACTAAAGAAGCATCATCAGCCAGGGATCAGTTGTGATATTGCCATGGCTTATAACTGAACTACCTTGTGACTTTTATTTACCGTTTTGCAAGAAAACTGGTGGAAATGACATAAAATGCACATCAATCCTCTAAGAGGAAGGGGTGAAGTTCAGGAGTTATGGGGAGGAGGAACCAGGGTTCGTCTTCCTAAGTTCCCAAGGCTTACAGGAGCTGGAGATGTCCCAGTGAGGCACGCTGGTCCCTGGTGATCTTATTATAGCTGGATATGGGGGGAATGCCAATGCGATCTATGCAGTGGAAGGATTTCGGATAATTCACACTCCATTCCGGCATTTTCCTCTCGACAGCTGAGATCAGGCAGGGTCTGGTGATTGTTGGATTTGCTTTGCCGGGGCTGGTGGAGCCCTTGGGCCCCACAGAATCACTACCCAGTCATAGTCTAGCAAGTAAACAGCCAGCCAGCAACAGAATTACAGGGCCGCCCGGGGCGTAGCATCTTAGTCTGTTGGATTTATTGGCATCTCCCAGCTTCACCTCACCTCACGGTACAAGGATAACCTCTTCAGGTATGCCCCTGTATGCCAAAGCTCTCCTTCTGCATAACATAGCTGCATAACAGCAACAGGTACAGCAATCTTAGTCACCTACTGTTTAGCCAACAGATGTTAAGGGAAGGTTTGTGTTCACGTGCTTCTTGTACTCCTAGGTGGCACTTTTTGCAGTTGCTTGGCAAGCCTAGTTACCCATAAGTTAACCTGCACCCTGCTCAACTATTGAAGGTTTTCTGCCCAGCTCACTAAGCACATCAACACGTTATCTAAATAAGCTATGGTATATGTCGCCGTGGCCTTATGACCTCATCCATATGGATTTAGAAGGTGACTGGGGCCCCATGTAACCCATAAGTGATGACCCTGAACTGCTAATCCCCACTTAGGGTATTGAACATGGTCTACTCTGGGGTGGTTTGGGTCAGTGGCACTTGATAGTAACCCTTGGTGTAGTCCAGTGTAGAGATGAACTGGGCCTGCCCCAACCTTTCTATTAGCTTTTTGGCCCTTGCTGTCAAACAGGTACTTCAATCAATATTCAGAAATCATTACAGAACCGGGTGGTACCATCAGGTTCGAGTACCATCAATAGACTTTGGCCATGAGTTGCGCTCCTTGATTACACCCAGCTGCTACATTCTGGACCTCCTGCTGATCAGTTTGATGACACATCTGTGTCTGGATATGCAGTCTATGCTAGGCTTCTAATTGTTTTTGAGAGATAACCAAAACGGTTGTAGCTTTGTTTGGTCCTGCCTCCACTAGTTGCTTGGACTCACCTCCTCTAGAATCTGATTGGTTATCTCTCTGAACTAATCATCTTTCTTTCCACCCTCAGAACTTTTTTTGTGATGGGAAAACTCCCATGAGCTCACAAAGGTCAGCAAAAAGATGCTGGAGTTTATTATAGGAAGCAGGTGATTCAATGCAAGTTGGGTTCCAGGAAGAGTTGGTGACGCAGCCCATCTGACACCGTGCTGCTTTTTCCTCTTTGGAGGTACAGGAGCCAAGCTCTTCGCCTGGCAGCTGTCCTTTGTGCTGAATCTCCTCGCCCATTTTATTCTTCCACACACATTTTTAATCAAACCACTGCTCGAAAATTTGGAAGGCCAGAAAGAAGCCGTCGCAGTGACACCAACAAGGATGGAATAAAGCACGACTGAGGATCAATGGTCATCGAAGGAGGGCACCCCACACCATGATGTAGGGGAAGGTGTTCTGCTGGATATTTCCTGTTTCACCTTCCCGGGTCTGGCCTCAGAATCGCTTTGCCATTTGAGTCTTGCTTGCTCATCTCTCTTTAACAAAGCTACTCCAGGATTCAGCTTTCATTCCTCTGCACATATAAATCTCTCCATTCCAACAAATGTCCGTATATCCATAATCAGCCTCATCACCCTGCATTAAGAACGTAAAAATATGGGCAGGTGCGTTGTTAGACCTATTTTAGCCCCCCCCCCCAATTCTAAAATAATGTCTTTTAGTACACCCCTCAAATAAATGTGTATTTTCTGGTTAATGAATAGTTTGCCACCAGCCCCCTCTAGCAAAGACACAACGACCCCCCCATTCATTTATCTCTAAGTACACCCCTGGAAATGGGTGAGTGAAAATTATCTGGACCTAAACACCGATAAACCAGAACAAATTATTCCCATCACAAGGTGATTATAACAACATTTCTGATGCACTTAACTCTGAGGGCTTGAATTTCGGTCACACTGAATCAGCTTGTAAACCATGATCAGTATTCGATATAGATCTCGCATTTAATTCTCCTGTTAATTTCCTGACCGGGACGTGCCCTGTTGCGGCATAGAAACCTACACTGAGATGACAGAATACACAGACTTGCAATTCCTCACATGAATACTTTCAGCGGTAGAGCATTCTGCTATAGGGGTCTCAGCGTATTGAACAGTCTGGCAGTAAATGTGAGGGATGCCCCCTTTGCTCTGAGTATTTAAATCCAGGCTGAAGACCTGTTTCTTTAGCTTGGCATATTGTAAATAAGCCTGCAGGTGACACCGTACAGGCTGCTGTTTTTTTTCCTTTTTCTTTGCTTGACACTGTGTTTGTGTATCAGCATTTGGATTGAGATTCAGACTGAGCTACTGGCCTGCTGAGGACGGAGACTGGTGTGCAGATGAATGAAGAGATCTGACCCTCAGAAGGAAGCATGACCCATGGACGGTGTGACAGAAACACATGCTACTTTTCTACGGCCCCCATGCTCAGGAGGCACTGGGCAGCCTTTTGACCTTGGGCCCCCAAACATCATTCTCCTTTCAGATCATGGAGTTTTGTTCTCTCCGCTCTGTTGTCTTCTGGCTCTTATTATTATTCATATACATCGTTGTTACCGTAAACCTTGGTGAAGTGCTGCTGTCGTTTTGAATTGAGTCAAATTAACTTAGAAATTCAATGTCCTGAAATTACCAAAGAATTCAAGCCCATTGTAATATTCCGGCCACTCGCTTACAGATCTGTTCACATGCCTAAACAAATTGACTCCCCCACCTCGTTCAACCAGATATGTTCTATGCCTTTTCAGATTTATGTGGGGGGGGGGGGGGGTTGCCGGCGGTTGTCCTGCAGGGATGACTGCCCAGACCTACCCCAGGGGAAAGCTCTGTGTATTTAAGCTGACAGAAACAAGGAACCAAGCTCACTGACCCTTTCACTGCATTTCTTTCAAAGCCACTTTGTAAAAAAATATATAATAATTTTATCAGCTGACCACTGTTGAGTTATATGTGAAACTGATTTACATTTTTTTTTTGATGGAAAAGGAAAGCCCAGAGTTCACTTTGGAAAAGTTTCTCTTCTCTCATTTTTTCCCCCTCTGATCAGACATACTTTTAAATAGCTTGAAACAGCAAGAGGAACTAGTGGGAAAATGGAACATAAGCTTTTAAGGTGATTTATCTGTATGGATCAAATGTCAAGAGAGATAAATGGAACTCTAAAAGCCAGTGGAACCGCCTCCTGGCGATGATGTCACTATGCAATGTCCAATTGCAATCTTGGGATGCTTCTGCCCAGCATCCAGTGAGACGGCAAGACTCCCAAATCTGCTCTAAACATACTCCTTATTGCTGACCAGTGTTGGCCATGTTTGTCTTATTAAACATAAATGAGCAAACGAACTAAAATTAAAATAAGTCATCTTGGACTGAAGGACACAAATAATTATGAGCAAGTTCAGTGGGATTGTCGCTAACTTTTGTGAAAATTTAGATATAAACGGCTCAGTTTACTTTTCGTCATTATTAACACTGGATCATATGTAAACCACATTTTGTGTGGAATTAAACATTCCCGATACCGGTGATGAGCATCATACTGGCCTTTGTCCTCCTGGAGCTCACCAGACTAATGTATAAAATTAGACAAAGTGCCTTTCTAAATGGATTTTATATTGTGACCCAGAACTCCACACTTCTTTGCGATTCTGGTCACAGAACATTAGGCAGAGTGAAAAAGCCTTTCCTCTAGAAATAAACCAAGATGGATAATGGGTGGTGAGGAATGCCCTACCTTTATCACTCCAAGTAGTATCCATCACAGTGACAAAAGGATTTATCTATTTCCAAATTACTGTCCAGAGCCTTAAAAATGTAATGCAATCAAACAAAATCTCTGTTGCAGCCCCCTGAAAAGGAATTAAACACATGGGCATTGCTATTAAGGGGAAGTGTTTTCTCAGAAATAATTAATCTGGTCAGGGGCCTCCTGGGTGTTTGTCTTGTTTTCTTTGTGAAATATATCCTTACTATTAATGGGTTGCCGGCTTTCAAACCAATTAATTTCAGTGCAGATTTCCATGTAGGTTTTGGTGTGATAAATGAGGGAAAATTGAGCCAATTGTGTTCCATAGAAACACCGACAAAGCTCCACCAATAATCGCGGAATGCTAAATGCTAACGTCATAGCTCTCCGCTCGAGCTGTCGTCTCCTGTCTACATGTGAGGTCTTGATCCCATCTGTAAAACTTAAAATTGATATTTATTCCCCCCCGCCCCTCCAAATCCCTGCAATTCCTCCATCACATTTTTTCGCTTGTTTGACAGCGGTCTACACAGGGGAAGTGGCAGCAAACGAATGGCGAATGGCACATTTTTTTGCTAACAATACCTCATGCGGCTCTCCATCCATTGCCTGCCACATTAAAAGTCAGACAATCACCTTTATTCCAGCCCCAGATAAAACAATAAAACTTCATCTGCCAGAGCCTCACTTCATTAACAAGACGCAATTGATCATCGTGTCATGCTGAAATGCTGTGGCAAGAAACGTGTTTGCCAGCCCCCAGAGACATAGAAATTCTTTTTAAGAGAACTCTTTGCCTTTGTAATGCATTTGGTACGGCTCTGCTGTGAAGCGAGACACCTACAGATGTTCTAAGTTCTTCCCTTACTCTCCCCTATGTCCTACCCTCCTTTTCTATGTTTTTATATATATGTATGTCCATTTTTACATTGAGAATTTTACTGCCCCTTGTAAACTGAATGAACACAACTGAACCCTTTAATTATTAGGAGTGTTGATTGGATTGTTCTACAATAGTGGCAGTCACGTAGCCACTTAGTAAAATTACGGGTTTGACCCCCCCCCCCTTCGAAATTTGCCAGAATAGGCCTGAAAAGTGATTGGAATTTGAAGTAAGTTATCCTCAAAGTAAATAAATAGGTAAATACATGCTGTCTCCTATTTTGAACTGCATATTAAATGCTAAATGCGTGAATGTGACATGATAAATCACCCTTAATTGGGATTTGTAGGAACTACACGCTGTTTTATTTCATTAGCAACTGCCGATTGGATCCTTAGCGAACTGGAAGAGGAGCCGAACATCTTAATCGATACCCGGCCTACTGTAAAAAGGGAGCGATTTTGACATTTAAAAGAGCGCGTGTATTACAGAGCCTAACAGTCCAACAGCCCTTTCAGTTTCTCACCACGATGCCGTTTACCGGAGGGGTGACTGCTGATTGGCTGCCTGAGCTCTGTGGGTCAGGGATAAATTATGCTGTTATTACCACTGCGGGAGGGATTTGGGGGAGGGGGGGAGTTGTCACCTGTTTTATACCTGGAATGCCATTAAATACAAGTTGGGCATTGTGTCGTCCAAAATGGACTGGGCACATAGATCTAACTGCGGGAACCGTCTCGTTAAGTACTCAGCACTTAGCCAGCAGAGCCATGCTAACGTTATCGACAGGAAAACGGCAGCTCTTTCTCAGGTGACTCCATAACACACCCCCCCCCGATCCCAGTCTCTGACATACAGGCTGACAGTGTCTCCCTGTCTCCATGGAGATAAGGGTTTCCACATGCCTCGGAAGCAGGGCACCTTATCTGCTTCTGTTGAATGGGGCCTCTTGGCTTCATGGCCCCTTTCAACTCTTTGGACATAAGTCAAGAGGCTCGGTTGAGACCCTGGAACCTGGGGGTGGGGGGGGATCAGACCTGCTGGATCATCGTGGTCATGCTGGGCAGTCCAACGACTGAGAAAGACACCGTGACCCGTTAAGCGGACACGACGGCAAATTAAAGCCGGGATCGTGAGTGTCAGATACTGGGGCTAAATGATGAGTAATGACAGCAGCAGACAGGATTATCAACGAGGGGGAGAGAGGAATAAATAAGGAACAATAAGAATGCAGAAAGGAGGTCATGCCAAGGACGGGTCCTCTGTCACACATCAAGAGACTGTCAACATCTCGCCGCGATGCCCGTAGACAGGAGAGCGTTTCTCATGACGGTTGGTCACGTCTCTCTCGCCAAGGGGTAGCATGTCTTTGTTCCGTTGAGTTCAGGACGGATGGGACAGGACAGATATCAAGGCTGCCTTAATTATCCGACTGTCAAGAGATGTAATACGGAGCATCGGCCTGTTACAGCTTTATTCTGAAACAGCTGACAAAAAAAAGGAAAAGAAAAAAGAATGACTTCTCTGTAACTGGTATGATTTCTATTTAATATTCACTGTGCACCACCCAGACACTCTGGATTCATAGAGGAGCCGCAGCTGCTGCTGTTTGATGAGATGTAATGCTCTCTTATTATTACAAATGTCACTGGATTTTGGTATTAGCTGTGCAGACATATATATACCCTGAGGTTATACAGTCTATCCCTGAATCTATAGAGCACGACCTTGATATCCCGATAGTTTTTTTTTATACATATGATACTGTGTAATTACCTTCACAGATAAATGAGTATCTTGCTGTGAGAGTTACTTCGGTCAAGATGGCAAAGGGTCCACGTGAGGCAGAGGACGGATGTAGAATTTATTCAGTCAACCAAGAGGCAAGAGACGCGTTGAGCGGCACACAAAACAACCATGAATACAAAGGAGATGCTTCTCTGGATGAGAAAACAAAGGAAGGCTGTATTTGGGAGTTTAATATGTGTCCGGGGTTCCTGGCGGAAGCGAGACACTTCATGCAGATTCATCATCTTTTTTGAATGTGGGGCAGGTGGACTTAATACACAGTAAAACACCAGCCACCTGACTCTCGGTCCCATGGCAGCCATTGTCCCCTCCCTCACTAACTTAAACAATGGACGAGGGACATTGTCGAGTGTGTAGCTTGTTTTTGTTGTGTGCAGGGATTACCTGAGTGGAAACAATGCCACGTTTCAGTGAGCTTTAAACGCTGTGGCAAGACAGTGCCGCCGTAGCATTGAATGGGTGGTCAGTCTGCAGAAAGCTCTTCTTTGTAGAGGCCAACTGTGATATAACAAATAATAATTTTTCACAAATAATGATTTCTTACTTAGCTGAGGTAGCTTAAGCTGGAAGTCATGATTGTCCAATAGGAATGGTCCTTCCCTAGACTCTTGTAGGACAATCATCATTGTCCAATAGGAATGATCCTTACCTAAACTCTTATTGGATGATCTTGACTTCTCGCTTAAGTTAACCCAGCCAGCTGAGAAAGCTTTGTGGAACACCCCCTGCTTGCATGACTGTGTTTGATTTTAAGGCAACAAATTAAGCGTGACTATAAAAATTCCAACCCATAAAAGTGCAAAGAATAAGCACTGCTTTGATTGGCAGTGAAAAATCCAAAGTTTGAACAGTTCTATTAGTTATTGTAGTAAAATGGGGGGGGGGTATTTTGCTTCTTGTAACTTTTGAGTTTAAATTTTGAACGGAATTTAAAATGGTTGGCTGTAGTCTCAGGGCACTGCATTTTAGCTGAAGTTCCTTCAGTTAAAAACAACCCAACTAGGTGAACAGTAAGGCTCACAAGTCGCCGCTGATGCACTCGGCCACTGGGTAATTTAATCAAATACTGGAGCAGAACAGCTGAACGAAAACACGGCCTTCAAGGGGAGGGATGGTGATCGAGGCTGACGGGGCCAACTTTCCTTCTCTCCTTCCGAGGGGAGGAAAATGGAGAAACAATGGGGGGGGGGATCTCTGGGCAGTGATAAATAGCCACGCAGTCTTCGAAGGCTGCTGTACTAGTAAATACAAATCCATTGGCGTCAGGTAGGTCTTTGGGTCCATTATCTGTGGTTAGGTGGATGTGGTTTCCTTTGGGGGTGGGATGAATGGATTCATGCTATTTGAGTAATTGGCAGGGGTGTAATTTCGCTCATATGTCGTTAAGCTGGGGCTGGCGTGATACTAAATGCCGTGTCCCTCTCTCACTGCCATCAGAGTTGTACTTTTCTCCTGGGAGAACATTATCATGTTTAAGTGCGAGAGACCTGAGCTTGGCTGGGCTGCTCTAATGCTGTGGTTTTCTGTGTAGTGCCATGGCAATGGGCTTCCTGCATGTGTTTAACTGTGCATGTAATGCAATGGGCTTCCTGAAGCATCCTGTGCAACCGCTACAGCGACTGAAGCTGCTCACTGCTTGAATTTCCATGATGTTTATTTAGCAGATACTTTTGTCCAAAGTGATGTGCAATCGTGGGATAAGGGTCAGTCAGTCCCTGGAGCAATTGGGGTTTAAGGGCCTCGTTCTAGAGCCTAGCGGTCAGATCACTCTACCAGTCTGTGGATTTGAGCCAATCACCCTCCGATTACATGCAACCTGCTCAGCCACACACTGGCCCCCCTTCTGCAGCTGTCAGGTGAATGGTTGTGCTGAGAATAATCCCAGTTCAGTTCCCCCTTTGCATGACTGAAAAGTGAATGCAGTGATGTGTCAGGGGGCAGTGCAAGCTGGAAATCTGTGCCCATGAGGTTTTTGGTTTGAATCCCATGGTTGCCTGAGTAAATATGTATATGTTGGGCTCTTGAGCAAGGCCCTTAATTCTGCGGGGTGCAAGATGTCGGACTGGCTCTACTTTGCTCTCTGATCACAAGCTTCTCTCTCATGCATGTGTGACTCATGGAGCACAAGAAAGGATTTAAAAAAAAACAAAGAGTTCTTAAGTACTCCTGGTAAACGAATCAGGTACAAGGCCTGAGAAAGGCCTATGATTGGGTGTGGTTTCTCAAACCATGATCCCGATAGGTGCTAGGAGGATGTAGGCCCATTGCATAAAATCCATGATCCACACCTAGTTTTGCCCCAGTCTGGCATGTCCATGTTTCCCCTCCATCCTAAGCACAAGTTTGTGGGTTTTGTGAATCCTGTCGCTGGCAGATCCTCTCGTCTTTAGTTCCCCGTTGTGCTTTCGATTATCAGTCCGTCACCCTCGAGCAAGCAAGGGGCGCATATGCAGACAGCTAGACTAGTCTCTCTACGCTAATGGCAGCTTTGACCTCCGCAGTGCCTAACCCGTGTCTGGAAAGAGGTTGGCCATTGATCACAGCACTAAAAGTGGAGTGAGATGGGACAGCCTGACTCGGGCCCGGACCGCGCTCCGTCGCGAATCAATCGGCAGGTTTGGCGAGTCACGCCTCACTTCAGAATGGATGCCGCTGGATCGACAACAAAGACAGCGATCCTGCTCTGTAGTCTCAAGGCCTTCCCAGGCACACTGACGTCAGTCCTTCCTGCTCCTTTATTCTCTCTGCTGCAGCCTTCTGTATTTCTTCTACATCTTTCTCATATTTCCCAAGATATGCTGATGTTCTTTGACACCCTGACTCACCTCTCTGTTTTCACCTTTTTCATTCCAAAAATACTAAGAAATAAATTATCCTACTATATATCCTTTAATATATTATATATGAAATGTCTTATATCCTACAATACTAAACTATATATGAAAATACCTGCTAAAAATGTTGCATACTTGATACACATCATGTTGGGATATTGGACGTAATACTGCTCTTTTTCCCAGCATGCCTCTGGGTACCTCTCAACGTACGATGGCACATTTTCTTTCACATGACTGCAGCCCCCTCCGTGTTGACAAGGAAGTGAGACTCCCTGCAGGGTGAGGAGACTCAACTGATAGTGATAATAACACAACAGCCCCTAAAATTTTCCAGCAGCTGAATCAATATGTCTGACACTTAAGTGACGTTGAACAAAGGAAAAAAAAAACAGGTCACTCTCTTTCCCAAAGGTTCCTCTTCAAGCAAAATTACTTACCAAGCTGGACCCCCCACTTAGAGTTATTAAAAATCCAATAAAAATCAGCTTTGTTTCAATTTTTTTAGAGGATTCAAAGCACAGAGAGAGGCTGGGTGCTGACATTTCGATTACACAACGTGTCATAAAATAACTTGATAAAGTGTTTTTTTATATATATAAGTAAAGTGTCTTCTATAACATATATAGAGAATAATATCAAGGTGAGCGAAACATGTTGTTCTCTTTTTCCTCAGTTAATAAACGTTTTTCCCCCTCCTTGACTCTATAACACATACTTGCATAATCACATTATGTTGTTTTTAATGGACACAAGTAAATCCTTCTCAGCAGTAATAATGAGTGTTTTTCAAGTTTTCCATGTTGTAAGAGCGACACTTTTTCATTCAGGATTTGGTTTCCAGCAGCTGCTCTGGATCGCACCATTAGATCGCTCAGAAACACACCTCGTCCGAGTTTCCCAGGTGAACTATCCTGCTGTAGCGTCATGCTGTAGTTCTCCAAAAATTGCCAGGATAACCCATAACCCAGGATAGGTGGTTGACACATGGGAGTTTTGCGTAAACACAAAATGCTGTCCCGGGACCAAGACATTCCTCTAGTTGCTTGGACCCACCTACTCTATAATCTTATTGGTTATCTTTCTGAATAAATCATTTTTCATTTTGGCCTCACAACATTTTTTGTGTAAAGTAAAACTTGAGCAAGTGGCTCAAGGATAGATGATGGATGGATGGATGGATGGATGGATGTGGTTATCCATTCATCCAGGCAGAGATACAGGTATAGCATGGACAGGGT
>JAABNY020000040.1:4834705-4855064 GCA_015164015.2 Brevimyrus niger | reverse complement strand
AAAGAAAAATTCCAAAAAGGCACACATTCACCTGAGGAAAAAGTATCCCCCCCCCCCCCCCCAGTGTACATACTTCAGAGCAGGTTATCTTGCCGGGGGAGCTTTTGTTTTGGATGCTTCATTATCTTCTGGTTTTTAACGGGAGAATTACTTAATAGCAGAAATGTCGGTATACGTAAGTAATGTGCCTTTAATAATAGCATTTAATAACATTATCTGCATATCGTTTTGAGTAAAATGTGTTGGAAAGAACTGTGTGTATGTGTGTGTGTGTGTGTGTGGGGGGGGGGGGGGTCATGTATACATTACATTGTGGGGACATATAACCTGTTATTTTGACATTTTGTGGACCATTTTTTTCAGTCCCCATAACAGAAATTTCAGAAACTGCAATACAAAAAAATATAAATAATACATTCATTAAATTATACTTTTATAATAAGAATAATAATAACAATAATAAGTAATAATATAAATTGAAAAGTAAATTTTAAATGCCAAAAGACTTGTTGAGTGTTTTGCTTGGTTGCAGGTTAGGGCTGGGTAGGAGTTAAGGTTGCCATTGTTGGGTTTAGGGATTTTCCCATAGAAATGAATGGAGAGTCCCCACAAAGATATGGATACCGTGTGTGTGTGTGTATTTAATACATATATGCAACAGCCTTGTTATGTCAGATATGGGCAGATACAGTAATATTATTATTACAGTATGTATTACGCATTACAGTCTTTATTGCACATAGACATAGAATATCAATTGTAAAAGTTATGAAAACAAAGGCAGGTTTTTTTTCCCTAATTTGAGATTCGGAGGAAGGATCCCCATGAAAAGGTTTCCCGAGCTGGAGATATATGGAAATCTGGAACAAATGGTTCTATAAAAGCTATTATATATTTATTTATTTATTTATTTTGGGGGGGGGCGGCTGAGATAACAAATAGAGGTGCTAGATAGGGCCCAAAACTGCCTTTTTGCTCTTTTATGGCATTTTTTTCTTATGTGATTGAAACTTTCATATCATTTCAACTTAATTGACGCCAGAGGTCGTTAATAAGCAGCCGCCGAGTGACCGCAGCAGCAGAACGAAGTCAGGCACGTTTCTCATTTGCTAAACCGCTAAAAGTTTCACCTCGGTTTCTCCCTGATTAGAAGCCCTTTATCGTCCAGATTCAGGTACGTTTACAGGATAATTCCTGAAATGGAATCTGTAATTTTTCATCTGCCCTGACAGACGCATCGAGCCGCACGGCATTGGCACAGCGAAACAAATCCACTCCATAGTAACGGATGATATCTGAGGGAGGTGACGTGGGGGGACGGGCCCCGAAAACCGATCGCGTGGGGATTTCTCGCGCTTTTCACGCCGGAACTGCTTCTGTACTCTTGACTTTGGTTAGACGACGATGACCTCAACGGCTTAGAGTCAACCGCCAGCCCGGATATCAGTGTCGCTCTTCCTATTACATTCAATTTTACGGTCACCCACATCAGCTGAAGATATGAGATTGTACAAAGATGACGGCAGAATGTAGAACTCGTGTGTGTGCTAAAGGCAGACCTCACAAACTACACACCTTATTAAGAAAACTCTCAGGACTGAATAACGTCAGTACAATGCTGATTTATTTAAGTTTTGTGTTGCTTTTACATGCTATGTGTTCCTTCTTGTTAGTATGAAATATACATCTAGGACATTTCCTCTTCTCCACAATAATTTGAAAAATATGATTCTTGCGTGGCTGTGGAGGTGGGTGGCGGCTGCATGTATTATTTATTAGGAAACTCTTCATCTGTGAAAGAAGGAAAATTTATAGTACTGTTATTTTTTCACTCGTCTATCAATCAGACATTTTCCGCAACTTTAATACTTTCCGGGCTGTAAGTTCTGTTGCGGACGCAGCCATGAGAATTACGATGACCTGCAGGATCCTAATTCTCCTGTCCCACCTTTCAGCCATCACAGCCTTTAATATTAATGTGATATAATATTAATTAAGTGTTCAAGGCACATAAGTGCAGATGTAAGCAGGGCAGGTTGCCTCTCATCCTAAAAATGGCTTTGCTGAATTTTAATTTGCAATTATTATTTTCGACAATTCAGCCCGCAATAATTATACCCCATACACATATAAACACCACAAGCTGATGGTTATATAGCTATATATCTAAAGATCTAGCAATATCTGGACTTCATTCATGCCATCAAATTTTACGAAAATGTAGACGTTTCTTTAAATACGTTATGAAATTCCAGAATGCTTTTATGATGCTAATTAGATGTTTTTGTTGGATTTATATTGAGTCTAAGCACTAATTTAAAGACACCACGGGCTGTTTTCATAGTACATTACCATAAGAGACTTAATCTTAAGCTGACAGAAAAGTGTAACAAAGTTATAGCTGCGAAACTTTGCTGTAAAGTCTGTGCTGAGAGGTCAGCTGATTGTGATGTCATACTAAGCAGTTAAACACAATGTGGATTTTTCAAAGTAGGGGATATCTCTTGTGCCATGTGGCTCTGCCCGCTGCAGCCATCTTAAACCATGTGACTGGCGGAGTGCAGGAGAGATTGAGAAACTCCTCCTTGAGATGCCTTTCCGTGACTCGCTCCATTCGTAAAACCCACGCCCGCATATTTTAAACACTGTCGGATGAAGAAAGTTCCTGTACAGTTCTGGACGTCTGATTTTTTTTTCCTGAAAATTACCTGATTTTTCACTTTATTTTGTAAGTTAGAAAGATACTGCTGACAAACACATTGTTCACTGGTATTTTGGACAGTATGTTTAATTATGTTCTCACTCTGCTGGCATCCCATCCAGGATGTCCCCCACCTTGTCCCTTCTGCTGCCTGGGACGGGCTCCAGGCCCACCGTCACTCTCTGCTGGGTAACTGCTTATGTAAGATGGATGGATGTCCTTCCCCCCAGTATCCTTACCATAACCTGTACTTTGAATGTAACATATTTTTCCTTTCAGCAGCCCATTATCTTCACCTACCGCGTTCTTCATTTTGGTTACTAACACTGATTGCCTAAGGGGTCTCAAAATAAAAGAAAATAAAGGAGGCTTTTGAAGAATAAGGGCATACAAAGAAAAAAAAAAGAAAAAAAAATATATGACTGAAATGATCCTTTTGGGTTTCAGTCTGTCAGGGATTTTGAGCAGCATGAACTTCAAACAACATTTCGTCATATTTAGTCCAGTCAAAAAATAGCTCAGAACTGATGCCAGTCATGAAAGTAGCTGCAGATTTAGTACTTCAGCTGTAGTAATAAGGGGGAAAATGAAACGCATTAATTGTTAAAATATAGTGGCCCAGTTTAAGTCCTGGACAGATCACGCTAAATGAAGGGTTTCCATCCATCGCAGAAACATCTCGACGCCCATTTTCGGATGATGAGGTGAAATTGCATTCACTGCGCCAGAGTGACCTTACTAAAACACGTTATTATTCTTAAGCGGAAAGATCTTTCCTTTACATCCAGAGCTGTACCATTACACCAGTTGACATCACTTCAGTGGAATGATGTATAATCTGACATTTATTTAAGCCTAAGTATTACAGACATTTATGCAAGGCCATATTTTGAGCAGTCGGCATTAAGAGTGTGAGGGAATGGTGTGACTGACAGATTAAACGGCACTTATCAGCTTGTTACGAAGCGGGGAACGGGGAAAATTAGGCCCAAGCAGATTTAGGAGAGTTTGCTAAAGCATTTAAGACCTTCACTGGACTGCAGGGGGATCCGGGCACAGCACTGTGTTTAGAAGGCGACACGGAGAGCAGACATGGCTGCCCTCTTTAGCTTAGCACCAAGGGAGAATGTCAGCTCTATGTAATGGAGTTTCATAAGCGATTTCACTGGATTTGGTTGGATTTGAGAGACTTTCAGTGGGAAAAAAAAAATGTGTTATGTTTCTAATAGGATAAGTAAAGGACCTCAGAATGAAAAACTGTAAGTTTAGGTATTCTGCAGAATACACACACACACATATTTAACCTATTCCTCACAGTAAAGAGAGTGATATTTTCTTGGGAACAAAAGACCTCCAATTCTCACTAGGGGTATGGTTAACTTTACATAATGCGGTTTCATAAGCTGTTACGGAGAGTCTGCAGGATTTGGGCTATTAAGTGAATTTAAAGGATAAAACGCCCAAACTGGGACTGTATTATATTACTAACAGGATCAAGGTTTTTTTTTCCAAACCATTAATATAATGCAACAGTCCATTGAAACATAAACTGCTCTTGATTCTGACATTGTCCCATAACAAGATTTTTGGCTGAACAAATACTGAGACACGGATATACCACAACAACCACAGAGATTTACAAGTAGAGAACAACTGAATATTTACAAATGCCACTCGTGAACTTAGTCCCCTTTGGACATGCCTCGAAGAAGTCATCTAACAGAAATTTAGAAAAAAAGATTCTGCAAGGGAGCCAAAGAAGTCTGGAGATCTGATCTCTTTAAATCAGTTAAGATCTCGTAACCGTGGTGGATGGTGCACTGCCGTGAAGAGGTGGGGTAAGTCAGCAGTATATCCAACTACGCCACCCATTGACTTTCACCCCGGGACGTTTGGCCAGTGGCACTCCTCCTAGCATGACGCTAGAGGCACATAGGTTCGGCCCACCAAAACACAGGAGCAAAGACGTTCCAGGACAAAAATAAGTAAGTAAACCATAAGTAGTAAACCACACCCCCTTACAAGTAAGCTTCTTAAAACAAGACCTCAGATTCAGCCCTAATGTACCTTACTCAGATTAATGTATATTCATGGGGTGGCACCAGTGGGGGCAAAACCACAAAAAAAAAAATAAGCAAAACCAAACCACCCGTGTACACACACACACTGCGCAGCACTGCAATCTTAGCTGCCAGGGACAGTGCGAGATCTCACCACTGGGGCACCGGCCTCCCCATGGTTTGTCCCCCCGTACCTGATCAAAGGCAAAACTGCAGGACAATTTAAGAAGTTTGCAGTACACAAACAACGAAAACAACAGATACAAGGCAGATTGCCCTCACAGGCAATTTAACAGGACACTAAACAAATTATAGGCCCGACTCCTTCTACGGTGGAATCCAGCAACTAAGTGAAGACTACAGGATGGCACGGCAATTCTCCAAAGTGGGCGATGTAATCTCCAGCTGAAGAGGTGTATGGAAAAGGGGATGAATCCACACCAGCAGCATCAGAAGCAAACATAAGTGCCGGCCACTGCTAGGATAAAACTTCACGGAGACTACAATTGTCCTCTGCCCTGCTTGCAGCTATAACAGTCCCGTAGTTCAATCCTTCACAAAGTAGGACCAAGAACACCTGTCCCTCTCTGCCCTTTCAACATGCTGCGGCATATCTGTCGCACCGTTGTTGGATCATCAACCAGCACGATGGTATAAACCGACCCATCACCTTCTGCCCCCTGAACTTGATACAACACCAAACCCCACTAATAACAGCTCCAATGCACCAAATTCAGCTGTACACTGCAGACCTCGGTGCCCGAGCACCTGGTGTAAGCAAGGCAGCACCTCCTTCTTTAAGGCAGCAGGCAACACCACTTGGCAAACATTCTGTCCCCCATCTGGGTGACGGTCGCCGTGACCCGAGACCCCACCCTTTTCCATAAAATGGTCCTACTGCGGCAGCAAAGTTATGGCAAAGCGGGACAACCGTTGCTGTTCATCAGGACAGGGAAGCCTCTGCTGCATCCAGAATACCAGAACTTCACTGATCAATGCAGGCAATGTAGAGATCAAAGACTGTACTGCTGCTAGGGTTTCATCCACCGCTTGTTGAAGTGTTACAGGAACTGAGGTTCCTGGAACAAGAAGACCAGTCGAATTGGGGCTCTGTGGATATTGGTGAGAGAGCGCATCAGCATTGAGGTTGGCCCTACCGGGGCGATACCCAGTCTCAAAACTGAAGGCAGCCAATTGCGCCTTCGGCTGTTGCTCTGTGGCTGAGTTTAGGTGGCCAAGAGGGTTGTTATCTGTATAGACAACACATTAATGGCCCAATAAGTGCTCACAAAATGTTTCAGTCATGGCCCACCTGACTGCTAAAAATTTCCAATTTGATGGAACTGTAGTTGTTCATATTGCGCTCAGCGGGCCTAAGGCCGCCACATGCATATGCTATGGGCCTAACCTTGCCATCTTGCTCTTTTGAAAGATCTGCTCCTAGCCCACCATAGCTCACGTCCACGTCCAGAATAAATGGCCAAGTAAAATCAGGTGGATATCGACTTTAAATGCAACGAAACTATGCTACAATCCTGTGGGCATGCTTTTATCAAACTCCGTCCTACACTGTTCCCAGACTTTGTACACCACCCCCTCCCCCCACCTGCCAACTTGGCAAACCCCTAGACAAACTGGCAGAAATAGTGACAAATCCAAAAAACGAGTGTAACTCAGTGATAGTAGTTGGGTGGCATCAGTTAGCATCCACCTCCACCTTTTCCGTATCTGTAGAAACCCCTTATCTGGAGATGATGTGATCTAGATATTGTACCTCAAGCGTCTCTCTCTGCAACCGAGCAAGAACCCTATCCAGTCTCTCCAGATGTTGAATAACAGAGCTGGAAAAAAAATCACCACGACATCCAGGTAAAGTAACAAGGATTGATGTTGTTGGTCTCCAAACAACTGCTGCATTAAGTGCTGGAAGGTACCTGGTGCATCGCAGAGATTAAACGGCACTCTATCCGTTCAAACCGAATGGACTACAGAAGGTGGTTTCTGCCTTTTCTCCCTCTGTCACTGGGATCTGATTATACCTACTGGCTAAATCCTCTTTGCATGGGACGGGAAAGGTATCTTTCTTGGCCTATCACTTTGGAGCCAGTAACGCACCCCCCCCCAGAATCATGGTGTTAGATTCCAGAAGACTGATGCTGTCAGAGCTAAACTGGTTATGATTGTCATCTGTCCTGCATTGTCCTGTTATCTGTGTATTACCTGCCTGTGCTTATGCTTTGTTCCTTTGCCCGTTCTTGCTCCCGTTGTTGCCTCCTTCCCTGAATTTATTTCCTTTTGGTATCTTGTTAGTTTAGTTCTGGTTACTTCTGCTTCCCAGGTTGTGTTATTTTAGTCTCTTAGTTAGCTCAGTAGCTTTTGTATTGACCCCCTGTTGTCCTTTTGGTGTCATTATTTACCCCAGTGTATTCATTTTTTTTTTATTAACCCCTTGTCTTATAGCTGGAAAGCACATCATCGCCTTTTCCTGTCGGCTCTGTTCCGTTAGTCTGTGACAGGAAGGGAATAACTATGACTTCTCACACCCCCAGGCATTCCCTCCCTCTCCCACCTAAATACCTCATCACAAACGTTGAGCACGGTGGCACTAGGCTGATGACGTGTTAACTGCTTTCATTCTCAACGAAGAGGACTGTCAGAGACATACTCAATGAAACGATCATGCAGAAGAACATTTGCATTGAAAATGCTTTGCAGTGAACCAGATTTAACCTGCACCATTAAGCTCATCAAGGCAAGGGAGAATCCCTGCAAAGTCTCCTGTAATGCATAGGAATCTGAGCAGCCATACAGTTCTAGCAATACGGAAAAAAATCTTACCTGGCTCTCTCCCAGAGTGGCCCCCAAAGACAGGGCATTTTCGCTCCCATGGAATAAAAGCTAAACATTCAGGAGGAATGACACTGTTCTGGGCTAGAGTGTCAGTCTTCCCCGGTGCTACACCGTACGACCTTTTATAAGGTGCAATACTGTCAAATGACTAATCGGTGATGTGCAGATTAGCATACCCAATCAGTCACCCTCACTCCACCATAATCTCTTAAAAATATTAAATGAAAAATTCTAGGAATGACAAAGACCGATATTAAAACAGTATCTGAAACATCACTGAAGATGGCAATTAATCTGGAAAACTGGGATGGTTCTTCAGAGACAGTGAAAAGACAAGTCTACTGCTAAATATAATGAAAACAATGGTTATAATCACCGGAACAGCAGGTGAATTTATTGTTGCCAGTGAAGATACAGAGGTTACTGACAGTTCTGTGTCCTTGGAACAATCATCAGTAATAAAGCAGTCAATAAATACATCAGTGTCAGGTAGGTGATAGAACTGGGATAAAGGTCCTAGTCACTGGTCAAAAGCACTGATTTATTTCTGTCACTCTTCGTGGGAAAGTTAAAGAGTACCAATGCTTTTGAACTTTGGTGTTGGCTAAGACTGCCATTAATTCTATGAACCGCGTGAATTTTAACTTGAAGCACAAATCACAGGACTAATCATATTTTGGGAAGACCCTGTTTATTGGAGAAGACCGTAATGTACAGAGACGCTGGAGGTGAAAGAGGAAGATGGTGACTCACAACGAGAGAGAGAGACCATCACAACAATGAATATGCCACTGGGAACCTAGCCAGATAGAAGACCAGACATTCTAGCCATTTACATCTCCAAGAGTCAACATAGACTGGACCGAACCTGACATAACAATTAGCTTTTTAGGCTATGGCATAAATAGCACCAATTCCACAGGACTGTCTGTAATTACTCATTAGTGCAATCTTAATCACTAATGCTAATTGCAGCTAAAAGTCACAGGTGTCTGGTCGCCGTTGCTATCATTATCCTCATCTTCATCACAATGATTACATTACCTAAAAGCAGACACTTTAGTTTGAGGTTTTCTTTGGGGTTTGCTGGCCATGGCCTGTGGGAGCTCTTGTTACCAAGGACTTCCAATATCTTATAAATCACAGCCACCCTCAGCATGTAAAAGTTAATAACCGTTAATAATCCAAAGCCACTGAAAGGCCTGGATTGGTTGAAACGTTCCTTTAAAACTGATTGGTTGGGGAAAGAGGCAATTTTGCCCTAAATTCGGTATTGATTTTGGACAGCAGCTTGAAATTACATTTTATGCATTGTTGCACAAAAAAACCTTTATGCGATTGTGTGTTCAAAGGTCTGTCATGTGACTGTGCAGTCAGGTGCTCCGGGTTTTAACCTTAGCTGAGGTAAACAAGTGAGGACTGACGACGGGAACACTTGAAAGGTGCTGAGAGGCTTGATCTTGAAAGGCTTTGAGGTGACCATGAAGTTGTTGACATTACCATGCTGCTGCTGTTTGAAAACTTCAATGGAGATGAAAAGAAAACATCAGTCAACAAGCTCTGGTTATATCTAAGGATCACATCTAATTTAAAGCATTGTGTCTCACAGGTCAGTGAGCACAGATTCTTTAAACAAAGGCTGAGTACATTTAAGCATTATGCCACCATTTCTGTTACAGACAGGTGATCCCAGGGACAAGTGTGATGTTTTGCGATACATTCAAAATACAGTAATATATGTTTAGAGTGAACATGTTAATAGTGTGAACAGAGAAGTACCTCTACTGAAGCCAGAATTCTTCTAGAAAATTATTTTGACACACAAGGATTACCAGCAACATACCAGGTACAATACGCTACAGGGCAACACCTTAAATAATATAATTTCTGCTTTTACTAGTGCAGGAAAGACAGACACAATCTGTTCAAATGTAGGCATCCATAAGGGGATGTAGCACGCATTGGAACAACAAACACATAGTATTTTCTTTCTTTCTTTGACCCATTCTAGCTGCTGGCCATATTTAGTAAATCAAGGCCATCCTGCAAATGTTCTTGCTTGTTCGTTTAACATGAATCGATACTTTGTTTGACAGACACTGGCTGTTCCAAGCATACGTTGGAATAGCTGGACTTAGTACAGCGATTGTGATTGGTTGTAATGGATATTGCAGTTATTCATCATTAACAAGTATACTAGAACTTGACCTTCAAACAAAACAAATACCAAGCATGCATCTGTCTCTCTGTCTGGAGTAACACATTAAGGAAACACTCTGAATGGGAGCATCCACTACAAATGCTTTCAATGCTTTTGATCTTATTGACGGCTATGTGAAAACATCTTGCATATGTCTACCCTCATGCAGTTTTGGCACCAGTTGATCAGAATTATCTGTGTTGCAATCACAGGTTTTTGAAACGTCTTCACTTACCATCTGGAGGGCAGGCAGAATGTCAACAATGATGGTTGTGCAGTGTCTGCCTTTTGTATGATGCCACTCTCTCTCGCTGCTGTCTAAGCTGTATTGATCCACCTGTGTGTTAAGATTGTGTCCATCAAACAAGCCTCCCAACATGGCATTCCAAATTGCTTCCGTTTTTCCATTTCTTATATCGTTATTGTTTTTCGGAAACCTCAAAGATCAAGAGAGGGTGTTGACAGTTAACTTCGCTTATGGGGCTTAAGTTCAATCCCTGTTAAGTAAATTACTACAGTCTTGAAACAATTCCAGATGCACTTCCCAGTACTGACCACTGGGTGGATAATCCGTCCATTTTCCATTACCCCTTGTCTCATACTTGATTGTGGTGAGCTTGCACCCTAATCCCCCCAAAAAGTACAGACCAAGAACCAGAGGACAACCTGGATGGCATGATCATCAAGTTCAGGGGACTATTCCTACGCCTTGGAAACTGTTTGTCTTTGGAGTATGAGACAAAGCAGGAATACCTGAAAGAATTAGTGTAAACATGGGGAGGACATGCAAACGCCACACAGGGGCTGAAATCAGTCCCACGACCTATCGACTGTGCCACCCTGAATCTGAATACGTTTCAGAAATATTTAAAATGACGGCTGTAGCTTTCTTCTCTCTCCCCAGTTAATATGCTAAAATCGTATAATAAACTTTTAATGAGTTTCAGAAGAGGTTTAGGTCAAAATTACCTCACGAGGCATGCCTGGATTGAGTAATGCCATATTTCTTTGTGACCTCACAGGTAATTTCCCCAGAAAAGGTCACTGTGGCAGCTGCACTGTGAAAATTATGTACTTAAAAATCACCTGGCTCCCCCCACCCCGCTCTGCATGCTTTTTACATGCAGGTGCAGTTCGTGCTGCCAGTGTGACTGGATTATTGGGAAAGAAATGAAGAAAGAACTATTACACTATGACACTGGACAAATTCCTTCCTAAACCTAAAACTCCCTGACGGAAATGATTTCCCAGGATAAACTCGATTCTTCAAGCAGCAGGAACTAAAGAGAAAATCTGTCGACGATGAGAATCCCCTCTTATCTGCACTGGATTAAGCTACCGGGGCGTGAATTTCCAAAATTATATTCATTTAAATATGAAAATGGACCTTAATTGAATCAATAGGCATCATTCAACAAATAAGTCATTTTTACTGTAAGGTGCAGGTTATCTGGTAAAATGAAGGTAAAATGCTTAGATGTGCAGCTAGTGGAAGCGTGAAGAAAAACACGGTAATGTGGGGTTTGACTTTAAGTTTGGGAATATAGGAAGCAGATTCACTAAGGGGAAGTGGAACAAGGCGATAATCTGGACACCTATGAACGCGTGGAACAAGGCGATAATCTGTACACCTATGAACGCGTGGAACAAGGCGATAATCTGGACACCTATGAACGCGTGGAACAAGGCGATAATCTGGACACCTATGAACGCGTAGAACAAGGCGATAATTTGAAAACCTATGAATGCGTGGAACAAGGCAATAATCTGGACACCTATAAACGCGTGGAACAAGGCGATAATCTGGACACCTATGAACGCGTGGAACAAGGCGATAATCTGAAAACCTATGAATGCGTGGAACAAGGCAATAATCTGGACACCTATGAATGCGTGAAACAAGGCGATAATCTGGACACCTATAAACACATGGAACAAGGCGATAATCTGGGAACAAGATCTGGAAACGCCGTGACCTGAATCAGGGATCTCCACTAGCCTCTCATCACTTGGGAGAGTCTGCCGCTTGTCCGTAGCCCCTTAGGCCTCGGAGACACACATCATTCTCACAGAGGTTTAAGATTCACATGAAGTTTGAGGTTCACGTCTCTATCAAAGCCAGACAAAGTGTATGTTTCTGCTAACCGGCCCTGAAGGGCTCCTCCTATCAGATGGACCGTTTGAGTGCTTTGCTCCTGCTGGTGAATTTGCAAGGAGGGTCTCTATACACCTGCCAGATGATGGGGGGTCATGTCAGGAGGTGGGACTTTTGCACAACACAATTTTCATGATGCTTAATGCAAGAGGTGAGTCTCTTTTGGTTTTAGAAGAAAGCTAGCCTGTGGCACAAAGACATGCAGCTCTGAGAAAGAAAGCAATATAGACTTCAGTGGCCTAATTGCAGAGTCAACGTATTTATTAAGGCTGTTAGACAAATTATTCCCATGTAATTTGGAAGTTTGGGAGTAAAAAATTACAAGACTATTTAACGTTACAATGTTTCAAAAGATATAGTATAGTATAAAGAGTATATTGGACACACACATATAATGGATATTTTATCATAGACTTCTATTTTATTAATGTTGATTAATTAAAATTATGAAATCAAACCCAATTTGCATTCTTATTAAGGTTGAGAATTATCGTATTGAATGTGAGCACTAGTAGATTTTTTTAATTTAGTTATAAATCACTATGGTAGCTAGCTGGTATGTGACTGCCGTAAATGGAATTTATTTTGATGTTACATGTTATTCTCAATATAAAATTTTTATTGTCCATAAGTATGTTTATCGTTGTGATGGTGTCTTGGGTCGGTATATGACACTGAACCAGTGGACAACAACAGACCAAACTGCACTGGGAGGTGCAGAGTTCAGGCTGTGAATGGCAGGTTCATTCGCATAGGGACTCTGTGTTCAGGAGCACGGGAAATCTTCTGGAAATTGGGCCAACACAATCTGACAAGAAAACGCAAAAAACAAAAAGCTGCCATTTTGGCAAAGCGCATAGATAAAAAAACAAATACCGGACTTGGAGATGGGGGATAAAAGAAGTCACAGTAGGAACCTCGCCGGAGCGAGTGTCCAGCTCAGAAGTTCAGTGTCAAAAAAAACATACAGCGGCAAATTAAAAATGTCGGGAACGAGGGAAAATGTAAGCTGAAGTATCACCGATAATCACTGTCACCTGACTGTCCCTCTAAAGAGAGTCACCTAAAGAGATTTAATTTACGTTTGAAAAAGGGTGGTTTTCTTTTTATGATTAATATGACTGAACACAATAATGAAATGAAACCATCAACTGCATGAATATGTTTCCAGTAAGGGATTTGAACGTTTGACAGTCAGACCACATTCTGGACACGTAGAAAATAATTACGTTACCTCGAAATGTGCTCTGACCGCAGTGTGCTGTGAAAACTGTGAAAAGGGACGCAAATAATGTAACACAAGGGCATTCAAAGTCATACGACCTTTCGACATGTAGCTGAGTTCGCTAAGCTAATGCGAGCCTGTTACCATGGTGACACCTCTGGTGTCAAGGCGAGAGTCTGATAAGTTCCATCAGCGGCAAGAACCAATCTTTAGCACAGGAGCATAATCCTTTTGCTGGAAACACGTGTTACGTGTAAATAATTCCTTAGTAGCAGTGTTTTTAGGGAAAATTAGGTGAGGTCCTTGAAAAAAATGATAGGTAAACAATCGGGTCCTTATAGAACAATTTTTCCCTCAAAACGTTAAACGGCTCTCAAAGGCATTCAAAATAGCGAGATCATTATTTTGGATACAAAGAACAGTCTTGTAATAGACTATAAATGCAGCCGTAGTCAATAGATGCAGATGCTGGATACATGTTTCATGGGAGATGCTGATATAAACATCCCAGGTCTGTAACCTGTGAATGAACAACTACAGAATTGCGATACCAATACAAGTAAATCCAACAAAGTCTTATTTACAAAGATGATTTTTTTTTATTGATCTATATAGACAGTCAAGGAAACCATGAAGTTTTTTTTGTTGTGTGTAAAAAAATTGTGCGTACTAATTATACATTTTAAGTGTGACTGAGACTGTAAAATTCTAAAACTGTCTGAACCTGTGAACTAGGTAAGAATTGATATGGTGCTGGGAAAGCTGAAATAATCAACTTTGCACAACAACCCACGGAATTTCTACTGCTTTTGTGTGGGTCTCGCAAGTTTTTCACAAAGAAAAATAATTTTAGCAAACACTCCTATCTGTGAAGTTCTTCTGATGAGTTGTGAATTTAAGGCGAGAACTATGTCATGGAGACTATCAGACTTTCAGGGAAACTCAAATAAAAAGTAAATGAAAGGCACCAATATAGATATATAAAAATATCAAAGTATCCCCAGAAGGGAAATATATTCAGGTATTCACGTATCTCAAACACCCGACTTTTTCCAAACTTGAGAAAATGAAAACTCTCAGAAAACTACTTTGTTCACTGAGTCCATATTACTTATCTGAAGTATTCTGGTTAACTGGAATCACAAGACAGTTAGAATGAACTCATTATTAAAAATAAAACTTACTCCAAGGCGAAGCGGAGCAGTTAGATAAGAGAAACATAATGAAGAAGAGAAGGAGAAATTGATTCAACAAAATACAGCCAAATTTTAAAAGAAAAGCTGGATGCGTCTGGTAATGTCTTACAGCTTGGTCCCAAGTTAGTGCTAGTTCACAGGCATTGAAGGGAGTTATGCCGAGGTGCTTAGCTCACGCTTTAATGCAAAGAACATACAAGCGATACAAGATGCTTTATTTGTCGCATACATGGTAGTGAAATGTATAAGATGTAGTGAAATGTACCCTGAATGACCCTTAGACTGTGCAAATCAAATCGAAAATAGAATTAAGAATAAGTCAAGTTAAAAAATGTGTACACTGAAGATGCTTAGATTTATTATTTTTCTGGGCTGATTCAGTTTAAGTTCCGATGGCGCTACAAGAAAACCCCAAGAACTGGATCCAGAATTGAAGCTCCTGTGTGGCCTTAACAGGCACATGACTCGCAATCTATCGCCTGCTTCTGTTTATTGCAGCCTTGACCCCAGGAGACAATCTTCTGCAACAACGAGGTTTTGATTGGAAGTATTAAGCCTAAAATTTTGTTGATCGTTCAAAATAAGACCCACCAGAGAATGGGCTTGTGAGCGATTTTGTTTGTGAACAAAATCTATTTTATTGACCAAAAAGTATCAGCAAAAAAACAGCTTTATATTGATGAGTCTGAGTAGCTACAGACAGTAAATAGCCAACGAAATCCCATGAGAGATTCGATGAGAGACCAAGAGACATCAAGGTGTTGTTGATCATGTGGTATTTGTATCTGGAAGTGTGGGGTACTAAATGATATTTTACTGATGTTATCTGTAACGCAGTTTCAGTTTGTTTACCCTTGCTTGTTAAAAATCATGAGATTCAAAATTAACCGTGATTCACTGGGTTTGTTTTTTAAGACATTCGCTAGAGAGAGTTAGCTAGTCTGGACAATGTGTGATTCCCCCCAGAATGCTCTGTGAAATCGCCGTAGAAACTTGCATTCTTTCATCACGTCAACACTTGTCTGCTGTTCTTGTAATTTTCCCTGTCTGTTCCTGTCACTTGCAATGTGTCATGCATACCAATGTCCTGTCTTAAGCAAGACATGTTGGGCTCCTCTCTGAGCCAAACCAAAGATAACATTGGAAGTGGAAGTACATAAATAAGTTCAAAAAGAACCTTTCAATGTGTTTAAAAATTTTGCCTTAGCGCAGTGTAGATGTTGATGGACACTGTGAGTTTTTTTTACAGAGATCTGTTTTAGGCCCATGTGTTTATACTGTGTGTTTGGTTGTGAATTTAATTATTCGGTCACTCCAGCTGGTAGTGAGTTGCAGTATGACTAACAGAAATTCCTTTTTGCAGTTGAGTTTTTTTCTCCTGTGGGAAGCTAATGGTGTTGGGCAGGATTGTGACTAAAGCCCAGCAAACTCTGTAAGGCTTCTTCCTACTGCTCTTAGCCTCAATGTATACCACTGGATTTATGTTTTAATGCACAAATACAGTAATAATTCATTCAAAACAACATGCTCCACCCATTATGTTACCTTACATAATGTCTGCCTTTTGTTACCGAAAATACTGCCAGCGCAGAGAAAAACGTAGAGAAAATACTTTTTAAAACAATTTTCATTGAACGTTGACCAAAATTTCTCAACTGAACAGACAGATTATGCTAATTTACTTGCTGAACCGATTAATTTCGGTGTAGCGCATTGCTTGTGAAAGCTTGCTCAAGGATTAGCACAAAAATTAATTTGACAATTAGGATATAATATAGTTTGAGCTAGAAGTTTAAGTCAGAACTCAAATGCAATTAATTTTAATGTATTCCCGGATCTCGTTAAAACTCACTTTATAGTTGAAGCTGCTCATGTCATGAATGTGAATCTGATTGAGTTGCCCACATAGGATATCATTGGCTAAGGAGTCACTGAGTCAGGTGGTCAGTCATTAGCCAATGGGATGAGTAGCTGTGCTAAGGTACTGTAACAGAGGGGTGCATTTCAAAATGAAGGTTAACGGCTGACAGAATGTATCCATGTCCCGTGTGCCGATCGGAACTTATCAACTTCTACTCACATCAGAAGTTCGATGAGAGTCACAAGCATAATTGCTGTTGCTTCCTTCGGCTAGCTGCTCAAAACAATAAATACACCTCTATGTTTTGTTTCCTTGGCATCTGAAGTTCAACAAACCACCCAAAATAAAGTTTACACATTGACACCGGCGTG
This sequence comes from Brevimyrus niger, assembly GCA_015164015.2. Classification (NCBI taxonomy): domain Eukaryota; kingdom Metazoa; phylum Chordata; class Actinopteri; order Osteoglossiformes; family Mormyridae; genus Brevimyrus; species Brevimyrus niger. The sequence continues at coordinate 4,838,445 of JAABNY020000040.1, read as the reverse complement.
GCTCATGATAGTGTTCTCTGAATTTGTAAGTTCCTTTTTGGGTCTAAATGAGATATCTGAAATCACTTGGCATGCATGGTGATCAGGTAGTACTTCAAAGTTTAGCACCGACCTGGATGTTGAGACGGCAGCCATTCTGCAGCAGTACCACACAATGGTTAATGGTTAATGGGCAGGAGAGAATTCATCAGTTAGATATAGCGCATGATTAGGCCAGATTTGAAAAGGACCACAGTTGGCAGTTTTAGCCAAGATATCGGGGAACCACCCCTGCTTTGGTAAAAGGTGCCCAGAGATCTTTATGACCTAGGAGAGTCAGGACCTCGGTTTTATGTCTCATCTGAAGGACGACACCAGTATCCCTGTCACTGCAGTGGGATCCTCACAGACTGCAGCCACAGTGACACCTCAACCCAGCTTTCTGAGTTGTTCTCCCAGCCAAGTACTGGCCCGGCCCAAACCTGCTTACCTTCAGTAGGATTAGCTAGTCTGAACTGCAGGTGGCATGGCTGCTGGGGTCAGCTGATTGTAAACTTTTCTAAGAAACCCTCCATACTCTGTATGCATTAGATATGGGCACTTACTGTGAAGAATAGTACCGATACTAGTTCATTGAGTCTGACTGACCAGACGGTCATGCATGCTTTCCTGTAACCATCCATTAAATTATGATTTAAAATAATGTAAAACTTATCAGTCTATAACCGCTATAGAATGGATGTGAATCCTGCGGGTGACATGGTGGGACAGTGGTTAGTCCTGTCACCTTGCACCTGTGGGACCAGCGTTCGAGTCTCCGTGCGTGTGCTGTTTGCATGTCCTCCCCGGCGTGTGCTGTTTGCATGTCCTCCCCGTGCGTGTGCTGTTTGCATGTCCTCCATGCGTGTGCTGTTTGCATGTCCTCCCCGTGAGTGTGCTGTTTGCATGTCCTCCATGCGTGTGCTGTTTGCATGTCCTCCCCGTGAGTGTGCTGTTTGCATGTCCTTCATGCGTGTGCTGTTTGCATGTCCTCCCTGTGCTGTTTGCATGTCCTCCATGCGTGTGCTGTTTGCATGTCCTCCCCGTGCGTGTACTGTTTGCATGTCCTCCCTGTGCGTGTGGAGTTTGCATGTCCTCCCCGTGCGTGTGCTGTTTGCATGTCCTCCCCATGCATGTGCTGTTTGCATGTCCTCCCCATGCGTGGGCTGTTTGCATGTCCTCCCCGTTTCATCGTGGGGTTCCCCCTGGGTATCCCGGGTTTTCCGCACAGTCCAAAAACTTGCTGACGTTACCGAATTGCTCATAAGTGTGCATGTATGAGCAAATGGTGTGTGAGTGTGCCCTGTGATGGGTTGGTGTTCCCTGTCTTGCATCCATAGGCTCTGACCACTTACAACCCCGACTAGGGCAAGCAGGTACAGAAGATGGATGGATGGATGTTACTCCTGTCGTTTTCTCATTATGGACGTGCACTTCATGTATGGAAAGTCTGCCTTACAGAAGCTCTTCTTGAAGCTTCTGAGTTGCACTGTACTGTGATGAATGCATTTATTTGTATGTGATTCTGCTGGTCCCTTAAATCATTGGAACTTTCCACTTAAATCTAAAGCCAGACACTAAGTTTGATTTCATACAGCCTAAAATTTCATTGTAAAGCCAGGTATCAAAATGTATTTTATATTTGATTTGATTTCATAGGCTGTGTGCAAAGTCGTCCGCTGTACGAAGTTCCAGAACACAGGGAAACTCCATTACATTGGCAGAAGTTTACTGGAATTGGAATTAAGATATCTGGCTCACTCACACCAGCATCTGCCAAAATCAAATTCAAATAAAATCTCATGCAGACTTGTCAGAAACTAGCCAAGCTAATGAGTGCGTGCAAGGGAATAGTCCATCTCTGGAATGTGCTAAAATGTATAATGAAGCTTAATCAATCCAAGCTAAGAGGTTAAGCATTCCCCTGTTTTAAGTGTGATGCTTCACAGCGAGATATCAGGTTTGGATGAACATGGAACTCCATCAGAATGCAATAATAATATTACTTGTAATAGTATTTATGATGATTGATATATAGTATATAGCTTCATACACCTCAGAAAGTAGTCTCCTGTTTCCACTCACGAACTTCCCAAAGTGTGATAAATGATTGTCAATTTTGGTGCTGGTGAGTCTGCAGTTTGGCCCAATTTTAGTTATGTTACATTCTGGAGGGCCGTTCAACCATGTCACGTCTGAGAGCCTTGCTACAATCTGGCACCGGTCGAGTTGCCTTGCTTGCCGTCAGGTTAAAAAATTGCTGCGGCGATTCCATCAGACGCATCCATAAATACAGGTGAAGTAAACTAATCTGTAAATAATTAAATAGACGAGCAAATGGAATGGTGTTCTGGTCTGGGTCAGTAGGTAGCACTGTGGTCTGTGTGTGATCTTCATGGTTGTGAGTTCGATGCCCACACTTGCGGGTTTGAAGGGATTCCCCAGCATCGGTCAAACCCTGCAGTTTAGGTGAATGTCCTCTATCAATTAGGAAAAGCTCATAAACAGTAAAAATGGCCATAATCAATGTAGCGGTACTGTATTTTGCAAATGGATCTGATAAGTGTAAGAGTGACGAGGCATTTAGTAATAGTGACTCTTTATGGATCCATGTAGGGAAATTCTCTTTTCACCTGACGCACGTGTAGGTCAGACCAAGCTTGGCAGCAAAGGGTGGCCATGTCCACACTGCCTGGGATTAAGGGCCTCACTGAAGGGCCTAGAGCAAGGGCACACGGATATGTGACTATTCTGCTGAAGCCAGGTTCGAACCGGCATCACAGACACAGAGGCATTGTCCACTGAGCCACACGCATTATGTAAAGATGTTTCATATCTTTGTAATATTATACATAGAAAAAAACGTTTTCATATTACAAAGCATTGCTCTTTAGTGGCATTTCCTAAATAAGAAGAAAGACGCCGCCTTTACAAGAAGCATAAAGTTTGCCCGGGCTGTCAGACAGCACGACCGCCCGGTCTTCTTGGGGGGTACGAGGAAATGCGAGCCGATTGCCAAGCTCCAAGCTTTTATTGCATTATTGTTTGCGCATGGCAAATTGGTGCAATGATGCATGGCTGATATGCACCCGGCAAGCGAATAGAGAACCAAGAGAAACAAACACACGCATCTCGTTACAAAAATAAATAAATAAATAGCCCTCACTCCATATGTCCCTGATACAGTGTATTACCTCTGAGTAGTAATCATTTGGCCACTGATTGGAACATTCATCTGTAAAGGACACGACAAAAGGGTGCAATAAGTATTCAGTACCATGAAAGATATTTAAATGAGTCATTTAATGCATATCCAGATTGTCAAATGATCCTGCGTTCGGATGCATATGAGAAGTACATTTCAGTTGTAGAAATGCATTTTAATAAGGGTTGTGGTTAGGTATCATTCGAGGCAGACATCCCATCTTATTGGGGTCTTTGAGAAGCACAACACCGGCATGCTAAAAATCTATCCAGGCATTGAGTAATTAAAATTCAGGAGACTGACATGGCATGAAGTTTAAATATCGGGATGTGTGTTATCAGAGCTGCTGCTGGAGATTTTGAAAGTGTATCATATTGGCACCAATCCAATTATGTTCCTAATTTTTTAGGTCCCCTGTCACTCAGCCCCCCCCCCCCCCCACCCCCCTTTTATTTCCCCGTGTTTTTTCTTTATTTTTTTTTTGTTTTTTTTTATATTTTGTTGTCAAAAAATATCA